>OZ024912.1:68960827-69560827 GCA_964017125.1 Flabesymbios commensalis | reverse complement strand
TACATATGGTCTCACCACCCTAAATAAGCCGAAATCCAGGGAGGTGTCTACTAATGATGGAATTATCACACAAAATATTTATAATGCGGCTGTTCCAACCTCTATTGAAACAAAATAAAATACAAAGAAGTAATAATTTTGTGAATATTTAATAAGCCCACGTTATCTTCTTTGTCAAGGATATCAGAAATAACTGTTTCATGATAACCTCGCAGGGATACAGTGGGTTAAAATGATGTGTGTCTGTTCTGTGAAAGAGAGCACGGATTATAACCCAATTTTAACAGTATTGACTTTTTTACACTCTAGGGGGCGTAGCTCAAAATCTGTCTGGTAAGCATACCCATAGCGAGCCTGTTTTCGAACAAGGACATCTCAAGCTTTATCCTGATCAGTCACACTAAATATCTAATAGGGTGAAAAATGGTGAAATCGGCCTGCGGAATTGAGGCAGTTTACATGTGTTTCAATGGGACTGGCATTTGGGGTGGTGAGACCATACACAAGTGTATACTCAATGGAGTTGTGAAAGCACCTACAGCACCTCACAGTGCTAGCAAGTAAAGAGGATCAAGGGCTTCATCAAATTGTGCTAGCTATCTTTTTGAACCACCACTAAACATAAAATAAGGGTCAAGCTGAGGACAATTTTTCCACCAGAACTTAGATATTGAAATGGATCAATAAAAACATTTTTAATGCTTTTGGCTGCTAATTTGAGGAATTACAGCTTTTTAGCCCGCCTTTTAATTTTAATTAAAAAAGGTGGGCTATTGCAATTGAATTCTGGCGGCTGTGGCGTTAACATGCATACTTATGGTCGCGATAACTTGAAAAGTTTTTCCTGTGTCCTTCCCAAGTTTGTTATGCTTGTTACTCGTGTAAACAGTTCGCGGACAAGTTCAATATTATGACTGAAAAAAAATCAAAATGGCCGGTTTATTGAGATTTTTCGCATTTTACTTCAATAATTTGACCTTGTGGGAGCGATAACAAGAACAGTTTTTCATGTATCCTTCACAGATTTGTTATGCATGTTACTAATGAGCAGTTCTCGGACAAGTTCAATAATGGCTGAGAAAAAAAATCAAAATGGCCGATTTATTGCGATTTTTTGCATTTTGACTTTGTGGGTGCAATAACTTCAGTTCAATGTAAGGGCGGCGGGCTATTGTCGAGTGTGCTCATGTTACTTAGTTAACTTACTTCTTCAAACAAACCTTGTTACTGTGGTTACTGTTACCCAAGTGAAATTACAGGGCATTTTGTTAATAATAACTACAATGTATAATATTTAAATTGATTAATGTATAAAAGGTGATAAAGAACCAGTATTTCTAGTGTTCATATAAAGTTTCCTGATTGAAGTTGCCCAATTTAGAACGTTGTTTGCTTCTAAAGCCATGTTGGCGATCAATCGATCAAAGCAATGCTATGTATGCTAATTTTCAATATTGCCATACACAAAAGCAAACAAGTGTCACACTACCCTGAACCACCCCTCAAACAATGTTGCCTTAAGAGCAGATGGGTCATTTTGCTTCAACGAAACATAATATTTATATTGAGGCGGACCCCACTCCTGTTTACTCAGCGAAGCATGACAGTCTTAGACGCTGAGCGCTAGCCAACATTGGCCAACGTTTTTTGTTCGCAGTGCGACATACGTACAGCATACTAAACCAATGTTGTTTTCTTGTTGCTCCACAGCTTCAGTCAGTGGACCAGCATTTTAACAACATCTTTCAAATTTTCCGTCTATCCACGGTTACCCCCTCAAAAAGTGCACACATTTCACTGTCCTCATTCTTTCTCCAGCGACATACATTCAATGTTAAAATTATGTCCTCTCCAGGACATTCAGGAATTTTATAAAAAAGAGGCACATTATCAGTGTGTCTTTTAAATTTTTTCTGTTTATTATCTGGGTATAAACATGGTTCTATAATGAGATAGTATACAAAACTTGGATGTATTCCGAGAATGGAATCACATGTTACAACCAATATTGTATAGATTTTGAGGTGGATCCTATGACCAGTATAATGGTAGATACAAAATTACTGGAAACTAGACTTATTAGTCCTAGCCAGTTGTGTTGACCAAGTGAATATTGCTACTTCAAATAAATGTATATTCAGGTTGTTTGACCTTGTTGGTAACCCCGTGTTAAAATTGTGTCCTGGATAGGACATTTGCGTTTTGTACATTTCTGTATTTATTAGAAATGGTCGACCTCCAAATGTTACAGATTGACCCTTTGTGGTCTATTCACACCGGGTTAAATAATGTAACAACAAAAATGAAACTATAACATACCTTAGTACTTACGGATTTGAATGTCCTGGAGAGGACATATTTTAACGGAAGATTAGTTATTAAGATTTTTAATGTATATAGCATGGGAACTATGATTTGCCGAATGAATAATTGAGTTGATATTGCTTACTGATAAGCTATATTACAACTACATTAGCAGAAAAGTGAAATAACTTTATTATTCTTAGCTGGCAACCTCCTTTGTCCTGGAGAGGACAAACTCAAAATTTGTTTAACGGAAATGGTGTGCTTTGATACAATCCTGCATGGTTTCGCGCACAGACCAGCTATTTAGAAAAGGTTTGGATTGTTTAGTTGTTGAGCAACAGTAGTTTATTTTTCAAGTGTGAAACACATCCATATACTAAATCTTGTAATAGTTATGGCCTGTGGCACGAAAAGTGGTCAAATTCTATTAAATTGTGTTACGGATGCAATTATTGTAAATATATACATCAAATACAGACTTAAACTGATTGAAAATGAACTTGGGCATACATTCGAGCTAAATGTCACTTTTTAGCGAGTTTAAATCAGCGAAAAAAAGTGAAAATAACATATAAGTCACCAAAAATGGTCAAAAATGCACTGTTACGAGTTAGCATCAATTTTTTATATTTTTTTTATATCATTGCCATATAAAAATTGTGCCTTATTACATTAGACAGCAAATCCTATATAACACTACATAAAAATACCTTCAATTTAAGGTATACCATGTGCATCTAGCTCAATTATTTAGGTCAGTTTCATTTGAAATGTAAAATGATATCCTTGTAACGTTTTTTCAGGCATTTTGACTTATTTATTTATTTAATCACCTAAAATTATTAATTATCACATAATAGTTTATATTTTGTTTTTATTATATGGCATAATATGTATATATGACCAGCAGATATAAAAATATATGTATACACATTAAGTTTTAACTAGATATAGGGGTGTCTAGACGGCAAAATTCACAAAAAAAATCTGTCACGTCCGTCCCCCCCGGTGAAAATCAAGGAAGCAGAAATATTTGTCATTGACGATTTTGTGCTTATGTAGTCTTCAGGTGATATGTTAATTATAGCCACTTTGAATGGATAAATGTTAAGAAGATTTCTGGCAGATAGCACAAATATGGCTGTCACGTCCGTCCCCACCCTGTCACGTCCGTCCCCTATAATATGTATTTACACGTAAAATCTTGAATAAACTATTAGGATCATAGTGGAATAAAGCTGCAATGTAATAATTTATATTAAATACAGATTTCAAAATAGTTCATATTATATTTAAAACTGTTTTCTACTCGGCAACAACGAAGTTAGTTTCCAGGGGGACGGACGTGACACGATTTTATAAAGTCTAATCTACGCTATTTATCAAGCACTGATATTTGACAGATAATGTTTTTACCATCAACAAAGTATCCAAGCACCATGTGAAGCAATTTAGATTATTAAAATAGCAATATATCACAATTTTGGATTTTAAGATATATTTGTGTTTTTCAAAACCTACATTTATATTAGATATCATAACGTGAATTTACAGTGTAAAAGGGTGATAAAAGACCATTTACTCGGGTTCAGATGACTAAGATGTTATATAGATATTCCTACCAAATTATGTAGCTGATCTTTAATGGCTGGGTAAGGAATACATGTATTTATTCAAATACCTTCACATAAGAGTTGTGTACAGAATATGCTTTATCTTATCTATCGAATAATATTTGGAGCTAGTTGACATTCATTTAATCAGACTGATAATTCCCTGTATCCGGCTGACTTTGTAAGATTATGTACCAAATGTGCGAACAAAGTTACAATTTAGTATTAAATTTAATGGAACATCATTAAATAGACCATTTAAAAGTAGGGTTTTATTTTCAGTAATAACATTTTTTCTATGTAAATTTCATATTGCTTTCAGGGAGATAACTTAATATGTGTCAGGTCCGTCCACTAACTGACCATGTTTACTGATTACAATGAGTTTGTATAAACACTGTAAGATAATACATTTTAAGAATACAGCCTATAACTGTATCAGTTGACATATGTGGCTCTATTTATGTAGATTTTGGGCCAAATCACGGATATAATTTTTTTTTATACAGATGCTAACCAATTTAACCACTTTTCGTGCACCAGGCCTTATGTTGGCGGCAAATTCCTGAAATTTCATTTGAGACAGCATAATTGTGGCAAATTTGACAGTGATTATTCAATAATTTTGTCAATTTTTCATCTGGACTCATGAAATTTGGTCTGTAGATGGGCAGTAATGTGTCACATTAGAAAACAATTTGTGTGACGTCTTGATAACCATGATGGGAATCTCTTGATCAAACAACTGTATTATTCCTGTATGCAACCTATTATGTGAAAGTGCCCTATAGTCTATTGTTCAGACGCAAAGAACGTTACTCCTGAGTAACTAGTCTTGTTATCTGCATATCTTCTGAAATATCAGAAAATATATAACACTTTATAATCAATTGGAACGCAAACGCATTGCAAGTGCGTATCAATATGTAATAAAAAATAAATGACAAATTAATAAATAAATGACAAATTAAGGCCACAGTCATCCGAAGTCTGCTGTTCAGAGACAAATAATGTTACCCCTCGGTCACTAGTGTTCTCGGCATATCATCCAAAAGATATGACAATCCACTATTTTTTTTACAAATTAGGCCGAAAATGCATTGCAAATGAGTTCCAATTTGTAATCATTTATTACAAATTGGGACGAAATTGCATTGCAAATGCGTTCCAATTTGTAATAATTTATTACAATTTGGGACGCAATTGCATTGCAAATGCGTGCCAATTTGTAATAAAAAATAAATCTTTTTAAAATTAAAAAAACTTTGATCACGTGAATTCAGTATAATATAAATTATGAGAATGTCAATGGCAACAGTCACCTATAGTCTATTGTTCAGACGCAAAGAACGTTACTCCTGAGTAACTAGTCTTGTTATCTGCATATCTTCTGAAATATCAGAAAATTTATAGCACTTTATAATCAATTGGAACACAAACGCATTGCAAGTGCGTATCAATATGTAATAAAAAAAATAAGTAGTTTTCATGACAAATTAAGGTCACAGTCATCCGAAGTCTGCTGTTCAGAGACAAATAATGTTCTTGGTCACTAGTGTTCTCGGCATATCATCCAAAAGATATGGCAATCCACTATTTTTTTTACAAATTGGTTGAAAATGAGTTCCAATTTGTAATAATGTATTACAAATTGGGACGAAATTGCATTACAAATGCGTGCCAATTTGTTATAAAAAATATGTTTCTTCAAAACTAAAAATACTTTGACTAGGTGAATTTAGTGATACGAATTATGAGAATATGAAAGGCCACAGCCACCCGTAGTCTTCTTTCTGTTCAGACGCAAAGAACGTTACCCCTGAGTCACTGGTGTTGTTCTCTGCGCATCATCTGAAATACCTGACAACTCATAACATGTGCTACAAATTGGAACGCAAATGTATTGCAAGTGTAGGAAAGCATTGAGACGTGATGATTTTTTTTATCTCGTTATAACGACATATAAGCCGTGAAATCGACTTACACTAATTCGTTATAACGACATATATAAGTCGTTAGTGAAGTCGTTAAATTGAATTGGAATAAGTCGTTATAACGACTTAAATAAGTTATCTATAGTCGTTATAACGATCTATTATGTCGTTAAATCGACTCAGTATAAGTCGTTATAACGACTTAATAAGTCGGTAAATTAACTTAGTATAAGTCGTTATAACAACTTATAATTCGCTAAGTCGATTTATCAGAAGTCATCAAATCGATTTAGTATAAGTAATTATATCGACTTGGTATAAGTCGCTATGACGATTTATAAGTCGTTATAACGATCTAGTAAGTCGTTAAATCGACTTAGTATAAGTCGCTATAGCGACTTATAAGTCGTTAAATTGACTTAGTATAGTCGCTATAATGACTCATAAGTCGTTAAATCGACTTAGCTTAAATCGTTAATTCGACTTAGTAGGCTCTATAAGTCGTTAAGCTGACTTAGTGTAAGTTTTTATAACGACTTATAAGTCGCGATAATCGACTTAGTAAATCGACTTGGTAAGTCGTTAATTAGACTTAGTATAAGCTGTTATAACGACTGATAAGTTAGTTACACTTCGTTGTACTAGGTCAATTTATTGATATGAATTATGAGAATGTCAAAGCCCACATTCACCCGAAATCTGCTGCTTTGAGGCAAAGAACGTTACCCTTTGTTCTCCAATGTGCTCTGTGAATCATCTAAAATATAATATTTTATTACAAATTGGATCGCAAATACATCGCAAATGCGTGCCAATTTGTAATAATTTATTACAATTTGGGACGCAATTACAGTGCAAATGCGTTCCAATTTGTAATAATTTATTACAAATTGGGACGCAATGGTATTACATATATGCGTTCCAATTTGTAATAATTTATTACAAATTGGAACGTTATTACAAATTGGGACGCAGCACACCGTTATAACGACTTAAATAAGTTATCTATAGTCGTTATAACGATCTATTATGTCGTTAAATCGACTCAGTATAAGTCGTTATAACGACTTAATAAGTCGGTAAATTAACTTAGTATAAGTCGTTATAACAACTTATAATTCGCTAAGTCGATTTATCAGAAGTCATCAAATCGATTTAGTATAAGTAATTATATCGACTTGGTATAAGTCGCTATGACGATTTATAAGTCGTTATAACGATCTAGTAAGTCGTTAAATCGACTTAGTATAAGTCGCTATAGCGACTTATAAGTCGTTAAATTGACTTAGTATAGTCGCTATAATGACTCATAAGTCGTTAAATCGACTTAGCTTAAATCGTTAATTCGACTTAGTAGGCTCTATAAGTCGTTAAGCTGACTTAGTGTAAGTTTTTATAACGACTTATAAGTCGCGATAATCGACTTAGTAAATCGACTTGGTAAGTCGTTAATTAGACTTAGTATAAGCTGTTATAACGACTGATAAGTTAGTTACACTTCGTTGTACTAGGTCAATTTATTGATATGAATTATGAGAATGTCAAAGCCCACATTCACCCGAAATCTGCTGCTTTGAGGCAAAGAACGTTACCCTTTGTTCTCCAATGTGCTCTGTGAATCATCTAAAATATAATATTTTATTACAAATTGGATCGCAAATACATCGCAAATGCGTGCCAATTTGTAATAATTTATTACAATTTGGGACGCAATTACAGTGCAAATGCGTTCCAATTTGTAATAATTTATTACAAATTGGGACGCAATGGTATTACATATATGCGTTCCAATTTGTAATAATTTATTACAAATTGGAACGTTATTACAAATTGGGACGCAGCACACCGCTCTAATGATGAATGACTTGCACCTGTCATCATACATGGCACAGAAAGGATCAGACGATGTAAAGTATTTTTAGCAGAAAAAAACGGCAGAAATAGGCGCCGTTTAACTTGGCAAGTTGAAAGGAGTGGAAAGGAGGGCGTATGACCTATAGGTCCATTTTTTACATGAAAAGTACTTTTTTGGGATGATCAATATTTCTTTTTTTTTCTTTGGGTACTGAGCCTAACGTCCTATAGATTGGACGGCTAACGGCTCAGGAAGATTGAATATGCACTGGGCTTGGTTCAGTATTGATCCGCAAGTCAGATTGTAGGGACTAGTCTTTGACTTTGGCTTGGTTACAGTTAAAACAAAACAATAAAAAAAAGTTAGTGCAAGGGGTAGGAGATTAAATGTCTCTCCTCCCAACAAGATTGTGCAAGGATAGATGATGGAGTGGATAGTTGATTATTAGTAAGATAAGAGACTGCATTTCTCATGGGAGATTGCGGTCTTGAAGGTGAGGAGGGATGGTGCACAGACTATATTGTCTGGCAACGCATTCCACTATTTGGTTCTCTAGACATGATATGGCCTAGATCACGTAGTAGTCTACTTTATTCTCCATGAACCATGATTTTGGGGACCTGTAGCTTACACCTGTGCTATCACTTTGTAACTTATGTATAGACCCCTATAGTCCCGGAACATTAGCCTGATAATACACTATATAGGGTGGAATAAATTCGTAACAAGCTGATTTTTTCAGAATCCACTCAGAAAATAGTCCAGAAAACATATTAAAAGTCCCCAAGAGTCCGAGTTCGGGTAAGTACTAACATTCAAGATGGCCGCCAAAATGCAGTTTTGAATGAGCAGAACTTGTCAAATACATGGAAATTTTTATGTGTGTGGTCTCATTGGTGGTGGCACAAAGTATGCTAATTAACGTATATGTGTCAGTGTGAATGAAGTAGAGAGTCGAAATATCTTTGTTTTTATTTTAAATAGGTTAAAATTCAAGATGGCCGCCAAAATGCAGTTTCGAATGAGCAGAACTTGTTTAATACATGCATATTTGTATGAGCATGATTGGTGGCACAAAGTATGCTAGTTAACATGAATGAAGAAGATATTAAAATTATCTTATGTTTGTTTTAGGTGGTTTAAAATACTATAACATTGTTAGAAAGAAATCAGAATATTCGAAAATTTCTTAATTTATGTTGACCTATCAATCAACCGGGTTTGGAGGATCACTGTTGTGCAGAGACAGGCTAAACTAGATTCGAATAAAATCTTGCGAATGTTTACCAAATCTGAAGTGAAATAGAACGCTACGGATCCTTATGTATAATATACATCCCATTGATAAAAAAAATATCTAAAACTTAAAGGGAAATACACTGTATATATTATCACTTCAACAAACACATTAAACCGTTTAAAATAAAATTTACCTATTATTACCAGTAGATTATATGTAAAGCAGCAATATTATTTTCAGTTATCTTATTGATTTAACACCATCTATAATATCAAGTTATTCACACACCAGGATAACAACCTTTAGTTGCAGGTGGGCATATATTCGTATGGGATGAAATTTGATCTTAAACTCTGCGATTCACCTGCTATCCCTGATTAAGTCTACCTATATTGCAGCTTACAGCATATCGATTGATGTACTAATCTAAACGTTTGATACTTTTTTAAAGCAGATATGCAAAATCAAAAAATATACACCATCTATAATGTTATGTTGTGTCTTTTTCCATATTTCAAAAACAATTTAGGCCCATTATTACTACTTTTTGAAAATAATTAAATAAACTTACAAGAACAGGTTTAATACACATCTGATGGGATTATTTGTGGAAAGTAAAGGAGGCATGGGATTCAATATATCATTATTATTATTTTATTATATTATTATTTTAATTTATGTGTATGAGTAGATGTGCCAATATCTAGTGCTTTGATTAAATACTAAAATATAGTTGGAGACACGTACATGTACATGTACAGGTCTATGGCCTGGTGCACGAAAAGTGGTTAAATTGGTTAGCATCTGTATCTAAAAAAAAATACCCGTGATTTGGCCCAAAATCTACATAAAGCCACATATGTAAACTGATACAGTTCTAGACTGTATTCTTAAAAATGTATTATTTCACAGTGTTTATACAAATTCATCGAAATCAGTAAACATGGTCAGTTAGCGGACGGACCTGACACATAAGATAGATCTCCCTGAAAGCAATATGAAATTTACATTGAAAAAAGTTATTACTGAAAAAACTAATGCTTTTGAATGGTCTATTTGATGATGTTCCATTAAATTTAATACTAAATTTTAACTTTGTCCGCACATTTGTTACAAAATCTTACAAAGTCAGCCGGATACAGGGAATTATCAGTCTGATTAAATGAATGTCAACTAGCTCTAAATATTATTTGATAGATAAGATAAAGCATATTCTGTACACAGCTCTATGTGAAAGTATTTGAATAAATACATAAGTATTCCTTAGCCAGCCATTAAAAATCAGCTACATAGTTTGGTAGGAATATCTATATAACATCTAAGTGATCTGAACCTGAGAAAATGGTCTTTTATCACCCTTTTACACTGTAAATTCACGTTATGAAATCAGATATAAATGTAGGTTTGAAAAACACAAATATTTGTTAAAATCCAAAATTGTGATATATTGCTATTTTAATAATCTAAATTGCTTGACATGGTGCTAGGATACTTTATAGATGGTCAAAACATTTTCTGTCAAATACCAGTGCTTGATAAAGAGCGTAGATTAGACTTTCTGAAATCGTGTCACGTCCGTCCCCCTGGAAACTAGCTTTGTTGTTGCCGAGTAGAAAACAGTTCTAAATACAATATGAACTATTTTAAAATATGCATATAATATAAATTTTTACATTGCAGCTTTATTCCCTTATGATCCTAGCAGTTTATTCAAGATTTTACATCTAAATACATATTATGGGGGACGGACGTGACAGGGTGGGGACGGACGTGACAGCCATATTTGTGCTATCTGCCAGAAATCTTCTTAACTTTTATCCTTTCAAACTTGCTATAATTAACATATCACCTGAAGACTACATAATCACCAAATCGTCAATGACAAATATTTTTGCTTCCTTGATTTTCAACGGGGGGGGGGACGGACGTGACAGATTTTTTTTGAGAATTTTGTCGTCTAGACACCCGAATATCTAGCTAAAACTTTATTTGTATACATATATTTTTATATCTGCTGTACATATACACATATTATGTCATATAATAAAAACAAAATATAAACTATTATGTGATAATTATTAATTTTAGGTGATTAAATAAATAAATAAGTCAAAAGGCTTGAAAAAACGTTACAAGGATATCGTTTTACATTTCAAATCAAACTGACCTAAATAATTGAACTAGATGCACATGGTATACCTTAAATTGAAGGCATTTTTATGTAGTAATGAAATGAATCGGGCTTTAGGCCACCTTTGTGCACATATAGGCTAAACTGGGCCAGAAGAACCTCCTGAGGATGGTGAGATGATTGAGATGACACTGTCCTCCAGACACAGGATTCGAAATTCGAGCCCTGGCGGTCTGAGGCCGAGCACGCTACCTCTCGGTCACGGAGGCTCCCCACAATACTAACTTTCACACGTGGATGGGGAAGAAACAATTTTTGTTTGTTTCAAACCGCCGAGACCGGGAACCGAACCCCGGACTCTGGCGTGAAAGGCAGCGGTGCTAACCACTACCCTAGGGCCCCCGCCCTTTTTTTTTTTTTATGTAGTGTTATATAGGATTTGCTGTCTAATGTAATAATTCACAATTTTCATATGGCAATGATATAAAAATAATTTTAAAAATTGATGCTAACTCGTAACAGTGCATTTTTGACCATTTTTGGTGACTTATATGCTATTTTCACTTTTTTTCGCTGATTCAAACTCGCTAAAAAGTGACATTTAGCTCGAATGTATGCCCAAGTTCCTTTTCAATCAGCTTTAGTCTGTATTTGATGTATATATTCAGAATACTTGCATCCGTAACACGATTTAATAGAATTTGACCACTTTTCGTGCCACAGGCCCTATCTAAATCTCGGTTATTCAGTTGGTTGATCACAATTTTGAAACCAATACTCCGATCACACATTGGTGAAAAGATTTTGTGCATTTTTAAAATGCCACAGCTGGTATTCACGGCTACTTTTAATATGTTAATTTTGCTGGCAATTGCAATAATTGCCAAAATAAAGGTTTGCAAGAAATTATAAAAATAGCAATATTTATTTCAGTTTTTAACATATTGTGCCATTAAAACAAAATAAATTGTTTCCTCATTTATTACATTCACGTATGACTTATTTGGTGCCACACGGTGCAAATGAAAAAAATGATTGTATTTAGTCCATTTCGCTTATCCGAAACTGGATTTTGGCGGCCATCTTGAAATTTGGTACTTTCCTGAGCTGGGATTCTTGGGGAGTTTTGATATGTTTTTCAGGACTGTATTCTGAGTAGTTCCTCAAAAAATCTGCTTGTTACGAATTTATTCCACATCAAAACCTAATGTTCCTGGACTACTAATGGTTTGCTTCAAATAGGCTACACCCCACACATACACTATGGTATCAGATGTGAGGTCAGTCAAGTTGGGGCACCTTGCGACGCTGTCTCAATGTGCCCAAAAACTGTCTCAATGAACCCCAAGTGAAGTCCGTCTCAAGGTGCCCCGAAAGTGTCTCAAGGTGTCCCCCCTTTTTTCAGCATTAACCAACTGCAGGCTTTAGCTACAGGTATATATATATGTAGTATTCAAATCTTGATTCTAGATAGATCCACATCGTCTTCAGGTACCTAATATGGGGTCTCAAGGTACCCCAGATGTTGTCTCAAGGTGCCCGAGTAGGGCCTACGTGGTACATCGAGAATTTTTTGAAAATATGGTTTGTTAAAAATGCAAGGTTACACATTTCTAAAAAAAATTTATCTCAAGATTGCTCAAATATACCCCACTGGATGCTGTATCCATATGTCCTCAAAATGTTTTGTTTCTAAAATTAAATATATGTTTGGGGGGGTTTTGAATTGTTCCGTCTCAAGGTGTCCCAGTCTCCCCTTGACTATATTCGCCGTCAAATTAAAAATCATCAACCAGGCCATTTCCTATTAAAATCCTTACACTAACAGCGGTAAAAATTTTACACACACTAGTCTATTTTCCATTCATCATCATGTCGTGACTACCCTGAAAATTGTTAAAAATAGTAGTCTTGCTTAGTTGACCTTGAGATTGGTTTTCTCACCCTTGAAGATGACCTTGAGTCATGAAAATGATACAAGAAATGGATTGCCCGGTTAAAACAATCATATTTGACCTTGAAATATCTGGCGGCCATTTTGTTTTCGATCTTGGAATTGGCGTACTTTCGACCTTGAAGATGACCTAGAATCACCAAAATAATACATGTAACATAAATGGATTTTTCAGACAAAATCCCATAAAAAAAGAGGTATTACACAAATGTTCCTAGCTTTAATTGTTAAGAATGGTATTTTGCTTATTTGACCTTGAAATTGACTTTTTGACTTTGAAAATAACCTTATGTCATAAAAATAATGCAAGAAATGGATTTCCCAGTCAAAATCACATGAAAATGAGGTGGGCCTAAATTTACTTGTTCCTGGCTTCATTTGTTGATAAATCATAATATTTGACCTTGAAATATCTGGCGGCCATTTTGTTTTTGCCCTTAGAAAGTCCGCCCAAGGGTGCCAAAGTGGCACCCGGCTTATTTCTGCTGGGTACATCCCATAGTATCAGAATCAATCAGAAAACGTCGTCCATACCCCGAAACACGCTTTGGTAAAAATCTACTGGACTAAGAGGGAAATTCACTGCGCAGAGTATGAGAAAACAACGTTGTTGTTTATTTTTCGTGTGATATCATATGATCAATGCATATGGCCATTATCAGATTATGGGAAAATACAGCACATGTTGCATGAATAACATTATTTGATCTATTGTAAAATAAGGTGGTCTCCTACAGTCTGTTTCACCAGATCATGGAAGTAATCTTTTTTCAATTTGCTCGATCGCTGTTTAATTTTTCTATTCAAAATTTTTCTCGGATCATTTTTGGGGCCGCTATACTGAGGAGCTACCTGAAAGTGTCATGGACTGGTTCAGGGCTAACCGCAACAGGTAATGCTGACCGAACAGGAGAAAAAGACGATTCACAGTTACCGCCACCACCCCCGTCCAATTGCACCCCATCACTGTTCCCAAGTTGGCAAAATGTTGATAATCTTGAAAATGCGATTGTGAGATAGACAGTACATACCAGAAGAAGACATGACAGGACAGCACTTCAACCCACCACACCCCGTTAGACTACCGCAAGCAGCTATCCACAGAGTAGGATGGAGCACAGCCACCACGTTCCCCGTCACTCCGTTGGCGAAACCTCCCATCACAATCCATTTTATTCTTTGTGCTCAGTAGATTGACTCTGTTGCTTTTTCTCTTATATTTTGTACTATCATAAGACCTGTCAAATGAACCCAGGTCACATTTTAATAGTCTCCAATGGTTTTAACAAAAATAATTCAGCGTTGTAAAGTTTGAAAGACAGAAAACGAGCCCATGTCTTCTAGTTTAATGATATTATATTACAATTTTGTATTACAAGTATCTACCGTATTGTATTCAATAAAAAAAATATTGCTCAAGTAAAATTATTTTATGGGGCCTTTAAATTTGATATCAATAACAGTGCATACTTTTAACCCTTGTCCTGCTAGTCCCGTATATATGCGGGGTTAAGGATGTTTTAGATCAATGAAAATAACTTATTTGATAAAATAGTTTTTGGTAGATGCTTAGTTGTTCCAATAATTTAATATTGGACATGTCTATTTTTCATAAATAACAATATTTTTCGTCATTTGAAGCTGAAATTGCGTTAGCAATTGCAGCTTCAAATGACGAAAAATACAATTGAAATAATTCAGCAGGACAAGGGTTAACTCGGGAATTGTATACCAGTTTTAGCACTGATCCTATAACTGCTAAATTTTCAATAAGATTTTGGAATATTTTTTACTAGTGTTTTTTTCGCTCTGGAATTTTCTAAACAGTCAGGGACAAGTCAAGGAAATTTGTCAATGACCATAGATTATGTTTAAAACAATTGAATTTGTTTGTGGGAACCCTCTTTTGCCGTAGCACGACGGAGTAGAACGTCGGTATAATTGATTTACACCACTTTCTGCATAGTGGCAATATAGCGACAAATTTATTGGGAGCCAAAAGTCGGTATCATGCAGCCCATTTCTTGTTTCGAATACTACATGTATGGTATTTGAAACTAACTTTACTTATCAATACCACAAATTGTCAACATGTTTTGTTCCTTTTCATATGGATGACCCTATTCTGAATCAAAGGGCGGGGGCCCTAGGGTAGTGGTTAGCACCGCTGCCTTTCACGCCAGAGTCCGGGGTTCGGTTCCCGATCTCGGCGGTTTGAAAGAAACAAAATTGTTTCTTCCCCATCCACGTGTGAAAGTTAGTATTGTGTGGAGCCTCCGTGACCGAGAGGTAGCGTGCTCGGCCTCAGACCGCCAGGGCTCGAATTTCGAATCCTGTGTCTGGAGGACAGTGTCATCTCAATCATCTCACCATCCTCAGGAGGTTCTCCTGGCCCAGATTAGCCTATATGTGCACAAAGGTGGCCTAAAGCCCGATTCATTTCATTTCATTTCCTTTTCAGTAATGACATTTCGTTGAATCTATGTTGACAGATGTTGTGAGTACTATAAAAGTGTCTCTTTGACAATGGAGTCCCACAATGAAACTTCAGTGGGGGAATACCTACATCAGCATCCAGATTTTGTGAAAAGATGGTTCAAGGAAAACATCGAGCAATCCGTGATGGACGAATGGCTGGAGGCAGATTCTTTACATTCCATGCCTGGCCAGGGATCATCTGTAGCGGATAGAAACTCTACCACATGTACTTTATTCAAGGACCTGGTGGAAGGCAAAAGAAGGTTGTCGAGACTTCAGCCACGCAAAGACAGAAGTGCATTGTTGCGAATGAGTGAGACTGAGCTGTTGATGGAACTTATCAGAGACATTGCCAACGAATTGGATGTCGACGTACTGTGTCATAAAATATTATTGAATGTTAGCATGTTGACGAAAAGTGATAGAGGTAGTTTATTTCTTGTGCGAGGTCCGAAAGACAAGAAATACCTCGTGTCTAAATTGTTTGACGTCACAGAATATTCTAGTTTAGAACAGTCTCTTCATCATGAAGGTAATCAAATTCGAGTTCCGTTTGGAGTTGGAATAGCAGGAAGTGTCGCAGAAAAGAAAGAAGCGATCAACATAAAGGACGCTTACCAGGTAAAGTAAGAGGAAGTTGTATAAAACAGGTAGATAACCAGCCGTTTTCAAAAGTTATTGATTTTTTTTAGCAAATTTCCAACCAAGCTAAAAGCCATTGAAATTTGTTAAACCAATGTACATGAATGGTAAAATCAGAAAATGTAAGGATCATGTCCAAAATGAAAAATACGGGAATTTCATCTTTATATCTCGCTTAACTGGTAAAGACGCTATACAATTTTTTTTTTTAAATACGCGATTCTATTCTATGGACATGTCCCCATCATATGGCCATAATAAAAGGCCAAAATAAAAATACTGATTTTCTAATGATTTTAGCCTGATTGTATCGCTTTAACATGTTTAATGTTAAATTACTGTTTACAGTTTATATATAACAAAATGTTGTCATCATGACCATTTGTGCATCAGGATGTGTCTTAATTCGTTCACAGGATGATCGCTTCAATAAAGCAGTTGACAAGAAAACGGGTTATCACACGAAGAGTATTTTGTGTATGCCTATACTGAACTACGAAGGTGAAGTTATAGGCGTGGCTCAAATCATGAACAAGACTGATGGTACCCCTGAATTTACCCAACAGGACGAAGATGTAGGTAGCACAAATCACCATTATAATGACAATATAAGACAACCATATCTACCTTGTACGAGTTGTACCGCTATGTGGAAACTCGATTTATTTTCTTACAAAATTGATTGATGTTTTCAATCATGATCGCCTGGATTTTTGTTTCGGTGCCAAAACAGTGATGGATATATATCTGACCGTGCACTTGGTAACTCCTACATGTATGGTTTCATGGACTACCTATAGTTTTGAGATAATATGGCCACGTAATCATCTGATCATGTGACTGTCAATAGGCAAAATGGTGGTCATTTTGATAAAAAGGCCGCCATATGCAAATCGCAGGCACTTTTGACCTTGGTATCCGATAGATTCATGACAATGATTGTTTTTAGACACAAAAACAGATGGTATTTTTTGGCCCTCACTGGCATGAAAATTATGCTTTTTTCGTGATACCTCATGTACCTGCCGTAGTTCTTAGGATATATATTTATATATACAACCTAAAATCTAGCATATAAATTTTTATCGTTATTCAATTCGCAAAAATAATTATTATTGTGAACTCGTCTATTAATTTTTATTTTTTTATTTTTCAGCATTTTAGAAATTACTTGACATTTTGTGGCATCGGTCTAACAAATGCGGAGTTGTTTGAAATGTCTGTGCAGGAATACAAAAGAAATCAGGTAGGGATTGGGAGCAGACACTGATGACGACTGATACATCTAATCAAACTGCAATGTATTTATTTATAAGTTTAAACCTACACAATGGTCAGGGAACATACCTCTATAGTCTGCTAAGATTTTACCATGTTTACAGACAAGTTACAGTATGAGTGCTCAATACATCATAATGCAAAGTTGTACTTGATTTGAATTAGCGCAATGATTTGATCTCAATATCGTTTTCGGATCATTTTACCCGCTAGTGTCAAATATATTTTACTAGATTGTGACGAACAAAATGATATGGGCTTGGAATTAGCAAAATATTTTACCTTTAAAAACCAAATGAATGTGGAGTATTCTTACTACGTATGTACACAATATTTTCAAAAGAAATTGAACCCTGCCAGCAAATTTTCTCCACTGTAAACATGGTAAAAACACGAAACGGGCGTATTATATGAGATGATTGTCAGGCCACACTTTAATGGTCTCCAGAGCGAAATATGCTGACAGGTAAACCAGTACATGCAAAACTAGGCATTGATTTAATAATCAATGATAATAGGAATAAGTGGTTTAGTTGACCGACAGCTGTCATTTGTTTCATTCAAAACGAGAGTGTTTTTAAAATTGCAATCATTATGACTTTTATACATGTATGTACATGTATCAAATTCAAAACTAAATTTATTACAGTCAAACTGAAAACCTCGTCTCCTTCTTTGTTTTGAGCTCACAAAGAATGGTCAATAATCATGTCTCCCTCTCTATATAGTTTGGACGCGTTTCGATGCGCCAATGGGACGGGTTTCGCCGCGCGGCGGAACGCGAGCGTTTGCTCCTCGACCATTTAATCGCGTCAATTTCGATACATGTAAATCTGGCGGTCACGTACATGTATACATGGTGTGGTTCCAAGTAGGACATTTCGCTCAAAAAAATACCTTTTGGAAATTTTCCGGGCAATTTCCCAGGGCTATAAATGCAATTTACCCGGTTATCACAATGACCATGTACATGTATACATGCTCTATACCATTTTAAATCTTGAAACTACAAAGTTTGCCTTCAAAACACGGAGCGTAATTAGCAGGAAGCATTAAGTATACACATGTATTTTACACTATTTAATACTGTATCGGCACTATCCATTGTCATCTTCGACATTCTATCATTTCAGATGCTTCTGGACTTGACTCGAGGAATATGTGAAGAACAGACTAATATGGATAAGTTAGTACAGAGGATCATGTTGACTGCTGGCAGTCAATTGAGCTGTCAACGTCAGAATGTGTATCTGCTAGACAGCCCCGAAACACAAGACGTAAGCTGAATCTAAAGTTACTAGTAAACAATCACCGACAGTATATTGCAGGCCGTTAATTGACTTAAAAATACAATTCGCGGGCTCTTTTTCCACTTTATCCACCATGGTACACAGTTCTCATTCTCACCCCCCCCCCCCCGCTCCGTAGGTGAAAAGGGCTTCTGGTGTACTCATACACCCGTCACTTTTTTGTGGGCACAAAAACTAGTAAGTCAGAAAAATCCGGCCAGGTGTCTACTAATAATATCATAAATGTTTCTGCTCTGAATTTACAAAAGTACAAACAAGTTATAATTTGCGAATATTAATAAGCACACGTTGTTTCCGTCATGCAGGATATCAGATATAACTGTTTAAAAGGATGTGTGACAATTATGTAACAGAGGGTAAGAAAAAGAGCTAATTCTGAGCAGTTCTGACGTTTATACGACAGAGACTTAGCTCAAAATCAGTCTGGGTAGCAAACATATATCGGGTCTGTTCTTGAAAAAGGACAGATCAGGTATATGCGAGGGAGAGCGAAGATAGATAAAATCGGCGCATGAAATTGAGGCGGTTTACATGTATTTCAATGGGAGCGGCATTTTAAAAGTCTGTACTTAGGGTGGTGAGACCTAATATCTCAGAAAACACGACAAATTTATCCAATGTTTGACCAATGTTGGCCCACCGTCTACGACGTTGGCCCAACATTGGTCAAACATTGGCTAGATGTGTCGTGTTTGCTGGGATGTGCGTTACATTTACATGTACTAGTACCGGTATGTGACGTGCCGTCTCACATTAAGTATACTATATACCGGCTATTATAAAATGTTTATTTAAAATAACTTAACCCTTCAATCTATCAGAGTCGCTATTAACGTCCTATCTAGGTTAGAATATTTATTTCTAATGTTTAAAATGTTATAAATATTTACGTTCAAACTATTGCTTAATATTGATGATTTGTGCTTTCATAAGGGTGAAGAAACTGGACAAAATTCCAAGACGGTACTTAGTGTCAACATTTTCCATACTTACTTTCTACGTTTGTTCATCTAATCGATCTTTAACCAATGTTTTTTGATGTTGGACCAACGTAATTAACTGAGTGGACCACGTTGGCATAGCATTTTGGGCTTACAAAAACTGGGCCCGATTCAGATATGAGCCAGTGGCAACGTCTATCAGTTTAGTTTTTTTGTTCAACAAATTAACTCCATGGATGACCAATTGATGTTGTTTTAAGCAATATAGCTAGTGGCAACAATTTGCAGCTAGTTTCTACTTTTTGTTCACTAATCTAATTGATTTTGTGTTATTTCGCTGTTTGTTGATGTGATTTATATCATTTTGTTTTAAAAATTTAAACCTTGTATATATATGTATATATTATATACTATTTTTAATGGGTAAGTGAGTCTATAAAATATATACGGTTTACCATTCTGGGGTAAAAAATCACGAGTAAAAAATAACACTTCGAAAATATATTTTTCGGAAAGATATATTTTTCCGATGCTGACATAATGTATTATAAAAATGATGTGTATAGATATGATGAAAATCTTTCATACAATTTAGTTCAACCCATGATAATAGTTATTTTTTATTTATTTATGGTATTTAGGGAGAATCTAATTATGTATCAATTTTCCGAGGAGGTGGCAAAGTAGCCCCAGGTACAATATTGGCACACTGTTATTATCGACCTCAAGACAAGACCTCATCTAGCATATTGGTAATCAACTTTAAATGATCTCTTTCCGGGCCATACATACGATGGTCACGTGATCAGTCACGTCCAATCACGTTGCAAACGTTACAAGAGGACTGTTAGTGAAGAGGCGAGCGTGGGGACGCCATTGTTGTAGATCAGATCAAACCATTGATGGCCGATACAGTATCTTGAGTATAACATGGTATACAACTGTAGATATGTAACATACAATTTACAAATGATGGTGCGTGCACTCTTGACATGTGAATTTCTGATTCATTTCCAGAATTGTTTAGAGCTTACTTTCATCAAGGCATTTGAACTACACGCAGAAAACACGGGGAACATCGTCAGCCCCAGGTAGGAATAACTATATCCCGTGTTTTGGGATTGAATACTGCTTTCTAGCCCGCGGTACGTTGGACCCGTATAGGATACCCTCCGTGTGCCGCTGCAGCCTGCTTAGTGCTGTCCCCGCCGCCATCCTCGGCTACAGCTCCAACATGGTCCAACAGATAAACCCTTTAAATCCTGACGATGCACTAAAGCATCATTTTTAATCACCAAAGAAAAGCTGAATTTCCTACACGTAAGGTTTTTAGAACGATGAACTGTTATAATAATAACAACTTTTTTTTTAATTTGTCACCCACTTCAAGTCATCTTCATTCACTACAAGTCGAGAATTGCGACAGCAATTCGCGGCTTGTAGTATATGAAGATGAAAATGGTAAATTCGGGCTTGAAAGGGTTAAATTAATAATCTATGCAAACATTCAACCCCTGCTTTAATTTATTTTATCGATGGTCAAGGTCAGAGATTCAAGAAAATTTCTTGTTAACGCAATAACTTATAATAATTACTGGATCTCTCAATGCTCAACTCTGACGTCAACCCATGTGACTGCGTCTAACACGGACTACATGCTCAAGATAACTAATGCATGTATATTATAACATACTTAATGTCATTGGTCATACTAGGCCTTGCTAATCCCGGATATAAACATCTTAGTAGATCAGACCCAAGCAAATTGTAATCGCCATCCCATCAACTACATTGTAAATTGCATTCTAAGTCTACTTTTTTTCAGTCTTGCTCAGCTCAAAGAATCACGAGCAGCAGCTTTTGCAAGAGAGGTTGCCAATTCAAATGTGGTAGGTTATTATCAGTCTCACCTAATGGTATCAGAATGATCAACAAATTATTTAGTAGCCTGTTAACGGCATTCTAAAACATAGCCTATTTGTTCAAACTTGTTGAGATCAAACCGCAATTTTCCCATTGTTTAGACTTTAGGTGATATATTTATAATATGTCTTAGAATTCAGATAAACACAATGCCATATTTAGGCTGGTTTATAAATTCTGGTTTGCAGATTTTAAACGTGCCTGATGTGTCAGCGGATGACAAATATACCAAACAGGTTAGTTGAAATATTCATAATCATATACCTGTATCGTACCTTTAATATAGACAAGTGCTATACGTGTAATCCCAACGGAGCGATAATTATATTATTGTAAGCCTGTTACTGTTGTAGTCTAGTTTTAAAAGATACAGCTGTCGGTATGATTGCATGTACACAAGGCGTGAGTATCTAAATCAGAAGTTTCCTTTACGTCCCTTTCATTTTAGAACTTGTAAAGACATGCATTTTTAGATCGTCCGTTAAAATATAAAGCGGGGGAGTGCCCATGCGAGACACTTGAAGTAAACTAAGCAGATGATAATAACAAAATAAATGTTTAGTATGTGTGTGTTTAAGCCTCCCCGATATTATGTTAAATTTATAGTAGTTGGCCTTTTTCGGCTGGGCCCCGCCGTTAGCCCTCACTCAAAAAGCGCCTGAAAATCCTTCTCATATAATTTTTCACGCCGACCCGAAAAATGTGTTTTTCCACACCCACTTGAAGTTGACTCACTTCCCAAAAAAGTTATTATTTTCAGAGCTACTAAAAAAGATTAAAAAACGAGTATAGTCGTGACTGGCACTCAAAGGGTTAACCCCTTCAAGCCTGAATTTACCATTGTCATCTTCATCCACTACAAGCCACGAATTGCTGTCGCACTTGTAGTAGATGAAGATGATTTGAAGTGGGTGAAAAAATAAATAAAATTACCATGTATTACGAGTTTCATAGGAATTGTCATTCTAAAACCCCTAGTTGTAGGAAAATTAAGTCTGTTTTTATGGATGTAAAATGATGCTTTAATGCATCGTGAGGGCTTTAGGGGTTTAATATCAACACCTGATCGAGTCTATGTGGACAGTTCTAGTCGCGCCCTACTCACTTTTTCAAATCACCTGAAATAATTTAATATAGGATTAGTTTTCAGGTTTCATATTGTTGGTAGCTTGTTTGTTTAGGTACATTTTTTTTTGGGGGGGGGGGCACACTTTTTCACTAACTTTCTTACTTAAAACGGTTGGAGCAGCCTCTCCAGCTTTTTAAAATATTCATCATAATCCGGTGTTCACTGTTGTTATTTCCAGGATTTATTAGAAAAAGACGGTCTGGTTATAAAAAGTATACTCAGTGTTCCTATCAGAAACCAGAATAGAGATGTAGTTGGTGTGGTACAGTTCATGAACAAGATCAATGGAACTTCCCAGGGATTCAAACAATCGGATGCCAACATGGTGGAGGTTAGTAGATGTCATTACCGTGGTATTAAAGGATCACCTGCCACCTTCGACTTACTTTCTCGATTATTTCTCTTTTAGCTAACTCGTCCGAGAGCAAGATGAGCTTTTTGTCATGGTCTGTCGTCCAATTCTTAGTTATTATTATTTATTATATCAGTATCTGTATGCAGCTCATTACGTTTAATAATTGTGTGGGAGCTGTATGCAGCTCACTACCTTCCATACATCATGTACATGGTACATACATTTCCAGTGAAACATACGTAATTGAAATTGTAAACCGCCATCGTTGAATGTGCAGGAGTTATAGAAAGTTATAGAAAGTATGCTAACAGATATTGATTTCTGTGTTTTAAATTTTTTAGATATCTTATTGAAATTCTGATTTGGGAAACTTATTCATGATATTTGTAGGCTTTTGCGATCTTCTGTGGACTGGGCATCTACAATTGTCAGATGTATGAGAATGCGTGCAGACTTATGGCCAAGCAAAGTGTGGCGCTTGAAGTTTTGTCTTACCATGCTAGCGCCTCCAACGAAGATGTTCAGCAACTTAAGGTAAAATACCAAGTGCTCCAAGTAACTTGGATGGATCTTTTTTAGCATCTTGAATGCTCCTATTTTTTATTTATCAAGACACGATTTTTTTCACCTTGTTAGCAAATGCTCGCATTTAAAAACAAATCAAGTGGTTGGACTAATGGTCATGCAAATGATAAATTAGATAATAGTGGTTTGTTTCCCTGATAACATAATTTTTTCATAGCTCGTAAATGACACTGTCCACTCTGCTTCAAAATAAAATGTCATCCGATCTGATCGGATCGGGAGCCATCTTGAATATAAGCAGTTTTTATTTTATTTTTTCGAAATACATTTGAAATATGCAGAGGATTTGGAAAATCACGTTACATGGGGAAAATATAGCTGGCTGTCTTGACATTTTGTTCTGAGCTGTTTTATATCAATTTCATCTCACCACACTGCTCGGGGGTATCGTCTTTAGACGTCACATGCTGACATGTATTCTGCTTCATTTGAATACCTATGGTATGAGTCCATGAACATTATCAATGTGTTATTCTTCCAGATTTTGACGTCTAAAGGCGGTCCCCGCGCTGAAAGGGTAAGGCGTTATAATGTGGACGATGTTTTTGTTACAGGAAGCAGTGGTGCCTTCAGGTGAGAAGTATAGCCTCTACACGTATGACTTCAGCGATCTGCAGCTGACAGATCACGAGACGTGCCTGATGACTGTAAGAATGTTCATCGACATGAACATACCAGAGACATATCGTGTGTCTCATGAGGTCAGTGAACATAGAGGCGTTAGCTATATGCGGGAAATCTCTGACAGATAAACCGGTGGTAACCCTTTCAAGCCTGAATTTACCATTGTCATCTTCATCCACTACCGACTTTTAGTGGATGAAGATGAGTTGAAGAGGGTGAAAAATTAAGGAAAATTGCCATGCATTGTTAAACCAGTTTCATGGTAATTTTCCTTCTAAAACCCTTCGGTTGTAGGAAAATTCAGGGATGTAAAATGATGCTTTAAGGCATCGCGACTTAAAGGGTTAAGCTGGCGTTGGCAGACATAATAATTTTTCGCGTTACAAAGTGTGGCCTTTATAATAATAATCAAATTTTTATTTATTGATAAAGTAAATGTAATGATGAATTATTTATCATTACATTTAATATATCATTGAATACGAATTTTATTATTATATATAAAATATCGAAAGAGGAATTCATGGACAGTTTTGTGGAATAATGATAACAACTATAGCCTTCGCCCGTACCGTCCGCAGGCACAAAGGTAGACTCATGTGTATAGTAAAAGCTATTTGATCATATTACTGTTTCTCTGAATATCAATCAAAGTCATTAGTATGTACAGTAGTAAGTACTAGTATTATTGGATAGATATGCACTCCCACAATAATTGTTGTGTAGGTTCCGTATTGTAGCGCTTTGCGCATGATGATACCTCTGTGGTTTATGCCCTGGTCAAGTCCACACAGACGGTGACCCAAAATAACTAATTCTTCATTCTAAGTTCTATAAAATTTTAAAGACTAGAGAGCTTGACCGGTCTGTTTCAATCCCCTGGGGCTCAAATCCAAAAGTAATGGTCTGAGATTGTTATTGGCGTCATACTTGACCAGATATATGCACTACAGTCTTTTTATTAGCACCTGCATAACCAGTCATTAAAAATAAAATATGCCTTCAATCTTGAAACACTGATATATGTTGGGACTTAAATTTCACAAATAACACACATTTTCAGTCACTTGAAGTTGTGGATCGCTGTAGCAAGATACAACGTCAAGTGGCTGAAAATTGAAATTTCTTAGCTCAGTGCTCAGAGTTAAGTGAATGAATATTGCTTTTTATAATTGTTTTTTTTTCACACTGGCAATATTGCGCAGAAGGAATCCCTAAATCCGCTTTAATACCATCTTCTCTTGGCCAGTCTCACGCGAGTGCTACCACAGGAGCCTGGCCCCTGGCCGTATCCAGTACTACAATCAGTTATTCTGTCTATGTGGTCATCTTGGAGGTGTGTCTGAGATTCAAACCTCATTGGATGTTTCAGATTAATAAATAGGTCATAAAAGGTCACGAAGAATTGACCGCTCGCTCACCTGTCATGCTAAGTTACCTGTTTCCGTTGCTAGATGTATTATATAGACAAGTTGGGAATCTCTCATTTTGGACAGTGAGTTGTACCGAATTTCGTCATAGCGGCCAGTAATCATATAGTGGCCGCCACTCAGGGAGCTGGGAACACAATGACATCAGCTTGAGATTCCGAGCTTATATATCTATCTGATCTATCATACCAAAGGAAACAAGCAAACTTTGCTGTTAGCCAGCTGAGAAGCGCTGTCTGATTGAGCAGTCTTGAAACGCGCGCGACATTCAAGGTACATGTATCTCGCTATTTAAAATAGTTGGACGCTATGCTCGATAAAGCAAGGTATCGCACTGCGTGCTCGTGGGTAAGATAACTTGTTGTGGAAGATGCTTAATTAATACGAGCAGCAGGCCTACCATTAATGTGCGCAGTACTGCACATGTGTAGTGTATCAACATAATTATATATATATTATATATTGCCAACTTCGCCTGTAAGTAAGTAGTAATGGCACATTCCGGGGTGTAGTATACTGTACAGCAAAATTACTGGCCTGGGTGATTTTTTAAATTATGCTGAGGAAAAAAGGCACGAATGTATTTGAATTAACCTGATCAACGAATATGTAATGACAAGTACTACATTTAGTGAACTATGTGGATATCTCCTCTGGTGATTTGCACAGGGAAGAACGAATCCTCGCCCCAGCTATCAGTGTTTTGTGGGGGCTTTCTGGAAATACAACCTTTTGTACATTTTTCAGGTACTTTGTCGATTCATTCTGAGCGTGAAGAAGAACTACCGACCAGTGATCTACCACAACTGGAGACATGCATTCAACGTCGCTCAGACTATGTTCACCATGTGTACTGTAAGTTCAACATGTATATGAATGGTATTTGTAATGCCAGATACAGTCAAAGCCGCTAAGAATTCAATTTGGTGTGATATTTTAATTTTTGCCTTCAAGTTTTAAAAGATGTGAGTAATTATTATTATGTACACTGCCTTACAAATAATTCCGGGCATTTATGATTTCGATGTCATTTCGAGAATGTCCAGCTATATACACGCGTACAATTGAAAACGCGGAACAGCGATGACAAGTTTCATGAACAGCACCGTTAGCATTACCCTGGGTACGCCAGCTTATCTAAAAACGATAATATAATACCCTCGAAGTCCTATGATGACAGGTGGGATACTAACCATGCTGACAGACTGTTGGTATTGTTTATAGCTTTTATGTCAGGAACATCGGACGTGAGCACAGATGTGTTAGAGAGAAAGGGGCAGAGAGTAGGGGTCACTATAAAGTCATTGTGGCATGGACTCGCAGCTAGGCGGTACCTGTGGCGAGTGGGATCTATAAATCATGAATCCTAGCACTGACACCTATAATATACTTTGGCGACTTGCAGCTGAGAAAATGATTCCACCAGATTTTTTTTTCTTTTAGTACACATCTTCAGTAATCATGGCAATGTCAAACAAAGACCTGGTTAGCATGTAATAAGAAACAACTAGAGTAGGCTACTAAGTTGTTTCTTATTAAATGCTAACCATTTGCTAAGCTGCTTATTAAATGCTAACTGTGTAATTGACAGTACTGTCAATTACACAGAATCAATTTTTGCGATTTTTGCATATCTCGAAAACGATGTGACATAGTGGACATAAGTATCAATCGACCATGGACCATAATGTTATCATGATAAATAAAGACATACATCCCAATAAAGATAACTTCTGGCCAGTTTTACTCAGTATTGTTCATTATTTCTGAAACATTTCATGATAGCTAGAGCTATTAATCAAATAAACCCTGTGTTACACACGAAAAACCATGAAAAATTGCAGATATAAAATTTAGAGTTGTCTACTGGTTGTATTAAAGAGCTGATTTTTAGTTTATTTATAATAGTATTGACTTATTTTACAGAGTGGTAACATGTCACAGTACCTCAACACCTTGGAGATTTTCAGTATGCTTGTGGCGTGCCTCTGCCACGATCTAGATCACAGAGGAACAAATAATGCCTTTCAATCAAAGTTTGTATACACAAAACACCATTAATTGTTTTAACCCTTCAACCGTCAAGTTATTTAATTGGAATTTTTCACCCACAAAGCTCTGTCTCGTTGACACGATCCACAACTTCAAGTCAGTGAAAATTATGCAAATTTGACAAAATAGAGGTCAACGATTTTGAAATCTTGTTGTCAGATTTACCGTATCTTTGATATGTTCAAAAGCTGGTATTTTTGGTGCGGGAAACAATATGATAGACCCCTATGTTATCCTGGCAATGCTTTTAAATTTTATTTTAAGTAGTAATTCGTCATCATTTTGTATTATCAAAATATCCAGTGTTTATTATGGCAATGCCATTTAACATGATTTTCGTTACATATGTTATACCATATATATTGTCACATGATTTTTTAAAAAGTTAACAGTCTTGTTTATACATGTACACATATCTCCCTCATTTCTATGACACATAAGTCCGTAATGACTTCCTTTCTGTCAATAAAAAATCTGCATGTCTGTCTGTTCAAAAGCTGGTATTAGATGTGCTGATAAAAAGATTAAAGGGTTAAAACGTCTGTCTGTCTTTGAATATACATTTAACCCTTAGACCCCTAAGCGCGATTATAGTCGTTTTGAATTCGTTTTATTAGCCGATTAAATAACTGTCATTGGGAAACAACGAAATGAGTGTTTAAGCATCAAGATTTGCAAAGATTTGATCATAGTGCATTTTCATGTTGCTCGCACCCCTCCTATTCGTAAAGCGTTAACGCACACCTGTTGTCAAGGTCAGAACAGTGGTCTGACTGTCAGGCCTGATGCGGCAAGATAATGTTTAGACTACAGATTTGTCTTGAGCTTTGCAATGATTCTGAAGCTTACAATAATATATATATGTGACCAAAGCTTTGGCTGCCTTCGAGGTGCACTGTGTACAAAAGTAGCCTTTGTGTAGATATGGTCTACCCTCTATAAATAAAGTTTATTTTTATTATTATTATAAAAATATTAAATTTTATTTTCTTTGGTTTCACAAAGACTTGAAAACATAATCAATTAAACTCTTTTCCTGCTAAGTAAATTTATTTAAATTTCCAACCACGTCGAGGGTGGAAGGATGACAGAGACTCTAAGATGCTAAATCTATGCGAGTGAGCGGAGAAGAACCATTCGTTTCATTGAAACGTAAAAGCCTGAGCGCGAAAAACATGTGAGCTCCGACAGTCACTGCAGCCACTGCATGCCCACTGCATGTTACATAAATAAATTGCTACTGAAATAGTTTGTGGTAGATGCGCAGTTAATTCTTTAAGCCGCCACGATGCATTAAAGCATCATTTTACATCCCTGAAAACAGACTTAATTTTCCTACAACTAAGGGTTTTAAAACAAACATTTCAATGAAACTGGTTTACCAATACATGGCAATTTTCTTCAATTTTAAACCACATCAAATCATCTTCATCCACTACAAGTCGAGAATTGCGAGGGTTAAATAAGAAACTAATTCAATTCGAGATGTTTCTTTTTTCCATTGATAGTGTTAATGTAGGTGTACGGGGTTTTTTTTCACCGAGGTCGTGCGACTGTTCTATGGGTATCTCGTCATTAGACACAAAAATACCAGATTACATCGTTGATTGTTTTGTTACAGAGCCGAATCACCAGTTGCACAGCTATACAGCACATCCACCATGGAACACCACCACTTTGACCAATGTGTCATGATACTTAACAGCGAGGTACCGTGATCCCTACTTACAATAACCACCCGGCAAGCAGGAGACATTCACCCAGTGTTGGCTCAATGTTGGCCCACCATCTAAGACACTGGCCCAGCATTGAAACAATATTGAATCAACGTTTACTGTTTTGCTACTGATGAAACTGTGAGGCTCATAGCCAGCCAGGGGCAGACTAGGCGCCCAGCAAACACGTGACGTTGAACCAATGTTGGTTTTAATGTTTTCCTACTTTCCTCTTTTTTACACTAAACAATTCTCAGAACCGGCCAATGCTTGGCGTTTTCTCATATTGTGATGAGTAGGTATGAATATTTCATTAATTCTCAAGTTCTGTGTAGTTGTTTTCACTATGAGACGTATATATCGCACTCTTATGTGAATTGAACTGTAATGTATGGCTGTTGTATCATGTGTGACTGACATGACCGAGTGAGAAAATATAAAACAATGCTCATTTTTCGGGCAATCTGGAAACATACAGCACGTGACCAATGAATAAGGTGTTCGCCTAAAGGTTCACACCTTATTCATTGAGCGAGTGCTGTATTTTTCCATATCGCACTTAAATAAACACCGTTTGCATATCTTACGAGAGTTACTTGATTTATACTTTGCAGTGTCTTTCTTTTTTCAGGGCAATAACATATTCATGCATTTGTCGGCAGAAGAGTATAAAGAAGCAATTAGATTAGTGGAAAGTGCCATTCTGTCCACAGATCTCGCACTCTACTTCAAGTGAGAATCCATGTACTATAATGTAGGCTTTTAACAATAATAATGGGACGTTGTGGATGAATTTTCGAAAATTGTGTAATTGAAGACAAGTACTACTAGTAATGTAGATGAAACGCTAAAATTGCTCAATTAATAAATTCAATGGAAATCAGATTTAGATTTTTCATTAGTTTAATTGTGGAAAGGTAACATGCTTCACCCCAGAATCGATTTCTGTTCATAGATGGTTGTGTGATACTTTAGTATGAATTCTACATTAGCAAGGTCCCCCCGTTTCCCATATATCTGAGCAGTTCGCTGTGTAATATCCACAGTGGTGAAACTCCATAATCATCACAAATGGGTGCTTAACCTGATAAATAACTGGTAAAATGTGTCAGAATAACGCTTCTTTGTAACCTTCTTCCTGTAACCAATGACATCCTTGGTTACAGATACCCGGTAGACACCATGGGCCCAAACTAATTATACAATTTATAAAGTGTCAACCGTTGTTATTTATTATTGTAAATAGATTTACCCTTTCAGCACAGAGACCGACTATAGACGTCTAAAGTCGACCCTCGCACTGAAAGAGTAAAATTTTTATAATGGCGGTGGTCCGATAATATGTGTCAAATAAAGCGGAAAGGGCTACTAAGATATTTATGATGATTTCAAATTAAAAGTAAACCTTTGGTCTCTTGTTTATATGAAATATATCAGCGGTGCATGGGTTAATCAACCCTTTAAGCCCTCACGATACATTAAAGGTGTAGTCAACTGTCAAAATTCGCGGGACAAGGGTCCCCCAGAAGGCAATAGTGCCCGTGGGTAGGCCAAGGCCCTATTCCATAATAATACTAAATATGCGTTTCATACCCAAAGCCTCATTAAGAGCAAGTTGTCAAATCACAGCAAGTTCATATATACTTGAGCGACATCTATGAGTAACAATTCCATCGAATCTCAAAGCCCTTTGTCCTGGATATTAGCTGGGCCTTGCTTTGCAAACAAACTGACTGTATTACTGTGGGTATTTCGAAACAGGACCCTATGCGTGTACCGACACCCTGTGAACACAACACATTTGTATGACTTTGTACAATGTTGGACCAACGTCGAAGACGTTGTGCCGACGTTGTATAAAAGTTATACAAATGTTTTGTGTTTGCTGGGAAGGAGGACTTTCTCTCAAACATTGTACATTTGTGCAATGTTGGTTCAATGTTGGGCCAGCGTCGCAGACGTTGGCCTAACATTAAAACAACGTTGGGTGAGTGTTCGTTGGAGTAGTATCCAGTCTTATAGGCCTAATCAGGTCACTTCATCAACCACACTGTACTGTATACTGAAGGCTTACACGCATGCGAGTTTAGAACCTGACTCTATCTTTAACCCTTTCAAGCCTGAATTTACCATTGTCTTCTTCCTCCACTACAAGCCGCGAATTGCTGTCGCAATTCTTGACTTGTAGTGGATGAAGATGACTTGAAGTGAGTGACAAATTAAAGAAAATTGTATTGTAAAAGTATTGGTGAACCAGTTTCATGGAAATTTTCGTTCTAAAACCCCTAATTGTAGGAAAATTAAGTCTGTTTTCAGGGATGTAAAATGATGCTTCAATGCATCGTGAGGGCTTAAAGGGTTAAAGCAGCAGATTACTTCCCTGAAAACAGACTTAATTTTCTTACAACTACGGGTTTGCTTTACCAATACATTGCAATTTTCTTAAATTTGTGTACCACTCCAAGTCATCTTCATCCACTACAAGTCGAGAATTGCGACAATTCGCGGCTTGTAGTGGATGAAGATGACAATGGTAAATTGAGGCTTAAAAGGGTTCAAAGCCATGTCATCATGCAATTATCTATATCTTCCAAAGGAAAAGAGGTTCATTCCAAGCACTGGTCGAGCAAGGAGAAACTAAATGGCAAGACAGAAGTGCCAAGGATCTGTTAAGGTTTGTATATCAGCTGGAACATTTAAAGTACAACACTGTGAACAGTACTGTTAGTCCACCTGTGCAATAAAGATATACAAACATTTAGGAAAATGGAATTGTTGTATTTGACGCAGCAACATAAATATAACGAATGTACTGTAATAATATTAAAGCTGTAGAACACGTTTGTATTAATTGGGCTAATTTGCACATACATATACGGGTATAAATACGTATTGATTTCATACAACAGAATAAGCTAGTAGATCTGTATCATGTGAAATAGTGTGTGTGTTTTTTCAAAGTTTTTTCTTACCAAATTCTTGAGATTGTTTCCCACATTATTACACTATAATCATAAATGCACAGTATCAAAATGATTCGTGTACTACTTTTCCCTCTGTACCAAGGAGTATAAAAATGTGTCTTGTCTTGAAATCGTACATGATTTCGATCTGTAACTAATATGCTCACATGTTTTGGTAGAGCCATGATGATGACAGCTTGTGACGTGTCGGCCATTTGCAAACCATGGGAAGTACAAAAGAGTGTGGCCCAGTTGGTGGCCAGTGAATTCTTTGAACAAGGGGATCTGGAGAGACAGGAACTGCACCAAGAGCCTGTGGTAAGCTGCTTTGTCTGTAGACCACCGACACAAACACCAGATATTGACCCAATGCTGGGCCAGCGTCACAGACGGAGACACAACATTAAGTTAATAAACTCATTCAAATATAACAGTAACAGTTCAGTTCATGTAGTCTATCTAGACTGTAGACTAAGCGAAGTAGATTAAAGACATTTTAGCTAATAGACCTAGGCCTATTGAGGCATAGGGGCTTACATGTAAGCCTCAGATTAGGCCTAATCAATGTAGAATCTACCCCGGTAGTCTATCAATTGATGGACATTGATCAATTTGATGTCAACATCTAGACCATGCTAGAATTTCACAATACTTGATAATCAATATCATTTATTTCATTTGATTTTTCCATGAACAATTTTGAATTGAAGGCAATGATGGACAGAAAGAAGAAAGATGAACTACCAAAGATGCAAGTTGGTTTCATTGATGCAATTTGTACACCAATATACAAGGTAACAAATGTCCACTTCAATTCTTTTAGTAGATTCTGCTCTATCGTGTATATTAAAAAATCTTTAAATTTGACACTTTTCAATTTGTTATCACACATGTTTTTGTATGTGTGACAGTGTTTTTTTTTTGTTATTTTATCTGACAGCTTGGTGATACTAGTTATGTTGATGTTTGCTACTAACAATTAAGCAAAATTTTATAATCGCTTTGGACCAAGTATGGTATTCTACACCCGACCAATAAAAGAGTGGCTCAGCTCGACACGTGACGAGATCAGGCAATCACCGCCGTCATTCAGTTGTTATTTAAATTATAGGGTGGAGTAATATACTAGGGCTATGCCTTTTTCTCATTACAAAATTGTTCTATTGTGACGCAAGCCTGTGATGTGCCGACGTCTGTGACATTTTAACTTGGAAAAACATTGGGCCGATGTTGACAACTTGTGCTCGATATATTCTGCACTTTGGATATATTAGTCAATTCAGTTACCATTGTCGTGCTACTAGTTGGGATGTCTGGAGCTCTCATAATAATGTAATTTGTAGTTGGAAAGTGAAGCAAAATGAAACATATTAGCCCTTAAAACAGAAGTTAATTTTTAACCCACTTGAAGTTGTGGGTGGCTTTCAAGTGTGTGACAAATACTTCCATTTGTATGATTTAAACCCAAACATTTGCCAATCTAACAATTTTAATTCTTAAAACGGTTATAGACGCGATTAGCACTTCAGGGTTAACCATTTAAACCCTCAGGCTCACGATGCATTAAAGCATCATTTTACATCCCTGAAAACAGCTTCATTTTTATTACAACTGACGGTTTCAGAACGAAAATTTCCATGAAACTGTTTTACCGATACATGCCCCCCCGTGGACACAAGCCCCCCGGACATCACCCCCCTGGCCAATTGCCCCCCTTGCCAATAGGCCCCCCCGTCAAATGCCCCCCGTTTTTAGAAAGAAGTTTAAAAAAACATATAAACAACTGTTTATTGAACAACAGTCAATATTTAACGTAATTATTATTATTTACATATGTTTTTATACATGTTACGTACATATGACAATGTACAATCATAATGTCTCAAAATCACAATGTATAATCATAATGTCTTAAAATAATAGATTGTGAGCTATTCCTCGGAGGAAATCCATGGCACAGTATATATGAATTAATATAGCTGTGATGAAGCCATGTGTTAGCTGAGCGACAAGGTGTGATTTACAGATATTATTTTGCTATAATATCACAAGTTCCAAGGGCCAGTAAATATATAAGTATTGATTACACATTCAATATTTTCAGCCAATTTCTATTGTTTAGCTATGTAATTTAATTAATAATATCACGTATATACTTAAAATACAACGACTAATGAATTAGCGAGAACTAAGATAGATGTGAATTAAGGTAGTTGTGATGAGGCCATGCCCTACATTAGCTAGAATTAGGGCAGGTGTGATGAAGCCATGCCAATTAGCATGATTAGCACGAATCAGGATAGGTGTTATGAAGAGCGAGAAGGTGTGAATTATACTATGTATGTACGTACACAGGTTTATGTACAATTTGCTCATTTTTATTCGCAAACAACTTCTTTAAAAAACGGGGGGCATTTGACCGGGGGGCTATTGGCACGGGGGGGCAATTGGCCAGGGGGGTGATGTCCGGGGGGCTTGTGTCCACGGGGGCAATTGTCCGGGGGGCGTTTGTCCCGGGAGCAATTGGCCGGATACCCTTTTCTTGATCTAAATAGAAGACGAGCTTGTCTCAGAGTCCTTACATCTTGAAGGTCTCTTTTTTTCGTTTCCATAAAAGCTATCAGCATTTCTGATATAAAAGCGAGATTCTCGCTGTTATCTGTATCGAAGGAGTGCAGTTTTAAGTCGGAAATTTATACTACAGTATTTCAGATTGCTTATTTATCTCAAATTGCAACTTGATCACCGCCTAAAGATGTAGCATTTGTCAAAAATACATATACCCAGTAAACACACGACGTTGAAACAATGCTGATGTAATGTTGGCCATTGTCTGCGTCGCTGGTCCAGTATTAAACCAGCATTGTGTCAACGTCTCATATTTACTGGATACGTCATTGAAAACGAGAAATTTCGAGAATTAGGCTTAGTAAGTCGCGATTTTTTTTCTGAACATGCTCTGATGTATAGCCATGGTTGTGTTGGAAAATCAGCTAATTTGCATATCCAAGATGGCCGCCATGGCACTTCTGTCCCCATCGTTACTCCATTGGCAATAAACTTTTAATTGTGGAAGGTGGAGACTTTCATAATATTTGCCATGCAAACGTAGCATCTAGTTATTTTTCGTTATGCTGGAACAATAAATGTAAGTTGGTAAAATAACACCCTTAGGCTTTCCCTGACTAGGGAAATGGATATTAGATAGTTTTAAAGGTCATTATGTCTGCACAACATTCCCTCCAATAACAGTCTCTGGTGAAAATACAAACATGTACAAGGTATCACTACACACACAGTTAGCATGCAAGGTGATCTCAAATAAAAGAAACCAATGGAAAATTTTCACCTAGACAAGATTCAGTGGTGTATGGCTAAGGCACATATTCTCACTTCGGATTCATTCTTCCGCAGCAGAACTAATAAAAGTCACTCTCCACACATACATACAACATATACAAAATGGCTTTAACTCTGGCCTGAGCTTCGTATCATCTCGCAATGTTTATATTTCTATATTTTGTGTTCACTCAGCAGAGTGCAACATTTTCAATTTTAAATGTTTCGTTATATAAAGTTGAGCAACACATGGGCGCTTTGCTTCTCGTGAGGACAAGACAAACTTTAGCCCTTACACCGCGGTGCACGACTATAGTCATTTTTAACCCTCGTCCTGCTAGTCCCGTATGTACGGGGTTAAGGATGTTTTACATCAATAAAAATATCACTTAATTTGATAAAATAGTTTTCGGTAGATGCTTAGTTGATCAAATAATTTAATATTGGACTTGTCTATTTTTCATAAATAACAATATTTTTCGTCATTTGAAGCTGGGAATTGCGTTAGCAATTCCAGCTTCAAATGACGTAAAATACAATTGAAACAATTCCGCATCATGACAAGGGTTAATTTGTTTTAGAATGAAATGAGATTTTGAAAATGTCCGGTATTAAATAAATATGAGTAATTTACAACCACTTGTTACGGGTCACGGTAGCGAGACACAACTTCGAGGGGGGTGAAAATTTAAATTATTTTAATGTCACGTAGCTCTTTAAGTGTTAAATAGTTGATTACACGACGTTACTTCCTAATGTGAAAACTATGTAAATATATAATGGTTCTTGTCGCTATAATAATAAGTATTTGTGTTGAATGTCACTAACAGTTTTCTGTCGTGTGAGTTCAAAAGCCAAGTATCCAGGTTTCAATCAATGTAAAAATATCACCAAAGAAAAAAAACATTTTTGCAACGTAAGAATTAAATATGATTTAATACCCTGCTAATCTTCGCTTTATCCATTTAATCTGAAATACAAGAGTAATCTTAAACTGTTTCACCTGTACGGTTTTCTGAATTTACAAGGCAGAATTCATTAATGTTGTGTTGCAATTTCTGTGTTCAGTTTTTGTTATATATGTTTTTTGTTCCATGTTGATAACCCTTGGCAGCTTATGTCCGACAATTTTCCTGGTATGAAACCAATGTTAGACGGTTCTCTAAGAAACCGTGACTTGTGGTTTCGTGAGGGAATATTAGCTGAAGAAGAAGGTTAGGCGTACACCAACCTCCCAGAAAAACCTGACATCTATGAACATGTAGTACCACAAAGTATGGAACCCTTTACCTGATATCTTGATCAATACAAAATGCCACTAAACATTAAAGTAAGGACGTCTGGAATTTCAATTTGATTTATTCTTTTATTTAATAGCCATTCACTCAGTGTGGGATGGGAATTGTGATAGCGATTCCCGTGTCCTAGTAGGTAAAGGGCTTTTAACTATTGCCCACATGCTATTCTTCTCTTTACTTGTACGATTGACAAACAAAATAGTAACGTCAAATTTGGTGTATTTCCCAGCATGTTTCTATATGTTTTGGTGTAAAATGTCGGCGTACCATTGTTATATTTTGTTGAGCAGCACGGGTTGAATGACGCGATATGGAGTCATTGATGGCAGGTTTTCAGGGAGGATAATCTTGGTATCACAATCATCTTTCGATACATGGATGTGCATTATTGTGGTATTCTGTGCCGAATTGTCCTTCTGCTATTTAAGTGGCAGATAGTACACTTTAGCGCAGTACAATATTGCTCTTGGATAAAATAGTTATTAGTAATTAAACGTGTTCATTTTTGGTTGCTGGCAGCGAGTGTGGGATAACTTGAAAGAAGATAGAACAAGATGAATTAAGCGATCTAGTTAATATTTCAAACGTGTACATTATTTATAAAGCTGATATGTGTAATTTAGTATTTTAAGGGTTAATATACCAGGCCTAGATAATAAGAAGATACTTAACCCTGAGACACGTACAGCACAGTTTGATTTCTATAATCATGTGCTTATCAAACCTTGGTATTAACCCTTGTCCTGCTGAATTGCTTCAATTGTATTTTTCGTCATTTGAAGCTGGAATTGCTAACGCAATTTCCAGCATCAAATGACGAAAAATATTACTATTTATAAAAAATAGTTATGTCTAAAATTAAATTATTGGATCAACAAAGCGTCTATTAAAAACAATTTTATCAAAATTAGGTGATATTTGTATTGATCTAAAACATCCTTAACCCCGTATATATCCGGGCATAGCAGGACAAGGGTTAAAGGATCACATCTGCTAGTGTGGAAAGTGAGAGAGACTGCTATTAGCTCTTTCACCACCAAGGTACACAAAGTGGTTTTTTATTGTGAAAGGTTAAATACCAAGATGTCCCCAGTAATTTTAGTGGTGTAATTGATCTATTTTGAAAACATTTACTGTAATGTATGCTAGATGTGTATACTATATTTGTATTGGTCTGATTGATTTATTCTGATTACATTTACAATAGTCTGATAGTGTACTACTAAATGTAACTATCATGAGAAAGTAAGAAAGCCAGTAGTAGGCTACATTAAATAGTTGAGCATTACCATGTACGCCCTTTTTCTCTGGATATGTGTTTGATAATATTGCGCTGCTGTAGATAAATAAGTGATAGAATACTGTACTGATTTGATGTCATGTTTCTTATTTGTCAGATGCTTGCCAGAATTGAGCCAGGACTGGTCCCACTGTACGAAGGCTGTAGAAACAACCGCAGCCAATGGCAAAAAATGTCCGATGAGAATGAAAGTAGGAAAAAAGCACAAGTTTCCTAGTGGCTTCTTATAGCTGATTCTTGTTTTGTCCAAACTTATGTATTCAACTGATGTGCGTTGTCCACTGAGTGTGAGATATATATTGACAATAGTGTCAGATCTAGTGTCTAGGTTGACCGTCCGTGTTGTCATGATTTGCGGTGTCAGTGTAATTTGGAGTAAATGTCCACAGATCAAATGTTGTCCACCTTCTACAAATGTTCGTAAATTCCTAGGTAACAAAAAAAAAATTGCCGAAACGGTGGCTTGGGGCTGATGTATCGTGCTGGTGACATTTTCTGAAATGACACTGCACATTTCGTCCCCTTAGATATGAGTGGCTGTCTCTGCCACTGTATAAAGTTGAAGATACACCCTTTCATAAACTAGGGGGATGCTTTATCTCATGATGGCCTTTTCATGTTGTGCTTTCTCTGCATTCTGTATCCACGATTAGTTAGCGCCGGTTTGTGAGATTGTTGTTGTCCGATGAATTGTCAATCGGCTATGTGGAAACTGCAGTTATGAAATTTGCCAAGAAAGAATGTGTAATAGGTGTGGGCAGTGGAGAAGTGAGGGCCTAAATACCCGTGCTTGCATAAGATGTGATACGAAAATGTTATGTGATAATATGTTTGTAGTAACAATAATCCATAATTTACCGTTAAAATCCCTTTTTTTTCTAACCTAAATGATTGGAATGATAAAATTTTGTAATTTTAACACTAAGATATAGATTGAAATCAGTTCATTCTTTGTTAATGCAAAAATTAATAATTTGGGTTCGTTTTGATCGTTTTACCTGTACGAACACTGAATATTATTTTGCCCAATATTGTCGTTCACCCAAGAATGTGTTATGTTATGTGTAATGGTAGCATGTTTGCTACATGACTATAAGATCAGTAATTATTATACAACAGCACTCATTAGTAGGCTGTAGCCAAATTATTTATTCGATATATATAACATCTACCACGTTTATTGTTAGAAACTGTATAATATCGTCACTTAAAGATTCAAGAACGGTATCTGACACTTCTCAATGTATCAGACTGATGTGGACGATAATAAGGTAAATTATCATAAAAGAGTAGGAACATTTTCATAATAAATTGTTGATGTATGAAACTGTATTTCACCTAACTGTATAAATAATATACACTCGTAAAAATAATATGGTAATAATTTATTTATTTGACATAATTCGAAATAAACTATTGATACGAAAGAAGCCTGTGTTTTTTGTACAATGTTTCCAGTGTCATTCTCCTACTAATCATTAGAGTATTAAAGTCATATCTACTAGTTTGTAGATCACATTGGTATTAAAGGGACCGTATCTGTCACCTACCAAGTTACATATATCATTATATGGCCCTTTGATACAAAGATGTTCTCAATAAATACTTTAGCTGTTGCTGTATATTCTAACGCTGGACTAGATGGTTTAGTAATGTAATGTAAATGGCTGTGAATGGACTCTTCGGATATCGTCTCCTTGGTCCTAAAGTGTTGTAAACTTCCACTTGCGACTTGTTGCACTTACAACCTTTAGCTCTAATGTCTGACGCATATTATGAATTTCTTGACAGAAGCCTGATCTGAATTTATGTTCGAAATTATGCCGTTCTTTTATTCATTTTTGGAAGTCAAAATTTAAACAAATTCTAAAAATTGACCTTCGAGAATTGGAAAATTTAACAAAATGGTAATATCTTGACAGTTCAAGGTATTAATGTTACAGTGAGAATGGCATTAATTCTGGAAACATTGTACAAACATTAAGCTACAATACTGGTAAACCTAGATTCCATTCACGTTATGTTGCCGTCTTAACAGTGGGAATTAAAATACAGCGCTACAAAAAAGTCAAGTCTAACGCTTGCGCAATTATGTTTATTAACACTTTTTTAATTAAAAAAAAACTTTGAATAAATAGTAAAATGAATCTTTAGAAAATAAACATATTTCAAGTGGTCAAATTATGTCCTAATTTAAATAACGACTGTCTGAGTGACAGGCGACGATTTTTTTTCACGTGGTCGGCAATAATAGCTAGCTGGAGCGAATTAAATCGTGGGTAATGTAATAGATCATGGTACCAATTACTCAGAAAAGCATTACATGACATAGTGAAATTCTCATATCTACTCAGATAAGAGTGAATTGAAGAAAAAATGACTTTGCTGTGGCCCTATTTTGGCATAGACTAAGAATAGGCATATACCGGTATATACATTTCACAGTTCAAATAATATTTACATGGAACTAAATAGCGAGCTAGACAGGCTGAAGGTTTTCTAAATCTCTGCACATTCTGGTTGACACGTGCTGCCTCTGACCCGAACTTGAAAAGAACACCATTGTGACGAATCACATTCCACCCCAGTCTCAATTTACTCAATTGTTTAAATTTTTAGGTTAGGCCTATAACATAGACTTCGACACATAGCCGTTTCGTCTTTTAGACAAAAGCAGAGTTCTACCTTCAACCAGACCTCCTATTTTAATAAAGACAACGAAATTCGTTTGATCCTTCTATGTTTAAAAAACTGTATATTTTTCAAAATAATTGTCTTATAGGGGGGGGCTAATATAGTCTAACTTGAAATTCCCTCTACTCCTCTAATATTTAAACCGAAAACCCTATGTTTTCCATAATTTCTTGGCCCAAATGTATCATGTACGTGGTATGGGGACATGCGACGTTAGGGGGTGCCTCATTCTGTCCTCAGAGAATATATCTCTGATACCACACGCTCAAATCGTCGTATGTACGCATGGCGATTGACCAGATTTATCAGCCGTTTCCACGTGAGTTTCAAGTTTTGAATAACCATCCGTATAACCACGGTGTCCACTTCGACACATTATTTATCTTTTTTTTACAATTTCATTTGATCTAAGTTTGTCGCAGGTAAAATATATTTATTCTGTTCAGAGATGGATAAATTGAGAGAGCACAATTCGCATGTCATTCAGTAATTTTTATTTGTCAGTGTTTTAAACCCGATTGCAAATTCTGTCAGAAAAACATAAACATGAACGGTCTCACAGCAGCGCGTAGGCGGAAAAAGTAGTCCCTTGATTTTTTCTATTTCTCTGTCAAAGGGAAACTCATATGTGGCGGAGTAGTGGTATTTTACATTTGCCATATATATTCAGGACACTCAAGCGTGTTTATAAGCCTACAGTTGTTATATCAACAAAACTGCTCAAAATGAGCATTTTGTGCCAAAACATGGCGTGCGGTTACAGAGAGAGAGCGGGGGTTGACCTGAGCGACATCTATGTGTGGAGAATGGGGGTGCCTATGATACCCCTTAAGGTGGAGTCGTTGCAAATATTTTGAAAATTAGAAAATTCATTTTTACCCCTCGGCCCGTTGGGCCCGAAGTTGTGCTGTTTCCCACCGGCTCCCCCACCGCATGCAGTCTTTTTGCTACTACACCAACATGGTGAACAGATTGAATTCATTATTCATACAAATAGTCAATTCTTCAGGAAATTTGTTTTACCCAAGATCAAAGATGCAAAAAAATTCTTGCTCACGCGATAACTCGAAAAATAATTATTGGATCTCTCCAATGTTTTACTTGTTCAAAAGTTACCCAGGAGCATGGAGATGCCCTGATTAAATTTTCAGCTTTCAAAATGGCCGCCACCTGGCAACAATTTTTTTCGATTAAACCTGGTATAGGTTTTCGAGATCTGCAAGTCTATTGTCATTATCCGTTTTTTTGTGCAACAGAAAACGAGGCTATGGCGGTCATCCTATTTTTTTAATTTAAAAATTCCTTGTTAAAGCGATAACTTGAAAAATAAATGTCAGATCTCTCCATTTGGATCTCTCCAGCATTTCACCGATAATCAAAATGGCCGCTACCTGGCAACATTTTTTTTTTTTGGGGGGGGGGATTTATTTTCAGAATTCCCTTCAAACCTAGCATAATTATATAGGTTTTCGGGGTCTGCGAATCTATTGGCATTGTCCGTTTTCATGTGATATCCGAACCGATGCTATAGCGACCATCTTGATTTTATCATTGATCTATATTGGCATAACGTATTGGAAGCAATTGTCTCATATTTGTGGACATTTTGCGTCTCTGTATGAGCCGAGGGATGTTCGAGTGTTTGCACGGAATTTTTGAAAACTACAAAACATACTTAATGCTGAAATGGATGATTCATTTCTATTTTTCGAAAGTGTCTAGAAGTCAGACATTTTGTATTTTTTCAAAATGTCTTTCTAAATTTTGACTGGAAGACTTAGGATCTTGATTTTAGGAGCAGCTTTCTTTAATGACAAGCTTTCTCACAGAAACAAATTAACGAAGCTGGTAGAATCAATCATCTGCTGATCTCGTATTTCTGCTGTAGAATTTCAAAACAAAGTGAAATACGGTAAGTGAAGTAGGAGTCTGCCTTAAAATACAAATCATTGTTTGGGACATCGGTTCGATGTTGTGTCTTTAGGCAAGGCATTTCACTGAGGTGTAAATGAGTACCTGGTAGGAAAAAGATGGCAATGTATACAAATCCCCGAAATGGCGGGCCGCTACACTATACCGGGGAGTTGAGATGATACATGAACACATCCAGTGACAGGGGGGTTAATAATTATGAAAATTCGGGTGATAAATCTTCAGACTTGATATCAGACCATAAACCTCAGACAGTTGTACGGTACCTTTATTGTTCATCTAAACGCATGCACTACCCCTTCTAATTAAAGGGACATGCCATGGTCTAAAATCATCAAAAAATCTGTGATTTTATTTTGGCTTCTTAATATGACCATATGATGTAAACATGTCCATAGACTAGAACTGCAAAAGTTTTTTTAATTTTTGCGCTGCGCACTTACCAGTTAGGCTAGATATAGAGACGATATTCCCGTATTTCTTATTTTTGACATGGTTGTGATGGTTGTCAATAATTAGAAATCAGGAATTTCTTCTCTAAATCTAGCCTAACTAGTGAATGCACAGTACAAAAATTAAAAAACTTTAGCAATTCTAGTCTATGGTCATATTGTCATATTATTAAGCTAAAATAAAATCACAGATTTTTTTTATGATCATAGACCTGGGCATGTCCCTTTAAACTAGGTGGGTCTTCATGATTTGCTGGGCGCACAATGAAATGGCACGCAAGCGCAGCATGATGAACGTCAACGGGAGTGGGGTCCGCCTCAAGTTAAGGTTAAGTGAAGCTCAACCACCCAGCTGCTACCACCACTGACCTAACCTCCACTAAACACCACAAGCGCTGGAAACGTATATAATTATCCAGAGTGTGTTACCAAGATATATTTTTTTTCTCTATTTTTTACAAGTGTAGAGCTTGTCATGGTTTGTTTAGTCAAGGATATATCTTCATTAATAAATACCCTCTCAGTTTATTTCAGTCTTTTCGTTCAGCAATGTATGGAGCAATATCTTTTGATTTATTTGGCTAATTTGTTTTAAGATTTGGCGTTGATAAAATAGTACACCAAGCATAGTATTCTACCCCTGAGCGACTGACAGTGAACACATAGCATAATCAGCTAAGCACCGTCCTTCATTCAGTTCTTATTTAAATAGGGGTAGTATACAATTCTTGGCCTTGTTAATATATGACAATTCATGATGGTCTGCTTCTATAAGTCAACTGCCAATCAATATTTGAATTATACTTCATGAGCTATAAACATTGTAAAGGTGATCTCTATACAAAATAGTTTTTTTATTACAAATTTATTTTAAAATTTAAGGCATTATCCATCCAAGTTTCGTGCGAAAAAAAACCATATAAACGGTAGGCTACTTTTACTCAAATAGTGGGGCATTTAATGTTGTTAATAACTTTATTTATCTTTTTTTTTCAGAGGACGATACGGAAGATACAAGCAAAATGAGCCAATCCGATCAAACTAAACAGGCTAAAGTGACTCCTACTATTAGAGATGTAAGAGACGAAACTCGTGTGTAATTTAAAATATAATACCCGGTAAATTGATAAAATCCGCCCCCCATGGTAGCCTAACTGAAACATCCCATTTTGGTGATTTCTTATTTTAACGTCGTTTTCTGAGAACTCAGAAGTTAACGTGTCCCACTGATAAGGTTTTTTGTTCATAGAATGTTGCCGATGACAAAGCAGATACTAAATCAGAAGACAAGGGTAAAACTGGTTGTCTGAACAAGAGCTCGACGTGCACCATGCTGTGAGATGCTTAACACAGGCTGTGAGTCAATTTAGCAAAACTTAGCTGACCATGTGGATACTACAGCTGAAAACAATGCCACCTGCGATCCTTGCAGATTGTTACAACGGGGACACTGAATTTAACAAGATATACTTTTGATCAGGAATGTCTAGCATATATCGTATGGTCTATGTTCGATATTAAATTATGTACAACGAGTAGTCGTCCAGTATATATATATCAAATATGAACTGAAAATGTTAGGCAGTTTCCTTTGTGTGTTTTTTGCATTTAAAATATACGTTCAACCCGCGATACAGTTGTGTCGATAATAATAAAATAATGGTATTGACATTTTAGCGATGGTCGTGGTGTATTGTGCCCCACCAAGGTTATTTATACCTATTTGAGATTGTACGTCGCTATTGTGACCAGCGACCGCAAATATTGCATATACACCCAACTTGAATATATTTACCTTATGCCATCATTTAATGTATATTTTCCCCATATTTGCACTAGATTATCACGCTCGCTCATTGTTGTCGCTTTTTACCGTATACGAGGTGCAAATTAGAACACCACTGTCAAAGTCATAAATAACTGTAAATAACACCAATCTAATATGTGATCAATTAAGGGGCTGTTCAACAATTACCCAACGCTTTTTGAACGATTTCACCCGAATAGGCCTAGGCATTACGTAATTGTTGAACGGCTTCGAGTCATTCCACTTGAAAACATGAAAAAAGTGATTTGTTTGCAACACTTTTTACAGTCGTAGCCCTTGTTGGATACCACATTGCATTTTATGGCTAGTTGGAATGGTGCACGTGAGATTGTTGAACCCATTTGCTGTGCAGGAAATAGACTGTCCTTGTATTAGTCAACTTCATTCCACTTTCCATAACATACGCCTGCTCAGATTGTAGTCTATACGGTTTACAGGTGTATTTTTTAAAACAATCTTAAATCAACAATGGTGTTTGTTTTGTGAATTTCACCTAAAGCTAGGGCGGATTTTGTCTAGAGCCGAAGTGTGTAACGGAGTGTCTAACTGTAACACATGTGGTACAGTTACACCTACGAGGGACACATTGGTCACTTCAGCTCAAATGTGACTTATGTTTTGAATCGACGACACTATATAACTTATAGTATTCATTTGTTTAACACGACATTGTCACATAACCTAATTAACTATTTAATGTTGCCTGTGCTTTTCCTGTACGCTATATGAAGAATTAGTGGTGTATTAATTAATGTAGCATGAGTGACATCAAATGTCACCGCACTGGACAATAACTTGCATTTTACTGTTGCATTCATTGTTAATACTATTGTTATAATAATGTAAATTGGGGATATTTCGTTACTGACTCATGTTATCTTATTGCTTGGTAAGATTTTGCCACTGTCATGCATTTGAAACACCGTTTTTTGTAATTATACTTATAATTTTGCTATATTGTTAATATTGAATTGTATGTGTTGCAACATTGAATTAATAAGCTATAACACATGTTTCCGGCTGATAACCTAGTCATAATAAACTGTTACACATGTTTCCGGCTGATAACCTAGGCATCATAAACTGTTACACATGTTTACGGCTGATAACCTAGTCATAATAAACTGTTACACACGTTTCTGGCTGATAACCTAGTCATAATAAACTGTTACACACGTTTCTGGCTGATAACCTAGTCATAATAAACTGTTACACATGTTTACGGCTCATAACCTAGTCATAATAAACTGTTACACACGTTTCTGGCTGATAACCTAGTCATAATAAACTGTTACACATGTTTACGGCTGATAACCTAGTCATAATAAACTGTTACACACGTTTCTGGCTGATAACCTAGTCATAATAAACTGTTACACACGTTTCTGGCTGATAACCTAGTCATAATAAACTGTTACACACGTTTCTGGCTGATAACCTCGTCATAATAAACTGTTACACATGTTTACGGCAGATACCCTAGTCATAATAAACTGTTACACATGTTTACGGCAGATACCCTAGTCTTAATAAACTGTTACACACGTTTCCGGCTGATAACCTAGTCATAATAAACTGTTACACACGTTTCTGGCTGATAACCTAGTCATAATAAACTGTTACACATGTTTACGGCTGATTACCTAGTCATAATAAACTGTTACACACGTTTCTGGCTGATACCCTAGTCATAATAAACTGTTACACACGTTTCCGGCTGATAACCTAGTCATAATAAACTGTTACACATGTTTACGGCTGATTACCTAGTCATAATAAACTGTTACACACGTTTCTGGCTGATAACCTAGTCATAATAAACTGTTACACATGTTTACGGCTGATAACCTAGTCATAATAAACTGTTACACATGTTTACGGCTCATAACCTAGTCATCATAAACTGTTACACACGTTTCTGGCTGATAACCTAGTCATAATAAACTGTTACACACGTTTCTGGCTGATAACCTAGTCATAATAAACTGTTACACATGTTTACGGCTGATAACCTAGTCATAATAAACTGTTACACACGTTTCCGGCTGATAACCTAGGCATCATAAACTGTTACACATGTTTACGGCTGATAACCTAGTCATAATAAACTGTTACACATGTTTACGGCTGATAACCTCGTCATAATAAACTGTTACACACGTTTCCGGCTGATAACCTAGTCATCATAAACTGTTACACATGTTTACGGCTGATAACCTAGTCATAATAAACTATTACACACGTTTCTGGCTGATAACCTAGTCATAATAGACTATTTAACACGTTTCCGGCTGGTAACCTAGTCATTTACACACGTTTCCGGCTGATAACCTAGTCATAATAAACTATTACACACGTTTCCGGCTGATAACCTAGTCATAATAAACTATTACACACGTTTCCGGCTGATAACCTAGTCATAATAAACTATTACACACGTGTCTGGCTGATACACCTAGTCATAATAAACTGTTACACATGTTTACGGCTGATAACCTAGTCATAATAAACTATTACACACGTTTCTGGCTGATAACCTAGTCATAATAGACTATTTAACACGTTTCCGGCTGGTAACCTAGTCATTTACACACGTTTCCGGCTGATAACCTAGTCATAATAAACTATTACACACGTTTCCGGCTGATAACCTAGTCATAATAAACTATTACACACGTTTCCGGCTGATAACCTAGTCATAATAAACTATTACACACGTGTCTGGCTGATACACCTAGTCATAATAAACTGTTACACATGTTTACGGCAGATAACCTAGTCATAATAAACTGTTACACATGTTTACGGCTGATAACCTAGTCATAATAAACTGTTACACATGTTTACGGCTGATTACCTAGTCATAATAAACTGTTACACATGTTTACGGCTGATAACCTAGTCACAATAAACTGTTACACACGTTTCTGGCTGATAACCTAGTCATTTACACACGTTTCCGGCTGATAACCTAGTTATAATAAACTATTACACACGTTTCTGGCTGATAACCTAGTCATAATAAACTGTTACACACGTTTACGGCTTATAACCTAGTCATAATAAACCGTTACACATGTTTACGGCTGATAACCTAGTCATAATAAACTATTACACACGTTTCTGGCTGATAACCTAGTCATAATAAACTGTTACACATGTTTACGGCAGATAACCTAGTCATAATAAACTATTACACACGTTTCTGGCTGATAACCTAGTCATAATAAACTGTTACACATGTTTACGGCAGATAACCTAGTCATAATAAACTGTTACACATGTTTACGGCTGATAACCTAGTCATAATAAGCTGTTACACACGTTTCTGGCTGATAACCTAGTCATTTACACACGTTTCCGGCTGATAACCTAGTCATAATAAACTATTACACACGTTTCTGGCTGATAACCTAGTCATAATAAACTGTTACACATGTTTACGGCAGATAACCTAGTCATAATAAACTGTTACACATGTTTACGGCTGATAACCTAGTCATAATAAGCTGTTACACACGTTTCTGGCTGATAACCTAGTCATTTACACACGTTTCCGGCTGATAACCTAGTCATAATAAACTATTACACACGTTTCTGGCTGATAACCTAGTCATAATAAACTATTACACATGTTTACGGCTGATAACCTAGTCATAATAAACTGTTACACACGTTTGCGGCTGATAACCTAGTCATATTTCGGCATGTTAATGTAGGTTTATTGTAGAATGACCCGTTGGGCCCGAAGGGGTATTGTTTCCCCTTCGTGCGCCGTCTCCGCCGCACGCAGCCTTTTGGCTACTACACCAACATGGTGAAACAGATTCATACAAACAACCCCTCCCGGCAATCTTTTTACTGAAGGTCAAAAATGAAAAAAAATTCGCTTACGCGATAACTTGAAAAGTAGTTGTTGGGTCTCTCCAATTGTTTATATGACTCTTGTTTTCCAGGATGCCGTTGAAGCCTGGTATAATATATAGTTTTTCGGGGTCTGCGTGTCTCATGATTGGCATTGTCAGTTTTCGTGTGCGACCGAAAACGAGGCTATGGCGGCCAACTTGATTTCCTAATCTAAAAATTACTTTTTAATGAAATAACTTGAAAAATTATTATTGGATCTCACTTATTTCTTATGGTCTCGCCACCCCAAGTGCCAGTCCCATTAAAACACATGTATAATGCCAACATTCTAGGGACCGAAATCACCACTTTCGTCCCTAACTACCCCCTTATAGGCTATGTGACACACCATAATAAAGCCTAAACTGTCCTTTTTCAAAAACAGGTCCGAAATGTTATGCTAACGTGTTTGTAAAAAAATCTGTTGTGCCCAGATCTCCTGAAATATTCTTACGTCCATTCCCAGAAAAGACATAAATCCTTCTCACCCCCTGTATCCATACGAAAATATCACAACACATAACAGTGGGCCTATACCTTATGTCACGCATGAAAAAAACATTGTCGGCTTGCAAATTATCCACACAATTACAACATTCCTGTATTATTTTTAAATTCACCAGGGGACGGTTTCTGTATCGTACTTAAATATAAGCATGCTTAGCAAGCTAAGTTTGCTTAGTTAAGCATGCTTAAAATAATACTTAAGTTCCATTTCTGTTTCTTGTTGAACTATGTATATTCTTTTACTTAACTAAGTACGTTTTTACCATGACATATGGGGCCACGTTGACCCAATTATATAATTATCTAGCTTGTAATTGGTCAAAACTGAACAACCATGACAACAACAGCAGGTGCTCAAATGCTATACATGGTATAGACCCAACTAAAGGCTAGGCTATAGCATATAATAGGCTATCACTGCCAGTCTGTCCAAATCATGTTGCAGAACTGTGGAGGCTACAACAATATAGGGCATAACCCAATTCCAATGAACGAAAGTGTTCATTCAGCTTCTTCAATTACATGAATTAGTACAGATATGACTAAGTTATTTTTTTCCATGCTATTTTAAGAGTGATTATTTTGCTTGGATAAATTGCAACATGTAGACTATAGCCCTTAGACTAGCCTAGGCCTATCAAAGCCCCTGATTAAAAAAAAAAAAGTTAAATTTTTGAAGGGGCCGAACATTAGAATCTAACTTTAGTCTAGACTAAAACGTCTAGTCAAGCCTAGCCTATAGGCCTAATAAGCAAGCTAGACCTATTATTATTGTAGGCCCCACTAAACAAAAGTCTACAATTTGGGAAAGTGAGCACACAAAAATAATTAAGTTTTATGACTGTCCATGGAATTTGGCCTAATGTTAGATTAATTTTACCAAATTCTTTAAAACCCCTAAATTGGCCCCTGATATCATGGATATTGTGTAATTTGTAGGCCTATGTCTATGACGCAGGCCTAACATCCAGCCTAGATGGCTGGACTATAACAGTTACTATTCGGCCCTAGCCTATAGCAGACTTTGTAGGCATAAAATGATGATATATGTATATAGGAGCTAGGTCTACATAACTTCAGGAGATTATCGTCCTGTCCTCTAGGCCTAGTCTATCCACATTATTTTTTTTATAAAATTCCGGGTTAGCCTATTATACTATTGCATGCAGCCATTCCATTTTAATAGTCCAAGCCTAAATAATAAAAACAACTCTAATGACTAAAATTGTGCGTGATCGGCACGTTTGGCAGTGATTACAGCCTTGCCTACAGTGATATTGATAAGCCTAGCCAGGGCCTATTAAGGCTAAGGGATCTGTTGGCCTACTGACACTGGACCTGCATGCTAATTGACACTTTGGAGTTTGCCACCATGCAGGTGGACTCTGTTCTCGCGGCCACATCTATAAGCTATTGTAAGTCGCAGTATTATGTTATTTAACTAAGTAGGCCTAGATAACAAAGATTTCATCGCGTAGATGTCATTTTCAGCAAATATATATGCCAAAAATGTGTAGAAGATATATTTATTAGTACTTTTTCGACATTGAGAATTTCAGACTTAAGTCTGCTAACTTCCATGCTTAAATGTTTTGCTTAAATCAATGGACTTAAGTCTGTTAACTCTAATTAGGTCATGGTAGAAACGTGCTCAGCAAAAAGTTAAGTACAAGTAGCTTAAATACTTAAGTTTAGGACTTAAGTACGTTACAGAAACCGGTCCCAGAAGCGGAAACAACCGTGTAAAGCAGTAATTTATGACGGACTCTCCAGTCACCCCCCCCCCCTTTGATTTCGGCTCATTTAGGGTGGTGAGAGCGTATGTGAAGTTACCCATGAGTATGAAGATGACCTGATTAGATTTCCAGCTTTCCTCCGATAATCAAAATGGCCGCCACTTGGCGACAATTTTTTTTCAATTTTTTTTCATACATGTAATTCCCTTGAAACCTGATATAGGCCCTATGTAGATTTTCGGGGTCTGGGGGTGTATTGGCATTTATAGTCTGTTTTCATTTAGGACCGAAAACGAGGCTACGGCGGCTATTTTGGTTTCATCAATTTTAATAAATCACTCATTCTTAGCTAAATGCCTTGAAACCTGGCATAATAGGTTTCGGGGGTCTGCGAGTCTATTGGCATTGTCCGTTTTCATGTGCGATCCAAACCGAGGCTATGGCGGCCATCTTGATTTTATTATTCGTCTTCTATTATTGGCATAACGTATTGGAAGCAGTTGTGTCAGATTTGTGGACATTTTTAGTCACCACTGCATCAACCGAGGGGTGTTTTTAAGATATGAGACACTGGATATATGTTGTAAAAGCTTACCTTGTAATACACAGAGCACTGTGCAGCCTGTTCCAACCAGACACAGACGGCACGCGTGTATCCAAATGCAGACAGCTCTCTCAGGAAACACGAGGACTTGACCCAATGTTGTTTCAATGTTGGCCCAGCGCCGTTGGCGGTGGGCCACTATTGAAACAGCATTGGGTCAAATCCTCGTGTTTGCTGGGCGCCACACAGGTGTCTTTCTACACCCACCCCTCCCCTCCATAATATTTTCGCCAGCCGATCAGGGTACTTTTAGCAAGACAGCCGGCCAATCACAAGCTTACTACAATACTTGAAATTGAGAGTGGGGGACATATGACGTCACCCATCTGCACATTTTAAGATGCGAAGTAGCAGTGTCTAGGGCGGGCAGTGTAACCTTATCAATGCATATAGCTGATTTCTGTTTAGCCTCGATTGGTGCCCTTATCACACTTCTCTTGCTGATCCGTGGGTCGACATAAGCCAACAATCCAACGATATGGATAAAACCAAAAATTGGGGTAATTTTACATAAAATTAGTGTCCCCAGGACTTAAAAGGTCCGCATTTCAATTTACATATAATAATATTAAAAATGAATGGTGCAACTTCACGTTTAGGCATTACTACTTAATAATGTTTAGATTATTTGTAAAAAAATATATATATATATGGTTTTATAAGAGCTGTATGTCATGGAAACGTGAAAAATGGCATGTCCCCAGAGAAAATTCCACTATTTAAAACTTCACTGTAGGATACAAAATCACAATATAATTCTAACAATTACATTTCATGGCTAGACATTGTTCACTTTAACTAATCAATGATCAAAATTCGACTTAAAATTGATATCGATATTAATAATTTTGATGAATATACATGTCCCCACATTTGCACTCTACTCCGTTACCATTATTGTAGCATGCCCCATCAAGTGAATAATCATGAACTAAAATTATATCAAGTTTAGTTTGACACACTAAAGGGCCTTATACGAGTTTTTCACCTTGAAAGAATTAATATTGTTGAGTGACAAGTTATTCGAAACAGGTATTACCAAAAAGTTAGAAAATATACTTTTATTTTTACTACTCCGTTCCTAGCCTTGTGGGTATATAAACGAGTTTGGTTTTATGATTGTATGCCTACAACAGTTGCTATGGGGACTATTTCCACCCGTATGATATATTTTTGAATTATTGCCCAGATCTTTTCATTAATCCCTAGAATAATTTTAATTTTACTACTCCGTTCCACTCTACTCCGTTACCAAGAAAAGGGAACGGAGTGGTGAATTGTCAAATGTTATGGGTTTTACAGTCATAATGATTGATGATATAGTCTTTTAAAACATGGCTCGTTGTCCCCATATTAATAGAGCACCCATTTGTGATCGATGTTATGATAAGAAAATATACAGTTTATATTTATGTCGAGCCAAACATTTGGTAACGGAGTTGAGTATTTTTTGGCTTGGTAACGGAGTTGAAATAAAGATTTTTGTTCATCCCATCAATTTTTTTAAATTTTTTAGCAGTTTTGATGTGCGATTGTTTAGTATTATGCTTCAATAAAGATATCACGTTTAAAAGTGTGATGTCAAGCTAAACAAAGTAACATAATTTTTGAAATGGTTTGGATTTGGTAACGGAGTAGTAAGTGGAATGCTGCAACTTTTTAAAAATAACGTTTTTGAAGCAAAAAAAAAATTTCTAGCGCAGCCAGTGGCTTTTTCATGCTCTATTGGGATCAGTGCACCAAACCTATAAAGCAGTTTTCCTCCTCTTTGATGGTCACCTCACTGCCATTTTTGATGCTACAAAGTTACCCCAATTTTTGGTTTTACCCATATAATAAAACGGCGTTTTTTATCACCTTGTAAGAGAAATATCCTTTGATATGACCAATTTCCCTGACTTTCATCTGAATCCAAAACCGCTGTCTTCTTTTGGAATTATTCACTATATCCTTGAATCAAGGAGAATTAAATTTTGATTGAAATCTTTTTCATATAATAGCTGCATTGTGCGAAAATTGGACTGCATGTTGGTTCAATGCAGGGATACAACTAACCAAGGATAATCCAGAACGAGGTCACCACATCTGACCAGTTTCGACGCCCAATGGAAATGTTCCTGCCGTACGGCCTTTTAATTGCGTCAATGCAAGGGCAGCTTTAGCATTAGAAAAACAACTTTTTAATACCTTTTTAAAAAATCAATAATTTTATTGTCAACTTTTATATAGGCCTATTTAAAAAAAATAGTTCACATCGTCGTTCCATAGTAAATATACATAATTCTCCCTACACAACAGCCAGTACACACCACTGCTGTCTGTGTGTGTACATGCATGTAGCCAACTATTATTAACGTTACTCTGTTCTGCAGACGTGCGTGCGCTGATACACCCTGTGAATAATTGTGCGAATACTGATTTGAATACAAATATAAACAGAGAGTGTCATGGGTTTCATAATAAATTGTAATTTCAAATATAAACATATCGTGTAGGCATATATATTGCTGTTTGTTTGCAGATTGGTATTGTGATATTAAGTAACGTTAGATTGTCCTAACTCCTAATAAACATGATGACCACGTACATCCATAAGAAGGATCTAGACAAGCTGAAAACCTCGAACTTCTTTCAGTGTATTTCTCCATGCACTTTGTAAAATTGTGTACGAAGCACTCGAGATATCATAACAATCTGACAACGATGTTGCCAACTATGAAATAATCTGACAAGTCTTTGGCTCAAACAATCATAGTAAGCCTAATTATGTTGCCAATGATAATGACGTTGATAAACTAGACTGACTCATAGTCCTTCAATCATTCCTTCAGTAGATTTCACAGGTTATAACCTTTGAATTGTTTGGGTTTTGATCTGATGGCTCAGCTGTTTTTTTATTTCATTCACACACTTTTGATGGCATACACAGTCATGTAAACCTTTGTCCTTTGTTTGCTATAGGCCCCTACTATAGATGTATTCTTGTAGGCATGAAATCTATCGATTCTTTATGTTATTGTGCGTTGAAGTTGGGAATATCTTGGTCATAGGACGCATACCTAGTAGTACTCTATGCCTTTTCTTTTGGACACTTTTTTGGAATGATCTGTCTGTCCCGTGCAATCTGTCTAGGATCCCCAATGTTCCATAGTTGTAGTTAAACCTGAGAAAAATGACAAACAAATATATTTACATCACAATATAGATGCACGATTAACAATATTTAAATGTAAATCTTGTCAGAATGACATAATTATGTATTTTTTTTAGTAATCCAGCTGCTATTGAAAATAAAATATAAGCTGGACCATACATCTCATTTGGCTGGGGGGGGGGGGGGGAGGAAGAGGTAAAAAATAGTAAAATCGCCCCATGGAATTGAGCCATTTGGGGTGGTGAGACCATAAGTATACAAGGCGTTTGGTGGGTTCTAGTCGTTTCGTTACATTCCAGCTTTGCATATTTAATTATTAACATTGCTGTAATAAATTCAGTTGATGTAAACATATTTTTACAAGAGGATTGCATAGTAACTACAAGAAGCTAATCGAATGGTTTCCTCATGCAAAACAATAAAATACAAACGAAGAAAACAATGAATAATTACAAAAACATGCCCATTATATATTATGCTCACATAATTATGTTGCCTTTGTTCACCAGTGGAGCGAGACAGAGTAGCAATAAGTTGTTGTTAGGCCTACATAAATCTAGCATAGTTATGAAGGAATTTTAAAACTTCAATGGTGAGAAAGACATTGCTATCAACTGTTAGGTGTGGACTACCACGTAGCAATATTTCAAGCGAAAGTGGGTAACCCAGAGAAAGGAATTGTTAGTGTTGGCCTTGATGATTTAAACAATCAAAGAAGTAGTGTTGTGGTGTTTCAGGAACAACACTGCAAATACATAAAGGGCTTTTGATGCATGATTTGGTATATAAATTATGATAATTTAGGGTAGAAAACTTCAACCTATTTTGACATAAATTAAATTGGTCTGTTCTGTCGCCAATATATAATTGCATGGGCACTTTTGTTTTAACGCAGATAGATTCGAGTAATTTCGTTTCAAACTAGATAGAACTGTGCATGAACGAATGCTGGCAGGTAGTTTATTCCACGAACTCACGGAAGATGGTAAGTCTGTGGCTGCCCATGGCGCCTTGCAAAATATGTAGGCCTATTACATCTAGTCATGCGTACGTTGGAAGAGATGAGTCTTAATGCGACTGAAATTTCCCAAGAGTGTTACATGTTATTATTGAAAGAGGCAACGCGTTCCATAAAACTGCTTAAGTATGGATTTCTACATGCAACTGTTATTAGGCCTACTTACCTTAGGACTACATGGCGAAATTAAACGGTATTTAATTGATTCAAGTTCATCATGTCTCTTGCATTTATAGTGAGCACGACGTTACATTCCCAATGAACGCGATACACTAATCCAGTGCTGTTTCAAAGCTGCTGGACTAGCGTCGCGGTGGTCTAGCAGCTTTAACCTTTAAAGCGCTGAATTTTTTTTAAAAAAATTTTGAAATCATTCTAAATGTCTTAGTTAGCTCTTTCCGATTCTTTTGAAAACGTGTGTTATAGGTCTACGGCCATTTTAAATATGTGTACTCTTAGAGTGCGGGGATTGACTTCATGCGTCTGAATCTGACGTTTACAGATGTCACATTCTGACGACTGAAGTCGATCCCCGCACTGTAAGGGTTAAAACAACACTGGGGCTGTGTATCGTGATGGATGGGTTATCTCTACATATTGCAGACAAAGCAGATAAAAAATGACTGCTCCCAAGAAACATGCCATTAGAAACAATAAGGACATGACAGAGGGTGGTAATAAAAATATTTGGGAATTGGGAACATGTTGTATTTCAACTTAGGATTAAATATCGACACATTACATCACGTGCAATCACTGGTTGGATATATCGTCGCCTCGGAGCTAAAGGATCCTATCTGCCACTCTGACGAGTGTCAGATAGGATCCTTCAGCTCCGAGGCGACGATATTTTTGCCAACAAATTGTAACGTCAGGATAACACCTCGTTCCTTAGGTATTAAAGGGTCGTAGTTGCCACATAGTGTAGGCCTAACACATTGGTGAGGCTGATTTAATTAACCCTTAGAAGCTTTTTAAAATTTAAAATATATCATCTTGCATTTAATTCCTCCAATAATGCAAGTTGGAATAAAAATGTAGCCTATGTTGTGAAATCCGTTATAATATAATGACATTTTCAGCAAGGATAACCATCTGAATAAACTGCAAAAAATGTTTCAGAACAAAATACAAAAACAAACATATGTCGTGCAGAATTTAGTGCCATTGACTACATTAAAGCATCTGATCGCGTTGATATATATCAGGCCTACTGTTGCCCTAAAGAATCTTGTCAGTATAAATGGGCGAAGATAGATAGACCTACTGCGTCTATCAGGTTCACGTTAGACTGGTATGACGTTACATGTGGAATAAGGGAATAATAAGAGAATAAGGTTGGCCTGATATTTGTTTTTGTCCATAGTAAACAACGTAGCCAAACTGCAACATAATCGCTGGAAATTTGTGGACAGTAAACCCACAGCTGCTAACAATTAGAATCCGGCTCTGCAACTGACAATGGAGGAGAAGAGCACACATTTTCTTAAATGTGATAGCAGTCTTCTAAGTAAGAGTTATTATAAATAGTGTTAACTTTCTATCAGTAAATCCGCTGTTGGAAATACACAACGTGTTTATTTTATTTGTTGAACAGTTTGGAGAAAGTCAGTGTCGACTTGTCTAATTTTTGTTTTGATGCTGTTTTAAAATTGATTACACATTTATACAATCAAGGACAGTTTATGCACGTGGCATATCAAGTAAAATATATATTCTGGTAGGCATAGTATCATGCCTACCATTATGGCCAGCATATAATGAGGCTGTTTGCAGCATGTGTCAATGTCACATGCTATAATCGTTAGTCAGTTTCAGAGGCGAAACATCCCTTTTACAGGATAAATGTCCGCCTCCGAGTCCAAAAACACGAGGCGACGTCCCCCGTGCAGTCGTCTGAAAGCTGTGGATTCGACATAAGCAGTGACAACATGCTGTTTTTAATGTAAACATGGAAAATCGGTGATAGTTTGAGTATACTACCTATTATATTTCCCTTTTGTATGTTCATACTAATCAATAGAATTGCCCAGATACAATTATTACAAAGATAAAACATCAGTAAATATTTACAATCTCAGGAATCTGTTGGATATAATCGTTTAATATCAGAATTCAATAAAATAAAGTTATCCGCAGTGAAATATTTTGACAACTCCTCCTCGCAGTTTATGGCAACGCCTCCTCTCCCTACATGTGTACACGATGTTATTATGGGAATACTTTAATATACTCAATTACACAACTACACTGTTTAATATAATACTTACATTATTTAAAATTTGATATTCTAATGTATAATTAAAATTTTAAATATGGAACAACCTTTATGAAACTGAACCTTGTGGACATTATGTAAATCCTGGACTCCAGTTTTTACCTGAATAAATATATTATTTGTGCCAACTGGAAACGCATATTGTCTCATTACAGTAGCGTTTGGTCACATCAATATGGCTGATGCTGATGAGTGATGGGGCAGCCAGAAAAAAACACATGACTTTTGACATCGTCGCAAACGGGAAAGAGGCCAAGCCCGGGGATCAACATACGCGAAAAAAACAGAAAACATATATTTCTACATTTGAGAATTTACCAACCACTATAAAGCAAAGCGTGAATCTTTCTTCAAACATTACACACGACCACACATAGCATTCTACAAAATAAGAAGCAAGCATTGATTCGAACACCAAGAACATCAGAGTACAAGCAGATGAAACAGAAACAAATAACATAACAGATGATATCGTATAAAACATGAAACACGTATTACCGACAGTTTTAGAAAATATTGCAGACGAAGTGCCTTCTGGAATCCCATACATTGTACAAATTAATTGCAGAAGACAGTTTTCCAATGAATAATATATCGTTTCGCTTATTTCTTGAAACTGTTAGATGGTACTCCATACAGTAAAACAACACAAATATGGTATTGCAATGAAACCATAGTTTTCCAACATGGGTACTACTACTACAGACAGTGCTCAAGATAATGTGTAGTAATAACGCACGAAATACACGGTGATAAATTATTTTGTGAGAGCAAGTAGCCTACACATACCTGATTGATTTGCGCACACACAGTTATTTTGCTGAATAACATAACATGCCACGGTTGTGATTCTCATAATGACGTGTGTCAACCAGGGCGAGAGAATTTTGCTGATTCGTCAGTCAATTCTGAACTAGTTTCCCTGACATTTTGTTCAGACAATTGTCCATAGCCATGGGGCGACTATTTTGCGAAGTTTTAGAAGAGCATCATATAGGTTTTGACTTTAACTAAGCTAATTTAGGTCATTTTTTGCAAATGAGGTTGATCCAAGGTATTTAAACGACTTCCATGGGGTGAAACCCCGAGTAAAGGCACCAAACACACCACTGTGGGTGACTTTGTTATAAAGTTACATCATTTTATAGGTTTTTGGCTTTATTATGTTAATTTATGCTAATTTATGCAAATTAGGTTGATCCGAGGCTATTTATTTTTATTTATTTATTAGGCTTTATACACACAAATATGTACAATAATCGTACAAATATGCAATTGTAAGTAAAATTGTGTACATCAGGATGTCGAATACAGGTGACCAGCACCCTAACTAAATTTGACATCAAGCTTAAAAATTATATACATGGTAATTACATTGAAAAATACACTTAAAAATAAAATTAAATAGAAATATATTATATATATATATTATATAATATATATTTTTGTTTCCCGCGCTAAAACCAGAGATAAAATAACTACATAAAACCCTCTGGAAAGCGTAGAAACTTATAAAACAACTACAAGTTGAGCAATTTTTATAAGCATGCAACTTTATACATGGTAATTACACTTAAAAGTAAAATTAAATAAAAACATATTATACATAATTTTTGTGTCCCGCACTATAACCAGAGATCAAATAACTACATATTAGTATAAAAGTAGCAAAAAAAACGTCTGTAAAGCGTAGAAACGTATTAAACGACTACAATTGACGCAATTTTTAAAAGCATGCAATTTTATTATAATAATCTCATTATTTGAGTTTTATAAAGTCTTCACAATTTCAACGTTGTAGATATTTGCTTGACTGCGGAGTAAATAGAAGGTGACCAGGGTGCCCTGAGTGGATTATGCACTCGGGCCAAATACCATATTATCATAATAATACAATAAAATATATTAAGAGTATTTATTAAAAAAAAATACAACTATGTGGTATTAAATAGAGCTCTCGTCACGTACATAACGTTAGTACCTTTAGAATAAAAGTACTTTGCTTAGTCCAAATTGAATCTGTTGGCGTCAGCTCGCATAGCCGTCGTTCAGCCGAAAAAAGCCATCTATGCTATACTACTCTGAGTTGGATTATTTATTGGCTCTCGCCTGACAACACATGAGTATCGACACATGAGAAGCCTCCATCATTCTTAGGAAGCATAGCGAAAAGCTTTCTCTCATCAACTCAGCAATATAGGTTGCAGTAGTATCGATGATCACGATAAGCAATGCATATTGAATATTGGTATTATTGGGTTATTACATGTTGATTATGATAATCCAAATATCACGCACACGCCTGACATCCACAAGGTCTTTAAAAGTTAGTGAAACGACTTCCATGGGGGGAAAAGCCTGGGTATAGCTACCAAAATCACCTCTGTTGGTGACTTGGTTGAAAAGTTAGAGCATTTTATAGTTTTTTTGCTTGCAGCATGTTAATTTATGGTAATTTATGCAAATTAGGTTGTGCTATGGTCTTCAAAATGTAGTGAAACGACTTTCTTTTTGTGAAAAACCTAGTTATAGACACCCGAACCACCCCTGTGGGTGACTTGTTTGAAAAATTAGAGCTTTTTAAGATTAATAGCTTTAAATATGCTAATTTATGTTAATTTATGCAAATTTATGCAAATTAGATAGGTTTGTGGAATTTTAAAATCAACTATGACAAAATCCACGGAATATCAGCCTGGATGGAAACATAAAATGACATTATCGGATATTGTGTCGAAACGTCCAAACCTGTGTCGAAATGACTCCTACATTTTTGGACAAAAACACGTTTTTGTGTCGAGATTGCACTGTGTCGAGATTGCCTGTGTCGAAGTGACTGACACCCTTGACACGTAATGCAATTCTTGGACGAAGCTAATGGGATTATAGATGGCAACATTTTTTGTTAAATACTACATGCTAAATAGACTAACTTTTAAAGTAGGGCTATACAATATGTGTCAATGACATTTTCGTGGTAGTCGCCCCATGACTAGACAATATCATGATAATTGGTTGAGAATTGGCCCTTGGGGTCCGAGAAGGTCGCTATATCTCCATTATTCTCAACATCAACCCACCAATCGCGACGCATTCACCCAATGCTGGTTTAATGTTGAACTATCTTATTCGAAGCTGGCCCAACATCAGTTGTAACGTCAGTTCACCGTCTCGCCAATACGTCGTATATGCCGAAGTACATGATATATAATACGTATTCACGCAAAAATGTCAGTATATTTGCAGACTGTGAAAGGGATTTGCCATTGTCTTCCAGGAGGTGTTGCCTAGTGATATTTGACTAATGGTCCCCTTAATTACTACTGTTTTTGCCATGAATTCAACATGCAAAATAAAACTAAATTCATAAAATGTTGTTGGTATATACATCACGACCTTTTGTTCACTTAATAGTGAGGTTATGGCTTGGATAACTGAATAAAGTGTACTTATTGTGCAATGAAAACACATCATTGCACATATTTGTCGACTTATATGTCGAGTTTCTAGATAACTGTCTTTTATGTAGAGCTTTGAGAAAGGTATCATTCAACTCATTATTTCACTGTCGGTTGGATAAAACATTTGTTACAACACCTATTTATCTAACTTTTGTGTGGTGGCTCATTGGCGTCGGGTGCTCATAAAAAACACGATTTTCAGCTCTGAGGAGGCGTTCCATAGTCTCGGAAAGGGACTCCCGCCTCTGAAACGGACTAACGATTATAGCATGTGAATGTTCTTGACAGCAAACCATCGTGATTAACGCATGTACTACATGTTCAACATCACCCATCAAACAGCAATAGACACAAGACGTTGAACCACTGTTGCTTTAATGTTGGCCCACCGTCTGCGACGCTGGTCCAACATTAAGCAAACACTGGTTTATTTTGTTTAAAAATTGATCCGTGTATTTGCACGAACCGCGATGTAATATTTGTGCGCTGTGCGGGAGAAAAGACAAAATATTTTGATTAAAAAAGAAAAATTCACGTGGGTGGAATCTCCCAAGGCACCGTGGAAAAGTGTGGCCGGTTAATTTATGTGAATGTTAATGAGCTGAGACACTGGCTTAACTTCGTATTTAATGTGTAGCGAAGATGTTTGCTAGAATGTGTTCATGTTCTTTACATTAAAACCAGCATAATCGGCCTACGTACAACATCTCCCATCAACGACCCATTCAGCCGGGTCATTGATGCTGAACATGGTATATAACTCCATGATCCTCAGCCCTAAGGACCAGCTGAACAATTCGCCTCGATTATAAGTGACACAATACCATATCTCTATTTTAAAACACACCGCTACATTATTTTCTTTGTACGACCACTACATTCTAAGCCGGGAATGGAGAGTCATTGTTTATCAAGAACAGACCAATTATCACGGTAGCCCTATGGTGCTATATTCAGTCAGGTGTGACAGAGCAGTTGATTATGAGGGATCCTCATTATGGTCGGATGTGTTTTAAGTCAGCGAAAACCCTCGGAGCTCTCCATTCTTAGCTGTGGAAAAAGCCACGGCCTTCGGCCTCGGCCTTTTCCACAGCTAAGAATGGATAGCTCCTCGGACTTTATCCTATACATTTCTAAGCTATTCCTATCGCAGCAAGCAGGAGGCACTGCTCCATGGCTAGTTTAATCCTTACAACGCTGAAATATCCCTGTATAAACGATGGAGATCAAGGGGTTTTCATTAATTTGAGGTAGCTCTTTCTGATTTATTTGAATAGGCCTATACCTATCTATGTTATGGGTCTATGGCCAAATTTTGTTAGTTGTTTTTTATTATGACAAATTGTCTAGGAATTTGTTTGGCTGCCATTTTGAATTTTGGTTTCAATTTTAGATTGTGCCGTATTGTAGGCCCCTACGTTAGGTAATGGAATGCTTCTCAATTGAATAAGTACCCTTATATATTTCTTTATCAAATGGAAGCACCATTTTTAATTATGTTACAAAATTAATGGAGTGTCTATGATAAACTGTATCCACTGCCCAGAGTAGACACCCACTGGTTCACTATTGAAACTATAGGCTAAATTAGACATGACTGGAACGTAGGCCTAAGGTAGATACATTTTATTATTAAGGCCATGTTCGATTCAAGGAATAGTAGTCCATGGACTCTTTTTCGAGGTGTGCATTTTGGTATGAACTCACGAAATTTGGCACGGGGACTTCTTATAAAAGGCTACACTTTGTCATATAATTATTTTTTGAAGAGGGACAAATACTCTCCTTCGTCGTGCCATACACGCACATGTGCTATGAGCAGCTACAAAGCAATTACCTGATTACATATGAGCGATGCACAATTTTACCGCATGATGCCAGAAGTGGGTCCTGGCCTACGGAGCCCATAAAATGACATTAAGTGTGTGATTTTGTTATTTCGTTTGTACGAAATAATATTTTGTTTGTACGAAATGATATTTCGTTTGTACGAGATATTATTTCGTTTGTACGAAATATTATTTCGTTTGTACGAAATGATTTCGCTTGTACGAAATATTATTTCGTTTGTACAAAATAATATTTCGTTTGTACGAAATGATTTCGTTTGTACGAAATATTATTTCGTTTGTACGAAATGATTTCGTTTGCACGAAATATTATTTCGTTTGTACGAAATAATATTTCGTTTGTACGAAATATTATTTCGTTTATTTCCGCTCTGTCAGTAAGTGTCAGACTCAGGTCCCCGCCCCGTCAGTGAGTGTCACACCCAGGTCCCCGCACTGTCAGTGAGTGTCAGACCCAGGTCCCCGCACTGTCAGTGAGTGTCAGACCCAGCTCCCCGTCCTGTCAGTGAGTGTCAGACCCAGGTCCTCGCCATTTCAGGCCCAGGTCCCCACCCTGTCAGTGAGTGTCAGACCCAGGTCACCACCCTGCTAGTGAGTGACATACCCAGGTCATTTCGTACAAACGAAATAATATTTCGTACAAACGAGATAATACTTCGTACAAACGAAATATTATTTCGTGCAAAAGCAACAATATTTCGTCCAAACGAAATATTATTTCGTCCAAACGAAATATTATTCCGTACACACGAAATATTATTTCGTACAAACGAAATATTATTTCGTACAAACGAAATAATATTTCGTACAAAAATATTTTAACATTAATAATAATCATGATTATTTTACAGATGTCAACCTTGGAATTCATGAGAGAGTGCTATCAATTGAGAAGAAACGGACGTATATTCCCTACCATAGTAAATGCATCAAACCATGCAAACTGGACAAAGAGAGAAAAAACAGACATTCTGGATGTCCTCATCAAAAATGGGGCTGTGTTCTTCAGAAATCTCGGGCTTCAAACCGCCGAAGAATTTAATGATTTTGCCAAGTCATTTTGTCTGGAAACATTTGGAGAAGGAAAAGGAAGCTTATCCTGAAGGGACCATGTCATCGATAATGTCTACGGCTAATAATGTAGGTGTAGAGACACCTATTCCCATGCATCAGGATTTCTCTCATCAAGAACACAGTCCTTCTGTTTTGTTCTTCTACTGTTACAATTAATCGACTTCTGGAGGTGAATCATCCTTAACATTGTTTGATGTAGTTTATCAGGAGCTACAAGAAAGGGAACCAGAATTTATTAGACTTTTAGAAAAGGAAAGGATTCAGTTTATCAGCAAAGTGCAGTGAAAACCAATTTAAAGGTGATCTATCACCCCTTATATGGTTTGAATAATTATGTCCTTATATGGGGTGATTGGCTATCATGTGTCCCTCTCAGAGGGTCACGTGATAGCCAATCACCCCATATAAGGAAACACTTGTGCCCCGTCTTGTGGCAACTTTGATTTATTTGTCACAAATTTATTCATACTATATAAGGGGTGATAGATCACCTTTAAACTGTTCCGTTGGGGCAGCTGGCAGGAGATGTTTCATACATCTGATAAATCTGAGGCCGAGAACAGTAGTCGCTTTGGGAAATGACTACAAATGGCTACCGAATGATACATTTATGATAACATCAGAACTAAAACCTGTAACTAGGGTTCACAAGGGTCTACCCACTTGGTTCAATCCAATTCATGGTATGCACCAGCACTTGAAAATATATCCCAGCTTTAGCCATAATATTATTTTAATTAATGGCGAGGCGCTGCCCGAAAAACCATTAGCAGTTCTTGAATAAATTATACACAAGGAGACGACAGACGTTGACTGCCGCCAAGGCGACGTCCTACTGGTTGATAACGTTCAAGCCATGCACGGGAAAAGAGCTGGCACCGGACCTAGACACATCCTTATTTCTTTTTTCTGCTGAGCCACGGATATCTCTATCTGGGCAGGCTGATTTCTGATGAAGCTTGTATATTATTATGACTGGGATGGCAACAATTATAGCACGATTTATTCCACGTTTATGAATTGTCCCTTGAGTCCTTTCATCGGTACCGTATGCCTAATCACCTGTATTTAAAATCTTGTTACATAATGATTCCAACAAGGGCTTAGATGTTATCAAATCATTGTTTTAACTTGTACATCAATGCCACTTCACCTTTTTAAAATTTTATCAATCCATGTATAATTTCATGTTGTAAAGCATGTTGTAAACCGCTGTTGTTTCAAATGACGTTCGCAATATCTCGCTTTATATTAAGTGATTTTCTCCAATGTTATTTTTAAATAGGCTGCTCTCGATCAGTCAGTCCTTGCGGTGGTATTGTGGTTGTGTGTATTCTTGTAACAACATAGATTTAACAAAATAGAGAGGCAACAACCAAAATCAAAGGCCTGAGGTCTTCTCTCCAGAAGCCCCCACTCTGGGTTTCTAAATGACGACCCTTGTTTCCTCGGTATATTTAATGCACATTTAACGACCTCGTGTGTTTTGATAAGAGCGGGGGGATTTTGTTTCGTTTATGGTATTCGCGATCCTGGCACTGGCTTAGTGCCGGTATACCTGTGCTGATTTGATCTGACCTAGTTGTGTGACCATTTATGTATGTCACATGATTTTCTTATGTTACTGATGATGTCAATTTGATGTAGCAATTCGTTGAATCGATTTGATATCAATTCGTTTGGTCGTTTTAATATAGTTTGGTAGATCTAATATGTCAATTCATTTTGTCGATTTATTGTAATAATTCCTTCGTCAATTTAATATATTGATGCATTTTGTCAATTTAATATATTATTTCATTTCGTCGATTTAATATATATATATTTATTTTGTCGGTTTAATATATATATATTCATTTGTCCTATGCAATATGCTAATTCATTTTATTGATATAATATATTAATTCATTTTGTTGTTTAAATATATTGATCCAATTGTTTGATTTGATGTCAATTTGTTGAAGAGATTTTATAAAAAAAAGTCAATTGAGATATTTGGGTGGATTTGATTTTTACTTGTGTAATACATTCAAAATGCCATTTGATAATTGAATCGTGGATGATGATGATAAAATATGTATTTGAGTACAGAAATTAATTCATTTGCTGTCTGTGATATTTTCAATTGTTTATTATTTTACATTTGTTATTATATAATGACCTAACCTTGTTTTGCTACATATACAATGTTTTTTGATGTTTCTTATAGATTGTTTTGTGCTGACTTCAAATCCGATGAGAGCCAACTTGAAAAGTTTGTAGATTCAAGGTGAAAGGTCTATTTCAAGAACACATATGATTTTTCAAGAAATGAAGCTAGGAACAAATGTAATACCTCATTTTCATGTGATTTTGACCGGGCAATCCATTTCTGAAACTATTTTGATTATCCAAGGTCATCTTCAAGGTCAAAAGGTCAATTTCAAGGTCAAGTAAGATAAAATATAAGTTTTAACAAATAAAGCCAGGGAAATGTGTAATACCTCTTTTTCATAGGATTTTGTATGGATAATTCCTTTAAAGCGTTGATTCAAGGTCATCTGCAAGGTCAATTTCAATCCAAGGTCACAGAAAAGTCAATTCCAAGGTCAAAATGTGAAAATATGATTTTTAACAAACACAAATAGCAATAGAAGTGTAGCACATCTTTTTTATGTCATTTTGACAGAATAATCCATTTATGCTACTATTTTCATAATAAAAGTTCATTTTCAATGTCGATGCTTCAATTGCAAGGTCAGGTAAACAAAAATATGATTTTTACCAAATAAAGCTAGGAACAAGTGCATTACCTCTCGTTCGTGTGATTTTGCCTGAAAAATTCATTTCTGGTAATATTTTGGTGATTTTAAGTCTGGATTTAGGTCAGTCTTGAACTCATCGATTGGGATAATGCGGCTTCATCACAAAATTTTGGTTGGTTAAACCGGCGCCTGATGTTCAATCCATATGACTTCATTGTACGCAGGGTTTCTGGTGAAATCACGCCAGAGTTCGGGGTTTATTCCCATAGTAGTAGGCCTATTTAAGAGTTCAAAGAAAACAAATGTTTTTTTCTCCGTTTACTCATGAACTATAGGCCTGCAATATTGTGGAGAGGCTCTGATCGCTTGTTTGGCCTCAGGGATTCGAATTCAAAATACTGTGCGTGGAGGGCAGTGCCATCTGATTCATCTCACCAAATTCCCCTGCTTATGTATGCACAAAATTGGCTAGGATCCCCAGTCATTCATTCATATTTTACAGCCACCGTGTTGATTCGTTTACCATGTTTACAGTCCGCTACTATTTGGGAGGACGCCATGGTATGTGAGGATTGGTTAACCCTTTAACCGCCGGTGTCGCATCTATTCGGGTTTTCATTTTTTATTAGCACATTAAGTACCACATTTTAAACATGGTAAAGATAAAATGTGACATCAATTAGCAATATTTGAAAACAGTTGACCTCCGTTTTGTCAAATCTGAATATTTTCACTCACTTGAGGTTGTGGATCGCGTCAGCGAGACACAACTTCAAGTGGGTGAGAATTCAGATTGAATAATTTGGCGGTTAAAGGGTTAAACGTTGTTATGCAAACTCTCTAATCACATGACATGACACATTTCACAGGACATCATTGTTTTACGAATAGGCATATTATCTGTTATAATCTTACCTGAGGTGATGAAAATCGTGAAATTGGGGTGATGGGAGCAGTGGTACATGATAACCAGAGTGGTGTATGACTGTGAACAGGTGAGCCACGCTGAACCAGAGCCATGAAACAGAAATATGTGAACCCATCAGTAATGGTCCCAAAAACACCTATGAACAGAGAAAGAAGTGGTAAAATTAATTTTAGGTCAGTAAATTAGTTTAATAGCATATTAAAGAATTATAATGTGTATGAATTCAACAAGGTACGCCTGTACCTGTTCTATTAAAGCAACACAATCAGGCTGAAATCATCAAAAAATCGGCCATCTGAGCATAGCATAGACCTACATTTCCTAAAAAAAAATCTACATTTCTTCCAGGTCAAATTTAATATTCCTGACCTATTAAGGTGGTCTATGTGAATACAGATCATACATATCCTCAAATATTCTCACTTATATGCCTTAATAGTTTGTCCGACACGATCGCAAATGATGTAGAATGATTTATAAGAGACTCACAGATAATCCATTGCCTGTCAGGTATTCTATGGGTGAGGTGTAGATGGCTATTAGTCCTATAGGAGCGGTCCATTCATGATGACGTTTATGTACGTATCTATACAGAAAAGGTATGTGAAATAACCTGTAACACATTCAACACTATCTCTATTGTCTCACGACAGAAAACAGAAAAAAAACATTCACATTATTTAGCAAAAAACATTGGTGTTTGTTCCCCATGATATAGATATAACAAGTTTTATTATTATCAAATACAGATCTGAATCCGTAGATCTAACGTTAGTCAGCTTTATTTAGATATTTCAATATATTAATTGCCAAATGCTTTATATCTATCGTTGAATGAGGTAATTAAGTTAGTGTGAACTCTAAACAATATAGGTTCTTTAAAAAGAACCTTCAGTACTATTACCATGCAACCCCAGGAGAACCCTGCAAGGGTTCTCCTGGGGTTGCATGGTAATAGTACTAAAAGGTTCCTTCTGAAGAATATATATTGTAAAGTTTAAAGGCAATTAATAGTAACTGCTCACTTTTCTCGTAAACAGTTACTTTTATTTGCGTCTGCAATCCAACCTGTGAGAATAGTAGAAGATTATTTCCTGAACGATTGTGAACACTGTGAAATCTAGCAGTATCCTAGGTATGGTCGGCATCTGATCCGGGTGGAACCCACAGCCTGCCCGCGTCATGGAGTGGTACATGGAGAAACTGGAGAGTCCTGTTATCACTAGATTGTTAAACGCCACCACCTTCACCGCCTTCTTCAACTTCTTCATGTCCGTCTGCATGTAAGTAAACGTCTAGACTGAATTTATAGGCACATATTATGTGTTATTTTACTTTGGTGTGAAGCTGGATTTTAGGCCCCAGTATTTACTGCTCTCAGTATAGGAGGAGCTCTACATTCTTAGCTGTGAAAAGGGTCGAGACAGATGGCCGAGGCCTCTTTTACAGCTAAGAATGTAGAGCTCCGATGGTTTTAACTGATTTAAAACACAGCTGACCATAATGAGGATCCGTCATAATCAACAGCTCGGTCACACCTGACTGATTATAATACACCATATATGACTACCATAAATGGCATAATAATTGGTCTGTACCTGATCAGCAATAACTCTCCATTCCCAGCTTAGAATGTAGTGGTCGAACTAAGAAAATAATGTAGTGGTGTGTTTTAACACGAATTTGTGACCACATGTTACACCACGTGGCAGGATCAGCTGATCGCCGCCTGCCATTCCGCAGCTATTTAACCCTTCAACCGCCAAGTTATTTAATTTTAATTTTCACTCACTTGAAGATGTGTCTCGCTGACGCGATCCAAAATTAGTCAGATTTGACAAAATGAAGGTTACCTATTTTCAAATCTTGCTGATTGCTGTGACGTTTTATGCTTAACATGTTTAAAAGGTAGTACTTATTTGTACAAAAACAATTGAAATACTGAATATGATCGGCCCCGGCGGTTAAAGTGTTGAATTGCAGTAGAATACAGCAGTTGGGCGTAATTATTTTCTAACTACCCTCTCCACCACATTGGGCTCTAATGGTTTCAAGAGTATGCTGTAGGCTTATACCACCCGTAGTTTGACAATCATTGAATAAAGAATGTCCTGCGCTCTCATATTACAATTATATATTAAATAACAACAGGACATTCTTCTTCACTTTGAGATGGCAAAAATATTGCAGCAATTCTGATGGTGAATTGAGGTAGCCCTTTAACAGCCGATCGCAATTTTAGTCATTTTATAAATTTGTGATTTGCACAATATTTATTAGCTTTCAAGACAAAACGTGATATCAATCAGCAGGATTTCAAAATTGTTGACATTCATTTGTCAAATCTGCATAATTTGTGGATCGCAACAACAAATCACAACTTCAATTGAGTGAAAATTTGAATGAACTAACTTGGCCATTAAAGGATAAATCGACTTAATCTATCAGACACAAACATCTGACGCTGAGGATTTACTATGTAAAGAAATCATTAATTTAAGTAAAACATCACTTTTATCCGATCAAATTATTTGTATTACTTGATCACGTTAGTGTTGTAGATGAACCCACTGACCAGCTGGGGGCTGTCCTCTTGGACTTTATGTTTTGCCAGCCATCGGGGACGTCCTGTGAGATCCACGTACAGAAACAGCAAGGCTGGGGTCCAATACGTCACTACAGCCACAATGTAAGTACCTGTCAAACACCCAAAACAAACATCCACATGGGAATACACAAGAAACAAACATAACAAATTTACCTAGCATCTCTAAGTAATTTGTGTTGTAGGCCTATTCTACCAACAGAAACATTATAAAGCTAATTTATAAATCGTTTTCTGCCAGCCGAAGAATCATAATTATTTGCCACGTGATAGGGGTGATAGGGGATTAAATGTATTTGATAGGGCCTATGTCGATACACAAAATGGTAATCATTAAATCATGTATGCCTACGTATAGACACATCAGAGCACACAACAATAGCATTGAGATACCGGTATGCAATAATATGAAAGACAACTAAATGATCATTTATGTGGTCCAAGCCGTTAGAAATTATCATTATTAAAACAAAAGTTACGAAATTTCGGACCAATTATACTAGTTCTACTCCACTCAATCCGAAGTGTCGCTTAACCCTGTAAGTCCTCACGATGCATTAAAGCATCATTTACATCCCTGAAATCATACTTAATTTCCCTACAACAAAGGGTTTTAAAACGAAAATTTTTCATGAAACTGGTTCACCAAAACATGGTAATTTTTTTTAATTTTTCACCTACATCAAGTCATCTTCATCCACTACAAGTTGAGAATTGCGACAGCAATTCGCGGCTTATAGTGGATGAAGATGTCAATGGTAAACTCAGGCTTGAAAGGGTTAAGTCGCTTACAATAAAATAACTGAATGGGTGTGATCTGGAGTGTAGGAGACCTACTCTAGACGAACATTTATACATTTTATAAGACGATTGCTATAAAAAGTGAAAGATCTTAAAGAAAGATTTACCCATATATTTTAAATGTATTGTTATCAATGTATACAAATCTAAACGTTTAATAAACTATCCAAAACGGGCTTGTGCATTTACCTACATCTCCGTATTCATCGATTAATTCTAATAGGACTATCGTTTCTTTTTACATTTCTGCACTTCAGAAGATATATGGATCACATAATTATATATCCATGTAGCAACTACAAAGCGATCACCCAGTGTTGATATGATGCTGGGCCAGCGTCGCAGACGCTGGGCCAACATCATAGCAACACTGGGTCAATGTATCTTAACTGTGTCATTTCACATAATCTTCCCATGGTTAACATGGACCTATTTGATATAAAACTCAATTGCGCTGCAGGCAGGATGCTAAAACTCTGAGTGGACTTCTAAATCATTTTTGGGCGGTGGCCCCAGGGTAGTGGTCAGCACCGCTGCCTTTCACGCTAGAGTTCGGGGTTCGGTTCCTGGTCTCGGCGGTTTGAAAGAAACAAAAATGTTTCTACCCCATCCACGTGTAAAACTCAGTATTGTGGGGAGCGTGAGGCAGCGTGCTCGGCCTCAGACCGCCAGGGCTCGAATTTCGAATTCTGTGTCTGGAGGACAGTGTCATTTCATTCATCTCACCATCCTCAGGAGGTTTTTCTGGCCCAGTTTAGCCTATATGTGCACAAAGGTGGCCTAACGCCCGATTCATTTTATTTTCTAAATCATTTGAACCACTCACCCAGTGTACCAAGCAGAAACTCATTTCCTCCAAATATATCCTCATATATCCAGCGATATATCCCAGCCATCTTGTGTTGAGAGTTGTGTTGTGTGGTGTGGTGTGGTGTGCCAGTGAGCTCTACTGTGTAATAATATTGATACTGTAAATGCTTTAGTCAATACATAATCTCAGGTACAAAGCGTGAGTATATCAGTCACTGATAGCATTATGACATATTGGTGTCGGTCAGAAATTAGGTTCTCTTGGAGATTTTGTGCACTGAAAATAAACAACTAATGATAAGAGACGTTGAGCATTATTACGCTGGGTTAATGTCTGCCAGTGTTGGCAAAGCTGGCCAACAATAGACCCAACATAAGGTGGGCTGATAACGTATAGGATAAAGCCCGAGGAGGTCGAGGTCGAGGCCGAAGGCCGATGCCTTTTCCACAGCTATGAAGTTGGAGCTCCGAGGGTTTAAACTGACCTAAAACAAATCCGACCCTAATGAGGATCCCTCATAATCAACAGCTATGTCAAACCTGACTGATTATAGCACCATAAGCCTTATATGATAATTGGTCTGTACTTGATCAACAATAACTTTCCATTTCCGGCTTAGATTGTAGTGGTGGGACAAAGCAAATAATGTAGTGGTGTGTTTTAACAATCGATGCAAACATTTCAAACCATGGATTATTTTTAAATTGTTCTTGATTATTGCGATCTATTAACATGTTTAGCCTAACATTGCAACATGTTGAGATGTGTTTAGGTAATTAGTGATGTAGACAGTCTCATGCGCCTTATTAAACAAAAAGAACATTATAATTGTGATTTTTATCATTTTTTATATTTACATCGTGGTTAATATTCAGCAAAATCAATTGATCAGTCGATGAATTATAATCCTATCTTCTAAAATATTAATCATCGATACCGCATTGAACATATATAGATAGATCAACGGCTGGGTATGTTCATCATAACGTTCATCTTGAGAACGAAAAAATCAGATAACATATTGATTTGAACGGTTGACAATAGAGTGTAAAATTAGATCACAGTGACAGTGAGGGTGATACAGCATATCTAATAAACCCCCGACACATGCAGGTCAGTCCTGACTAACAATTTTTAACCAACGTTATGCCAGCATCGTAGATACAGGCATAACGTTTGGTCAACATTGTGCTGATGTCACGTATTGACTGTAGGCTGACTGATAACACCACTGATGGGCCAACATGACATGGCGGATCCATTTATAAGAATTTATAAGCACCACAGCTATCCAGCCTCTGTTATGCTAAAAAAAATTCAATCTGCGGGCTTCAAATGGTGCATTCCAGAGCATATTTCGGCCCAAATGTGGTGGGGTTTTTTTTTTGGGGGGGGGGGGCTGAAAAGGGGTGGGGGCACTCAATCACTCACTCACTCACTCACTCACTCACTCACTCACTCGCTCAACACGGTTGATCCTACCGAAATTAGCTTCAAAGCACTAATAGGCTAAGTAACCCGACGTAAATTGTCCATTTTGGCATATGTATTATTTTCAATAATACCTTATCATCTAAATAATCAAGTTTATAACAGCTAAAAGGCGAGGCTTCACATACATAACAATGTAACGGGTCTCAGCTTTTTAGAATTTTCAACAAAAACACAATAGTTTGCCACAAATCTGTGTTGGACAAAATTTCGCCTTTCATAAATTGCGAATGGTACAGATGGCTTTGTTTAAATAACTACCTATATAAAGTGATGCTGAGGTGACACAATTCCACCTGAAGTGCACGATCACTTTCGCATATAAAAATCATTACATGCATATAGACCTATGATAAGTTTAATCTGTCATCCAGCACATGCACCTGTTTATCTCCTGTTGTTTTGTAACTCCAGTCATGTGGATTACGACGTTTAAGATATGCATTTAATATCTTCCGCCAGATATTCCCATCCTTGCATTAAACTTTTGCAGCCGTCACACCTCACTGTGAATAACTTCCTTTTGTTCATACAAAGGATGTTAGGAAACCACCTATTCTAGCAAACACGAGATGTTGACCCAGTATTTACTCCGTAAATTACATTTGCTCAAAATGCCTCAATTTACACTATTAAAAAATACATTTGCGTGCTTTAGCGGCTAAGTTATCCAATTAGCCTGACATTTCACCCACTCGTATTTTTTGCCTCGCTTACGCAATATAGGCCTACAATTTAAAGTATAATAACTTACAAATAATTATTGTAAAATCTACACTGGGCACACGATGTTGCTGCGACGTTGAATCAACGTCAATCACGATGATTCAACGTTGTAACACCGTCGTGTGCCCAGTGGGGAAGATATCTTACTAATTGTTAATCGAATACACATTCAATCCATCGTCCTGACAGCAAGGCTCGACGTCTGCCTGACGGCCTCGACGTCAGGCCGACGTCAAGGCTTGACGTCGACCTGACGGCCTCGAGGTCAAGCCTTGCTATCAGGAAGATGATCCAACCTTAGATAGGTGATATTTAAGCCCTAGAGATCTGAGCTATTTATTTTCAATCGTCAGTCACGTGAAGTTATGTCTTTTTGAAGTTAAGTGATATCGTATATCAGATTCACATATAGTAGACACCTTTCACTTGTGGCAGCTGATTACTTGAAGTGTTTTAGTCGCGATTGACCTGTAAAATTTTCAGTAAAGTCTTAATGTAGATTTTGATAGTATTATTATGACTAAATATCAGAGATAAGACCAGATACGTTTTATTTCAAGTCGCACAGAGTAAAAAGAGAATATTATTAGCTCTAATGAGCTTGTACAAGCGACATGTAAAATAAACAATAAAGATAACAACTGGCTAGCAGGAAGTTAACATGAAATTTAGAAAAGTGAATAAGGATTATAATGAAAACTATTTTTAATGTATATGAGAACATGAATCATATGGTTAAAAGTTACATAATACATTTTGGCATATAATAGTAGATCAGTGGCATACAGATGTGTTAATGTACACTCATCGTGTATGAATGTGTCACTGGGAATTCCAATAACGACAGATCACGTTGGTGGCACTATAGACCTACATCCTGATTTGCCTTGGCGATATCAATATTATAAAATGCAGCATCTATACAGTATATAGTTAAAGTTCATACTGGAAATTTTCTCGCAAATATATAAGCCTATAATTATCAGCTGCTTATGTCGTGTAGTTTGTGCATTATATTCCGTGTGTTGGATATCAATATAGCGTTTCCTTGTAAATAAAGGATGCATCTGACACTTTACAAAGTGGCAGATACACCCTTTCGTATCCGAGGTGACGATATTATATTAGGCTGAATCCAAGCAATATATGTTTGTACACAAAATAGCATCTATAATATCATCCCATATATAGGATTTAGAATCCCGACAATGCTGCAGACACCGCATTTGTTGAGCCGATACCAGAGAAATGAGATGTTACTTCAACACAGGGCCAACGCCGCGCCAACCATTCGGCCAGCATTTGCCCTTCGTTCGGTGCATTTCGCTACGATATCCAGCATAGAGGAACCCTTGTCATGCTGAGGTTTTTCAATTGTATTTTTCATCATTCGAAACTGTAATTGTTAACGGAATTGTCAGCTTTGAATGACTGAAAATATGTCTATTTTTTCGAAAATATACATCTTCTAAATTGAATTATTTGACTAACTGAGCATCTACCACAAACTATATTATCCAGTTCAGTGACAATGAGTTGGTTTAAAATTTCCGTAAAACTGTATGTGGGCCCTATATAGGCCTACAGGCATAGCAGGACAAGGGAGTCCTGTTTAAGGATGTACACGGATCTGAGATCACTCTCACATTGTCCACACGGACCCAGACTGTACAGGACTCACTCTACTCTAACAATCCATTATGGTTGACTGTCCTCGCATCTTCTTCTTTATAGGTAGGTCTCGCCTAGGCCTACATCTAGGCTAGATGTAGGCCTTTTATCAGGGTTGGGGTCAATTATAATTGCAATTAATCATAATTGAGCATTATGATTGTAATTCATTTTATTGAGCCAGTTTTAGGGTAATTGAATGCGTAATTGTAATTAAAGGAGATAAGTCAATTATAATTGTAATTATAATTGTACTTGATTTTTAGGGCCTTTATAAGTAGGTCTTGCGTAGATGAAGGCCTTTTCACAAGCTTCCGGTTAATTTATATATTTCGTTTATTTTATATGTGACCTGATAATCAAATTTAATATGATTTCAGTGTCTATGTTCATTAAATGAGTGAAAGTCCCATGATCTATCACAAGAAAGATAAATTCATCTTCCCTATGGCAAGGCTATGCTTCGCTCGAAAAATATATATCTGTAGCAATCGTGCGCGGTTGTGCACAGCCTTTGGACAAGGGATGGGGGTCAGCAGATTTTTCAATTCTGCGGATCAAGAGTGGGTTCAAGACCTACTCAGACCACTTTGCACGCCCATGTTGTTCATTAAATGATTTAAAAACTAATTATGCGAGATTTTCCAAAGTAAGATTGAACATTCAGCATATCAATTGACAAATAAATCAATCTGTAATTATTGATCGATCATTGTATGTATCAAATACTATCTCAATAGTATCAAAAGTTGTGTTGAGGACGTACTCAACAACATTTGAAAAACATCATAATTTTTACAGTACTAACGCAGAATGTATAAGTAAGCAGTGGGTAATCGTAGGTGAGTCTTTACAATGTAACTATATGGAACCTCGTTTACGAAACGACATGCTCCTATTGCCTGCCATATAGACACGCTATTATTATTACGGTCTGGCTACTCGACCGGTGTTGACCCGTCATTTAGTTAACACTGGTTAACGTTAAGAGATGTCGACAGGAATTTTGTATTCACGTTTTATCGCCCACGCTGAATGATAGACCTAGTCTCTCTGATGAAGCAGCATTTCCTTTATTATTCTTGACTAACATTATTTTCTCCGTGGTAGAATGTTGACGTTGAACAGAACGTGTGCATCAACTACAGTTCATCTATTTTACCAGGATATAGGATGTGTGTTTGCGACGATGAGCCTGCATTGAAACAACATTGCTTCAATGTATTGTGTTTTCTATGCCAGTGACATTGGTACCGGTACTTGCTTAGAGTGATTCTATTAGAAATGAAAAAAACAGCAAAACGTTTACCCCTAAACTGTTAACCCTTTCAACCCTGAATTTACCATAGTCATCTTCATCCACTACAAGCCGAGAATTGCTGTCGCAATTTTCGACTTGTAGTGGATGAAGATGATTTGATGTGGTTTAAAAATTAAAGAAAATTGCCATGTATTGGTGAACCAGTTTCATAGGAATAAGTATTCTAAAACCCTTGGTTGTCGGAAAATTAAGTGTGTTTTCAGGGATGTAAAATGATGCTTTAATGCATCGTGAGGGCTCAAAGGGTTAAAGTGTCCATGTGTCAACCATTTTAACCCTTTCAGTGCGGTGGCAGTTTTTAGACGTCAGAATCTGACGTATGTAGACGCCAGAATGATCAATCTGACGTCTGTAGACTGCAGATGGTGACGTCTAAATACGATGTCCGCACTGGAAGAATTGAAAAAATGATAATGGCCATAGAACCATAATATAGGTATTCAAATGGAGCGGAAATAGCTAACTAAGACAATTTTGGTGATCGTAAATTGAAAAAACACTTTTGTCCCCATGGTTAATAGAAAAATTTTCAGCGTTGCAGAGGTTTAAGACAAATAGGACAGTTTGGCTACAAAAGGGACCTAATTTAAAGTTGTGAATAGATTGCACGATCTTATATGTCTAGATATCTCAAAATGCATTAAGTTTGAATGAGTACACGGTTTTTGTTATTCTCTATGTTTTATATGATTGGTTACAGCCGTGACGTCACTTGTACCAGGGGTAGTGGTTGGTCTGACTTGTTTTTCCTGTTGGAATGACGACACCTCCTTCTGTAACGACGACTTCTTCAAGTCATCGGTGACTTGTGACGAGCCTGATGTGGGTAGCCTTAGTCAGTTAGGGTTCACTATTTAAAGGTGATCTATCACCCCTTATATGGTATGAATAATTATGTCCTTATATGGGGTGATTGGCTATCATGTGACCCTCTCAGAGGGTCACATGATAGCCAATCACCCAATATATGGGGGTGATTGGCTATCATGTGACCCCATATATGGAAACACTTGTGCCACATCTTGTGGCAACTTTGATTTATTTGTCACAAATTTATACATACTATATAAGGGGTGATAGATCACCTTTAACCTCCAGAACTCTGGTCTCTACTATATCACAGCAAACACCAGACGTTGAACCAATGTTGGCTTACTGTTGGGTCAGCGTCGTAGACGGTGGCCCAACATTGAACCAACATTGAATCAATATTACGTGTTGTCTAGGTATAGCATGATGTTTTTATTAGCATTTTGTAGCCGATTTCAAAAAGGGCACTATTTCTCAGAGATTTGCAATACCGACATACGTTATGTTTTTACTTTCACAAATTTCACATTCAGTTTTTTTTAAGTAAATGTGGATCGCGGCGGCGAGACACAATTTCAAGTAGCTGAAAATGCAATTTGAATAGCTCGGAACTCTAGAAAATAATTACATATAATCCATAAAATCAATACATTTAAGCTATTTTTAAGGCTATTTTACTTTTATGTTTTATATTTAGGGCCACCATTCAACTTCCAGGTGAGGAGCTGCGTAGTTTTTAAATAAATAATTTCGGGCAGACTCTGTGTGAAATAAATAATTACTTCAAGAACGGTTCTATAAAAACATGTAATACAATTTGAAATTTTCAGGAGGCAGCCGAGCCGGTTTAAAATAAATAATTGCCCCCCCCCCCCTCTCCTGGAGATTGAATGGTGGTCCCCTTAAAACTATTTAGCAAAATTCAATCACTGAGAGGTGAGGTTGGAATCGCAGATCTAAAATTCACAACTCGAAAGTAAATGAAAATTTGGTGCACTTTGTTTAGCTCATTTAGCTACACAGTAAAATAACTTTTGCCAAGATGTTTGATAATAATTGTGTTAAAAAATATATAAAAGTGATACATACGGATTTATGTTTCTTTAACTAAATTTGTATCGCCCCATCCAATAACGTTATGAGTTCAATTATTTGACTATGCTGCTTATAGTGTGGAGCTGGTCCCACTATGTTTTAAACTTATGACACACTGTGTTCTCCCACATGATATCATTGGGAATGTTGACGATTTTGCTGACAAATTCGTACCTTTTCATTGACTCAGATGAAATGCTACACTCGCGTCACTAATGTGAATGGAAGGATCCACTGGTTTAAAGGTTGTGCATCGCAGCAGGTGAGAGTTTGGACGAAATCATCATTTTCCTACAACTACAAGGGGTTTCAATGGGAACATTTCCATAACACTGTTTTACCAAGACATGTCAATTTTATTTATTTCTTCACCCACTTCACGTCATCTTCATCCACTACAAGTCGAGAATTGCGATAGCAATTCGCGGTTTGTAGTGGATGAAGATGACAATGGCAAATTGAAGGGATTCAGGTTCGTTTCTGCGTGTACGCATGTCATCCGTATGTACAATTTAATTTTTTGAACACGATTTTTTTTATAAACATATTATATCGACATATTTATTATTTTTTATGACTTTATATAATAAAAAAATTCGAAACTATGTTTTATCAGATATCCTAGACATTGGAAGAGTGATGTAGAAATGAATTTGTTGAAAACGAAACCGATTCGAATTTATAAAGAACCATCGTCGACATATAATTTATTATTTATTATAATCAAAGAACTTGAAATTATCTGATTATATTAGCTGTGGACAAATTGTGTATGTTGCTGATATTTTATAATTGAATTGACTGAATAATTAAATTAGCAATACACCTCGATTACTATGGCTTACCATCGTGTTAATGATGATTTTTGTGTAAAATAAGATTTTTTGATACTGAAGGAGTGCCTTGACCCCTCGGCTGATGACAGCTGTGGTCAAGGGGTCCAGCCTGATGATGGAGGTCAGTGTGTCCGGTGCTGTCACCTTGACCAGTGTAATAACCACACGTTTACAGGTGAGTGATCGTTACGCTTTGAATACCGATGTCGACTACAGAAGACATTCTGTGTGTTTGTTAGCACCTGTATAACCAGTTGTTAAAAATAAAATATACTTTCAATTTTAAAATACTGATATTGTTCTGGGAATAAAAATATCACAAATAACACTAATTTCCAGTCATTTGAAGTTGTGGATCGCTGCAGCGAGACACAACAAATTTAAATTTCTTAGCTCAGTGCTCTAATGGTTAAATAACAAGGATCCCCATGAAACATAAGACGCGGAAACAATGTTACAATAATGTTGGTCCATCGTCTTAGTCGATGGGCCAACATTAAGATAGACTTGTAGCTGTAAATTGCCCTAGCAATTCCAGCTTTACCTCAATGAACAATAGAAACAAAGCATTAATCAACACAGGGGTTGATCGTTAACAAATCATTAATCAACACAGGGGTTAATCGTTAACAAACCATTAATCAACACAGGGGTTAGTCGTTAACAAACCATTAATCAACACATGGGTTAATCGTAAACAAACCATTCAGCAACACAGGGGTTGATCGTTAACAAACCATTCAGCAACACCAGGGGTTGATCGTTAACAAACCATTAATCAACACAGGGGTTGATCGTTAACAAACCATTAATCAACACAGGGGTTAATCGTTAACAAACCATTAATCAACACAGGGGTTAATCGTAAACAAACCATTCAGCAACACAGGGGTTGATCGTTAACAAACCATTAATCAACACAGGGGTTGATCGTTAACAAACCATTAATCAACACAGGGGTTAATCGTTAACAAACCATTAATCAACACAGGGGTCAATCGTAAACAAACCATTCAGCAACACCAGGGGTTAATCGTTAACAAACCATTAATCAACACAGGGGTTGATTGTAAACAAACCATTCAGCAACGCAGGGGTTAATCATTAACAAACCATTAATCAACACAGGGGTTGATCGTTAACAAACCATTAATCAAAGCAGGGGTTAATCGTAAACAAACCATTCAGCAACACAGGGGTTAATCATTAACAAACCATTAATCAACACAGGGGCTAATCATTAACAAACCATTAATCAACAAAGGGGTTAATCGTAAACAAACCATTAATCAACACAGGGGTTAATCGTTAACAAACCATTAATCAACACAGGGGTTGATCGTTAACAAACCATTATTCAACACAGGGGTTGATCGTTAGCAAACCATTAATCAACACAGGGGTTAATCGCAAACAAACCATTAATCAACACAGGTGTTAATCGTTGACAAACCATTATTCAACACAGGGGTTGATCGTTAACAAACCATTAATCAACACAGGGGTTGATCGTTAACAAACCATTAATCAACACAGGGGTTGATCGTTAACAAACCATTAATCAACACAGGGGTTGATCGTTAACAAACCATTAATCAACACAGGGGTTGATCGTTAACAAACCATTAATCAACACAGGGGTTGATCGTTAACAAACCATTAATCAACACAGGGGTTGATCGTTAACAAACCATTAATCAACACAGGGGTTAATCGTAAACAAACCATTCAGCAACACAGGGGTTGATCGTTAACAAACCATTAATCAACACAGGGGTTAATCGTTAACAAACCATTAATCAACACAGGGGTTGATCGTTAACAAACCATTAATCAACACAGGGGTTGATCGTAAACAAACCATTAATCAACTCAGGGGTTGATCGTTAACAAACCATTAATCAACACAGGGGTTAATCATTAACAAACCATTAATCGTTAGGCTTCCACGGCACATTTATACACTACTTGACATGGTAATTATTGTCACTAATAACAAGAATGAATTATGACATATTCTATCACAATATTTGTTCAGAGATCAAGTTTGCTATTTGTTTTTCAACTTATTCAATTTGTATTCACTTTCATCAGTTTAAAATCCTTATTTAATAAATATGAGAAAGATACATAGGTTTACTTAGTTATGTTGTTATTATGCCGTATGGGATGCCGATAAGGTCAGTTGATCTTATAAAATTGCACGTTCTATTTTTAGTTCGATAAATTGGCCTGTAACTCTGAATATATATATTAAATATATACGCCTAACATTTAGCCACGAAAAATACATCACTTTTAATCACATAATACCGATTCGAGATAATGAGAACAAAAACTCTGGCTAAAATACGCTTATGTAAGATAATCACATAGTGATCAGAATGTCAGACCTCAACTCCTGCCTTTTTATTGTGAAAGCGAAACTAATCTACTAATGCTTGTCCCTTTTAAAGTGATCACAGTTATTCACAATACTGACTATGACTCTTTTGACTATGCAGGGCTGTTCCATTTCAATATGGAGTCTTACAAAGGATACACAATTTGTTTAACCCTGGCCTAATAAAGGCATGGGACACAAATAATAATGAGCATTTATGTAATCATCAAGATCAAATATATGTTTCCATTTCAGAGAGAACAACAACATCGACCACTACCATGTCAACCACCACGCCTACGACACCGAGTCCAGCCCCCAGTACCACTGTGGATGTACCATACCTAGAGTGTCAAACCATTCACTACCAGAGCTGTGAGGATCAGTACTACGCCAGCATCAACGATTTGCTCTCTGATCCCGCTACTGGCATCCTGTTTTGCCAGTGAGCAATGTCCATTACACATGAAGTGCCAACCACACCAACGCGAAATTGCGCGCAATTTCGCGTTGGTGTGCTTGGCACTTAAAGTGCTGAAAAAGTGCTTGATATTTTGTCATATATTTGAAGCGATCAGCTTAAAATGTATGACAAAATATCACGCTTAAACACTTATAACGGAATTGATGAAATAAATATAATTATCTCAAACAACGCGTCAGTATTATATAGTGTGAAATATATTATAATTCACAATATAGCGCGTTGTTTGCAATATATTCATTTCTATCAATATGTTTGCTATGCAGTTCTATTACACCGAACTTTATGGATTACTTTAGTTAGATTTCAAGATAAATTATGGTGTCCTCAATTGTTTTTAATTCATAAAATAACCCAGTACAACATAGGGATCTTTCACTTATGAAAATTAATATAATTTTCCTCGAAATACATGAGAAGTAGGCCAACCACAAAAAAGGTGTAGCTCTACTATTGTACGAAGAGAGATAATAAAATTATAGATTTTAAAATACGACTACACTGAGTAGGCCTACTGTATGAACGGTCCCGTTCTGTAGGTCACGCTTTTTTTTCAAATATTCAGCAGGATAGTCAGTGATTGACTTGATGTAGAGTGAGATACTAGAAATAAAAATCTGTAATGGAGGATTTTTATTACATTTTGTCTTTATTAAATTGCTTTTCTAACCAGAAAATCCTGGAGATCCACTCACTCTATAAAATGTACATTTTTTACCCTTATTTTCGAAATAAACTTGAATAAAAGTATATTGGAGCATGATCAAACTTGCAGTGGATTGGAACTATTATGTTTTCAGTAAAGTTCCAGAGATCTACCGTTGCCTGTTGCGGGTGAGCGCCCGCTGCACCATCAGTAGTCCAGAGCTAATCATGGATCTGGTCAATCCCGTCTTAACAGAGCTGAACCAGCAGTGTCCGCAGACGTGTGACAGAGAGGGAGCAGCCAGATGTGTCCTGCTCAGTCAAGAGGACATGATCCAGCCTCTCCTCACCATGGATCTCAGCCAGGCTTGTGGACTCGTCACGCAGTAAGACCGGGGGTGTAGTCAGGGGTGCATTTACTTTGACAGGGAGGCGAAAGGACAGGGGTTTAGAGCCTCCAGAAGCTGACTGATTTCTAGATTCCCTTATATTAGGTGAATCCTGAGCATTTCCGGGTTACTTTTTTAATTTTCGAGGATTTTGTTTAATTTGTTAAAACATGTCTGAGAAGAGAGGGGGGCATGACCCAATGCACCACACCTAAATTGTACGCTTTTGGGTGTAGTGTAGTCTATGGGTGTAGTGTACGTATCTGGATGTAGTGTACGTCTCTGGGTGTGGTGAACGCATCTGGGTGTACGTCTCTGGGTGTAATGTTCGCCTCTGGGTGTAGTGCACGTCTCTGGGTGTAGTGTACGTCTCTGGGTGTGATGTACATCTCTGGGTGTAGTGTACGTCTCTGGGTGTAGTGTACACCGTTGGGTGTAGTGTACGCCATAGGGTGTAGTGTACGCCTCTGGGTGTAGTGTACGTCTCTGGGTGTAGTGTACGTCTCTGGGTGTAGTGTACGTCTCTGGGTGTGGTGTAAGCCGCTGGGTGTAGTGTACGCCTTTGGGTGTGGTGTACGTCTCAGGGTGTAGTGTACGCCTCTGGGTGTAGTAGACGCCTCTGGGTGTGGTGTACGCCTCTGGGTGCAGTGCACGCCTCTGTGCGTAGTGTACGCCTCTGGGTGTAGTGTACGCCATGAGGTGTAGTGTACGCCTTTGGATGTAGTGTACGCCTCTGGGTGTAGTGTACGCCTCTGGGCGTAGTGTACGTCTCCGGGTGTAGTGTACGTCTTAGGGTGTAGTGTACGCCTCTGGGTGTAGTGTACGTCTCAGGGTTTAGTGTACGTCTCTGGGTGTAGTGTACGTCTCCGGGTGTGGTGTACGTCTCTGGGTGTAGTGTACGTCTCTGGGTGTAGTGTACGTTTCTGGGTGTGGTGTAAGCTGCTGGGTGTAGTGTACGCCTTTGGGTGTGGTGTACGTCTCAGGGTGTAGTGTACGCCTCTGGGTGTAGTGGACGCCGCTGGGTGTGGTTTACGCCTCTGGGTGCAGTGCACGCCTCTGGGCGTAGTGTACGCCTCTGGGTGTAGTGTACGCCATGAGGTGTAGTGTACGCCTTTGGATTTAGTGTACGCCTCTGGGTGTGGTATACGCTTCTGGGCGTAGTGTACGCCTCTGAGCGTAGTGTACGCCTCTGGGTGTAGTGTACGCCATTGAGTATAGTGTACTCCTCAGTGGGTAGCGTACGCCTCTGGTTGTAGTGTACGCCTCTTGGTGTAGTTTACGCCATTGTGTGTAGTGTACGTCTCTGGGTGTAGTGTACGCCTCTGGGTGTAGTGTACGCCTCTGGGTGTAGTGTACGCCTCGAGGTGTATAGTGTACGTCTCTGGGTGTAGTGTATGTATCTGGGTGTAGTGTATGTCTCTGGGTGAAGTGTACGTCTCTGGGTGTAATTCACGCCTCTGGCTGTAGTGTACGCCTGTGGCTGTAGTGTACGCCTCTGGCTGTAGTGTACAGCTCTGGGTGTAGTGTACACCTATGGGTGTAGTGTACGCCTCCGGGTGTAGTGTACGGCTCTGGGTGTAATGTACGCCTGTAGGTGTAGTGTACACCTCTGGGTGTAGTGTACGCCTCCGGGTGTAGTGTACGTCTCTGGCTGTAGTGTACGCCTGTAGGTGTAGTGTACTATGGGTCTAGTGTACACCTCTGGGTGTAGTGTACACCTCTGGGTGTAGTGTACACCTCTGGGTGTAGTGTACGCCTCTGGTGTGGTGTACACCTCTGGGTGTAGTGTACGCCTCCAGGTGTAATGTAGGCCTACACCTCTGGGTGTAGTGTACGCGTCTGGGTGTAGTCTACGCCTCTGGGTGTAGTGTACGCCTCTGGGTGTGGTGTACGCCTCTGAGTGTAGCGGTGCGTAGCAAATACAACACTCCCACTCTGTTGTGTTTAATTTTGGCCAGCGTAATATCATAATATGATTCATCTGACCATCTTCAGGAGGTTCTCCTGTCCCAGTTTAGCCTCCATGTGCACACAAGTGGTTCACACCCGCATTCATTGATTCATTCAGTCAGTCACATACAATATTACGTGCAGTTAAAACCCTGTCCGTCATATTATCTGCACTTTTATGCGGAGTGTATTTTTCTCAAAATGTGTACCTTTTTCAAATCGAAAACAAGAAAACTCCTGATCTTTTTTTTTAATGAGTTGTACATTGCCATTTTTACAGCAATCTGGTGGTGACTAGGCGATGTGTGACTCACTCTGTGTATGCCTGTGACAATGATGTCACCAGGAGGTACAGCGAGGCAATAGCCGTGATGGAGAAGGCCGTGGAAAGAGTCTGTCAATCTCAGATGCTCATAAATACTCCAACAAGAGAGAAAAATCTGGGTGAGACAGTATATGGTGTACTGATGAGAAACTGTAGATACTTAACCCTTTCGATCCTGAATTTGCCGTTGTCATCTTCATCCACTACAACTTACAAGCGGCGAATTGCTGTCGCAATTATCGACTTGTAGTGGATGAAGATGATTTGATGTGAGTGAAAAATTCAAAAAAATTACCATGTATTAGTAAACCAGTTTCATGGAAATGTTCACTGAAAAAACTCTAATAGTTGTAGAAAAACTTCGCCTTGTATCAAAAGTTTCCAGCCGTATTCTCTAACTTCAAATACTTGTTTATTTTGATAATTTGTTTGCTGAGGCATGCTGGTTCATTAATTGTGGATATTGTAGGGCAGCTGTAGGCCTACTCCTATTTAGGAAGTCCCACGTGAATAAAACATTCCAGAACACTCTACTCGCTGGCAACGCGTCTTTTATTCATGCGTCATATTTTGAGTAAAATTAATGAGATATAACCCTCTCTCCATTGAAATCAGAACGATTGGGGGTTAACCCTTTAACCGCCAAATTATTCAATCTGAATTTTCACCCACTTGAAGTTGTGTCTCGCTGAGGCGATCCACAACTTCAAGTGAGTGAAAATTATTCAGATTTGACAAAATGGAGGTCAACTCGTTTCAAATCTTGCTGGTTGATAACACATTTTATCTTTAACATATTTAAAATGTGGCACTTAATGTGCTAATAAAAAGTGAAAACCCGAATATATGCGGCACCGGCGGTTAAAGGGTTAAATACGACACACTTTTACCACACTCCTGCAATTTTCATTTGTTTTGAGCTTAGAATTACGACAACACATCCGAGTTAAGGATTGTTTGATTAGATTTATGGTTAAGTAAACTGTTCAGGGATGTTGATGTATGTGTTACAGATCACCCTGAGTGTACATCACTGACAAGCTGCTACGCCACGCCTGCTAAAGATATTATGGACATGGTTACTTCAGATGGACACCCTACGTTTTGGTGTAGGTGAGTGTTATTCTGGTATCTCAGGTGGACATGTCGTGTTTTGGTGTAGGTGAGTGTTATTCTGACATCTCAGGTGGATATGTCATGTTTTGGTTTAGGTGAGTGTTATTCTGACATCTCAGGTGGACATGTCATGTTTTGATTTAGATGAGTGTTATTCTGGTATCTTAGGTGGACATGTCATGTTTTGATTTAGGTAAGTATTATTCTGGTATCTCAGGTGGACATGTCATGTTTTGATTTAGGTGAGTATTATTCTGGTATCTCAGGTGGACATGTCATGTTTTGACTTAGGTGAGGGTTATTCTGGTATCCCAGGTGGACATGTCATGGTTTGATTTGGGTGAGTGTTATTCTGGTATCTCAGGTGGACATGTCATGTTTTGGTTTAGGTGAGTGTCATTCTGGTATCTCAGGTGGACATGTCATGTTTTGATTTAGGTAAGTATTATTCTGGTAACTCAGGTGGACATGGCATGTTTTGATTTAGGTGAGTGTTATTCTGGTATCTCTGGTGGACATGTCATGTTTTGATTCAGGTAAGTATTATTCTGGTAACACAGGTGGACATGGCATGTTTTGATTTAGGTAAGTGTTATTCTGGTAGCTCAGGTGGACATGTCATGTTTTGATTTAGGTGAGTGTTATTCTGGTATCTCAGGTGGACATGTCATGTTTTGATTTAGGTAAGTATTATTCTGGTAACTCAGGTGGACATGGCATGTTTTGATTTAGGTGAGGGTTATTCTGGTATCTCAGGTGGACATGTCATGTTTTGATTTAGGTGAGTGTTATTCTGGTATCTCAGGTGGACATGTCATGTTTTGATTTAGGTAAGTATTATTCTGGTAACTCAGGTGGACATGGCATGTTTTGATTTAGGTGAGTGTTATTCTGGTATCTCTGGTGGACATGTCATGTTTTGATTTAGGTGAGTGTTATTTTGGTATCTCAGGTGAACATGTCATGTTTTTGTTTAGGTGAGTGTTATTCTGGTATCTCAGGTGAACATGTCATGTTTTGATTTGGGTGAGTGTTATTCTGGTATCTCAGGTGGACATGTCATGTTTTGATTTAGGTGAGTGTTATTTTGGTATCTCAGTTGGACATGTCATGTTTTGACTTAGGTGAGGGTTATTCTGGTATCCCAGGTGGACATGTCATGTTTTGATTTAGGTGAGTGTTATTCTGGTATCTCAGGTGGACATGTCATGTTTTGGTTTAGGTGAGTGTTATTCTGGTATCTCAGGTGGACATGTCATGTTTTGGTTTAGGTGAGTATTATTCTGGTATCTCATGTGGACATGTCATGTTTTGATTTGGGTGATTGTCATTCTAGTATCTCAGGTGGACATGTCACGTTTTGATGTAGGTGAGTGTTATTCTGGTATCTCATGTGGACATGTCATGTTTTGATTTAGGTGAGTGTTATTTTGGTATCTCAGGTGGATATGTCACGTTTTGATTTAGGTGATTTATATTCTGGTATCCCAGGTGGACATGTCATGTTTTAATTTAGGTGAGTGTTATTTTGGTATCTCAGGTGGACATGTCATGTTTTGGTTTAGGTGAGTGTTATTCTGGTATATTGTATAATCACATAGACAATTCAAATGCGCCTGGAGACTTCATTTATTAAGACCCGAAATTAAGGTCAGTGGCATGTGGCCTCCAATGTGACTGGTAGGCCTATTCAGGTACAACTGTATTAACCCACACTTCCGCGCACGGTTGACCTCATGCCAAAAATACATAATAATTACATAGCATATTTATACACACTTCTGCAGATGGGCATCTGCGCCAGTCTACATTCACACAATTTTCGGCCCTTATTTAAATAACATTTGAATGACGGTGGTGACTAGCTGATCTTGTCATGTGCCAGGACGCGCCATAATATACTTAATTGGTCCCAATTTTCATATCAGCTACTCATATCAGTCGACCATATGACATTCTAACTGCTATATGGTAATCTAACAGTTAGAATGTCATATCAGCCACACATATCAGTTGACCATATGCCATTGTAGCTGTTATATGATAATCTAACAGTTAGAATGTCATATCAGCCACTCATATGAGTCGACCATATGACATTCTAACTGTTATTTGGTGATCTAACAAATAGAATGTCATATCAGCCACTCATATGAGTCGACCATATGACATTCTAACTGTTATATGGTAATCTAACAGTTAGAATGTCATATCAGCCACTCATATGAGTCGACCATATGGCATTCTAACTGCTATACGGTAATCTATCAGTTAGAATATCATATCAGCCACTCATATGAGTTGACCATATAACATTCTAACTGCTATATTGTAATCTAACAGTTAGATATGTGACTTAATGTTGAAGGAGTTTTGAGTCGTCAACAGAAAGGTGTGTATCGCAAGTAGAAGACACGTGTACCAGAGATGAGGCCCGCATGAACAGTTCCATGGAGTATGTTAAAGGTCTGCACGCCATGTGTTATCCTCCGACCCTGCCACCCACATGTGACGTATTATCCGCCGAGAACTGCAATTACCAGCTGTATCAGAAAGTGGCTGACAAGCAGGATATTCAAAAGGCGTGCGAGTGAGTGATGAAAGACAATCACGGCTAAGTTTGTCTTTTAATCCTTTTTATTAGCACAATAATAAATAATGGTTCTTGGGGTTAAAAGACGTGTTCAATTATTTGAGAAGTTTTTTTTTAATATTTGGTCTCAAATCTAACGAATATGAGTAGGCCTAACCTTAACCTATTTGAAGTTGTGTGTCGAAGTAGCCACACGCGAATGGGTAAACATTTTCATGTGTCATTTTGTATCTATCATGTTGATGTTTAATTTTATATTACCATTGAATATAAATAGGCTCATCATATCGTTAAGAAATACATAGAATTTTTTTGAAAAAAATTGTTTCTGCACCTATATTTCATACAAAAATTTGTATGAGTAAAATTGCTTCACTACGTGTCAATATTAAATTATTTTCGAGTTGATTTAACGAGTTATTACCAGCATAGAAGCGATACTGTTCTATCTTGTATATACAAAAACCTACCTAAGATAAAGGGATAAAAAGGCAATCAATCATTCACATGAAATATAGGCGTAGGCATATTTCCAAATTACAGTTACCCACGCACGTAACCTTTAACATTATCAAAAAATTCGGACAAAGTGAGTGAGTAGAGATAAGAGGGAAGTTCATGTCATTGAATCTGAGAAAGTTAGGGAGTACAGAGGGAAGTTTATGTGATGGAATCTGACAAAGTTAGGGAGCACAATGGGGGGCGGAGGGGTTCATGTCATTAAATCTTTCAAAGTTAGGGAGCGCAGAGGGAATAATCATGCCATTGAATCTGACAAAGTTAGGGAGCACAGGGGGGGGGGGGGGATCATGTGACGGAATCTGACAATGATAGAGAGTAACAGAGTGAAGTTCTGTGCTCGGGCAAGTCAGTTAACAGTTTCTTAGCGTGAATAATTACGTATGGTTGGAGTGGTCAGTCAGACTTCTATTCATTATAAGACGCTATATTCGACGTAGCTATAATCACATAAGCATGTCTGGTTGATGTTTCAGTTTAATATCAGACACGATAGAGTGTGTTAGAACTCATACACTGGCTTGCACGGAGGCAGAACGTGTGAAGGTCATCTTGGCTCTGAACAGCACTCTGGAATTACTGCATGGAGAATGTTCTAGAGTCGCCACCGTGAGTTATTAACGAACGCTCATTAACCCTTTAACCGCCAAATTATTTAATTTTAATTTTCACCCGCTTGGAGTTGTGTCTCGCTGACGCGATCCACAACTTCAAGTGAGTGAAAATTATTCAGATTTGACAAAATGGAGGTTAACTATTTTCAAATCTTGCTGATGTTTAAAATGTGGTACATAATGTGGTAAAAAAAACGAAAAACCGAATATATTCGGGACTGGCGGTCAAAAGGTTAAAGTAGGCTAATAACCTGGATTCATTTTTATATGATTACTTGGTGTTGATATAACTATGTAGAAAACTAATGCCAGTAATGGTACTTACAGTCTTTCCAACGAGAAGCCAAAAAGCATGAACAATCATTCTTAGTCGTACTCAAACACATTATTATGACTGATAGTTTACTGACATAATGTGTATGTAAGGGCATATATAATTATGTAGATATGAGCGAAGTAAAGACGTGATAAAAAAGGTTTTTCCAATTTATTATACTGCACCGTATCAGTCATTATGTGGTTTAATATGGTTTCTTACGTTATTAAAATATGTGTGCTGTATGAAGCGATTTGTACATGGAATCCCAAAATATTTCACCACGATTTCTCTCTGTGTACATATTTGATCAATTTCAGTGGCATTTTCTTTGACATGAAACTTTTTCAAAAATGTATATATGGGGATCTGGCAGGAAAAGGATATTTATATTGTGTTTTTTTTCAGTGTCCACCAGACGAGGATATAGTACTCACTGAAGGAGGGAATCCTTACACAGGAGTACTGTCATTCACGGACTACCCCACCTGGGCATGTGGGCAGGAGAACCATTGTCATATATACCTCGACTTCAAAACAGAAACATCAGAAGAAACAAGGTGGTGTAAATATCCTCGCCACAAATTATTCTGAATATAGTTATACAAAATTAAAGATATAGACCACTCTATGTATGTTTCTGGTTTTATTTGTACCTCAGTTGCCTCTATCGCTGTAATCAGCGTGGTGCTTTCTGGGTACAGATGTGTCCCGCTGTCCATACACAGTGGACTACTCCTTTAAAGTGGTACAATTCAACATGTATTTATTTGTCACCGAGTACAAAAGTTCAGATACATAATGATAATGGTAAAATTCATACAAAATAATAAGACTCAATGAAAAAAAGGACAGAATACTAACAGTATAATGCGCCCTCTCATAATCTACCATGAAATAAAAACATATGAATAAAATGAGTAGCGGTGCAAAGTGAAACATATCGCGTCTAGAGAAGGATGACATAGAGCTCAAGAGATCCCATATCACATCAGGGTGAGCTACTCAGCAAACACCGAGCATCGAACCAATGCCAGGTCAAAGCCGGACCGATGTCGTAGACGGTGGTCCAGCACCAAGCCAACATCGGTTCAAACCACCATGTCAGCCGGGCAACCTTATAATAAGCATCAGATCCTATCGCTCACATTCATCGGGACTGTACCAACTTATCCCATACAGCTCTGAAATATTTTTGTAGAGAATCTGGAGACCAAAGTGGGTTTTTTCATTTGAAATCATCATACATGTCTCAGTTAGCGCTTTCTGCTTCATTTAAATACCTATGTTATGGGTCCACGGTCCATCATAATTTTTTTTAATTCTTTGCGTGCGGGGACCTTTTTTATTATTTTATTTTTATTTGATTTTTTTGAGAACCGTTTTCAGACGTCAAAATCTGACGTCTTCAGACGTCAGATTCAGATGTCTATGAAGACGGTCCCCGCGCTGAAAGGCTTTATATAACAGGCATGTGTACTTTCAGCACTTAACCCTTTGAGCCCTCACGATGCATTAAAGCATCATTTCACATCCCCGACTTAATTTTCCTACAACAAAGGGTTTTAGAACAAAAATTTCCATGCAACTTGTTTACCAATACATGGCAATTTTCTTCAATTTTTCACCCACTTCAAATCATCTTCATTCACTACAAGTCGAGAATTGCGACAGCAATTCGCGGCTTGTAGTGGATGAAGATGACAGTGGTAAACTCAGGCTTGAAAGGGTTAATGTACCACCTAAGTTCACACGCGTGTGAACAACGCGGACCTATTTCTTGTATGCATGCCAATATGTTATCTTTTTGAGTTAGTTTGTGGTAGATATCTCACCCAAAATAGTTTGACCCAAATAATCAACAAAAATGTGTTTTTTTCTGTCATGTATTAAGTTAGGTTTGTTAATTTCACTACCATGATATTCTTCATTCAGCTGGAAAATGACGTCGATTTACAGAAATGGTTTACATTTATCTAGTTTAGGCCACTATGTGTTTTTCTCTGTTTTAGATGAGAGCGCTCATTAGATTAAGGCAGCGGAAAAAAACATGTTTATTTTTCTGCTCAGCGCAAGCATTGGATTGTTGCCGATTCATTTCAGGAGACAAAAAATGTATCCATATATGTTTTTTTTGTTTTTTTTCGGGGCTCCCATTTACTTATCCAGATACTCGTGCAATGTTTTTTGTGTTCGCCCTCAATAACTTTTTGAGAAATAGGTTCAATGTTTTTTTTTTCTCAAATGTTTTTTTTTGCCCTCACTCATTACATTTTGGATTTTTTTTCATGTAAACCAGATGCGATGGGCACAGCTATATATATATTTAATTCATTTTGCTGAACAATATTATACCTACTACTACTAGACAAAAAAACTTCTGACCACTGACCATATTTCTGCGATCACATGTGTTACCTCAGTGATCTCATTACAGGTGTGCGAACGGCAAACCTCTACACCAGCTGGTGATTGGCTCACCAAAACAAGATGGCGCCGTCTGCAGCATGAACGTGACTCAGCATAATTGGCAGAGGGTGGAGTTCAGCTTGGCGGGTCGTGTGGATGTCACCAGGGATGGTGACCAAGAGGTGCTGGTCAAGCTCATGGTCAGAGGAGTCAAAAACGGCGTGCTGCTTCATCGTAGGTCCATATGCAACATCAAGGTGAAGTACTAATGTAATAACGAGTTTTCTAGCTTCAAATGAAAGCAAAATAACTTTTAATTTTGGCCTGCCACTAGATATGATATTGGTGGCCATGACTGAGTTTAATGCGAATACATTTCTAACATGTAAATGTTACATTGTCTCTTCCATAACAAATAAACTTGTATTCCTCCCTGTGAGGCTTAAACTTGAACTTTATTACAAACCCACTACTCTACAGAATGAATGAAAATTACATCATCGATATCATGGGAAATATTAGGCTGTACTATTTTCGATTTCTGTTTCAGGTAACAGTTCAAGACGTACCGTCCACTCAGTTTCCTTGTAACATCTATGGAGATCCACACATTGCCACATTTGATCGAATGTGAGTCGGTAGGCCTTGAGTGACATGTACTAATACTAAATTATTTCTTTTGAAATCGCCTTTCAAATATGGAAATATGTATTAATATTAGTTTTTTTAGTGAAAGGGTAAATCTACTATTTTAAGTCGATATAGCATCTCTTCTGTAGCTTAAATTAATGTTTTACATGAAATGAATTACAAGCAAAAATGTATAAATCGCGATCTTCATGTTCCCTCAATCCAAATATCCCTTTAATTATCTGAATTCGAGAACTTTTATTTTTTTATTTTTTAGAAATAGGTCACATGGTTTATTATTTGCGATAATTGTGCTGAAATTGTTTAAGAAACACATTATAAATAATGTTCCAGAATATGAGATGTAATAAACGATGCTTTTTGGGGAGCAGCAAAACAATATTCTTAAAAATCACACTGTGATTCTAGTATGATCAGTCACCACGCACGAATGTGTATTCTCAATTACATAGGTAGTCCTACTGATACTTATGGGCTAATTTAATGCTGTTCATTACCTCCAATTCGCTGTAGCTGATTCAAATAATAATTTGTATTTCTCCTATACAGATACTATGATAATTTTAAGACGGGACATTTCATCCTCTATCGACACAAGACGCTTCCATATCAGGTAAAACCATTGAAAAGTAACAATATATTGTGATAATAAAAAACTCAAGAATGTGTGATGGTGTTTTATAACGGGGACCCATTGTATGACATTTTGTTAAATTCGTTCGAAGTTGACACTGCTGATTCAATTACATTTACAAATTTGATAATTTTGGTTGCTGTGGAAAACATTTCGAATATATACATAACCCTCAAAACGCTACCCTAAAACATTTAAATTTTCACTCATGTGACTGAAAATTACTCATATTTGTTTAATTTGAGACAACAAATAAAACAATTTTAAAACGACTATGGTTTTGCTTGACGCTCTAGGGTTTAAAAGCGCCCTGTCTAACATGCTGTGAGTTGATTAGATTTTGCCCGCTGTCGCTATGTTCGTACAGGATAAAGCCCGAGGAGCTCTACATTCTTAGCTGTGGAAAAGGCCGAGGCCGATGGCCGCGGCCTTTTCGACAGCTAAGAATGTAGAGCTCCGAGGGTGTTACCTGACTTAAAACACATCCAAACATAATAAGGATCCCTTATGATTAACAGTTCGGTCACACCTGACTGATTATAGCTCCATAGGCCTACCATGATAATTGGTCTGTACTAGATCAGAAATAACTCTCCATTCCCGGCTTAGAATGTAGTGGTAGGACAAAGAAAATAATGTAGTGGTGTGTTTTACTTTAGGTTCAGGGCCGTTTTGTCCAGTGTGGCAGAGCATCTTGTCTGGTCGCTGTGGCTGTTCAGGCTAGAGACACGGTTCTTACAGTGTCCATAATCAACAGTCAGGTACATCTACTGGCGTATGGATATGACGGGGTACTCACTCCAGGACTGCGTGTATACTCACATGGATCAAACACACAGGTATGACAAGGCCGACATGGTCGCTTGTTCTCATTATATCACACCTATTCATGCTCCACATACGCTGGCCATGTCAGTATGGGTTTGTGTTCTTATTTCCGTCAAAACATGACCACTTGTACAGATCAAAGGTGATCCGCAACTCGAAAAAGGCAGTGAGGTCAAAATTCGTTGGATTATTTAATTTTATAGCCATGTCCGTCCTGTTTCATTAACTGGAAGAATTTCTGAAAAATCTTTATTACTTTTGTGATTATTTATGCAACGTGTATGACATTCAATCTAAAATGGTGATCAGTCACGCAGAAAGGTACATCCAGGCGACATTGTGCCAGTTTGTTACGACATCATTTAATCTTAAATTTTATTCATTACACAACTAAAGTAAAGAATAAAAAATAAAATCAAACGAAATAAATATTTAAAAAAAAGTACTTAGTTTATGAAACAGGAAGAGAACGGTTATCAAAGCGACGAAAAAAATTGACAATATGATTTTGACCCCACTGCCCTTTTAATGTGAGGGGTCACAATAAAATTGATCGATTATGCCAATTTGGTTTGCAGATCGTTTTACCCCATGGAACTATTGTCCGAGTAGAACATTATGGAATGTTTCTTAATCTTGTGATTGTTCCATGCGGATCTGACTGGAAGCAAACAGAAGGTATGTCTTCGCTGTCGGGTAAAAGCAACCCAGCAAACACAAAACAATCGTATAACATTTATACAATATACTTATACATAATTTATACATCTAAAAATGCCCCAATATATCAATTTGCCTTATGGTATCGTTCCAGTTTATATGTTTAAGTGATTTCACTCGATTCGTAGACCCAGAAAACAAAGGTGTATGACACACGAATTGTGATATCACGTCGGGGTCACCAATGTTAGGCATGGGGGTCGGGGTGAAATACCACCACGCCTTAACTGTGAATAGATTAAGTTAACACCAGGATGATTCTTTCTCTCTTTGCTTTATTCATGATGTTGCAGTCAGTGTTAGATGCGGCGTGCTTTTGGCCTGGCAGCAGAGAGTGACGACCTGGGCCCGTGGCCCGGTAAACGTGGGGAGCGGATTTATAAGTCCGTCCTCTCAGGGCAGTTGAGAAGAAGTGAATGACTGCTGCGCACGCTCGCATGTAGTGAGAGGCCAAGAGGAAGCTGACAACTCGTCAGTCTCAGATTCCGTCCGACCCTGAGCTAGACCACAACGAATTCGGTCTGCAGTTGCTGTCGCCCCAATAACACTTAAAACGCCAGCTCATTCCATAAAATTTTGTATTTATAGTCACAGTCACTTGATGTTGTGTCTCCAAGGCGTCATCCTGAATCATTCAGATCTGTCAAAATAAAGACCGATCATTTTTAGATACGGGAGATTCAGGACACATTTCATATCTATTGATTGCCTTAAACCTTAACCCTCTAACCGCCAAATTATTCAATTTGAATTTTCACCCATATGAAGTTGTGTCTCGCTAACGCGACACACAACTTCAAGTGAGTGAAAATTCTTCAGATTTGACAAAATAACGTAAACTCTTTTCAAATCTTTCTGATTGATGTATTTTATCTTTAACATGTTTAAAACATGGTACCTGACGTGCTAATAAAAAATGAAAAGCCGAATATATTCGGCACCGGCGGTTAAAGGGTTAAAGTGCTAAACGCTTCTATAGCAGTTTTCAGCATTTTTATCTTCCTTCAAATAAGAAAACTCAGTAAACACGATACATTGACCCAGTGTTGTTTCAATGTTGGCCAAGCGTTTCAGACGGAATGTGAATTAGAAATATGCTTTTAATTTGCTTGATTGGCATAACGTTTGATTCCAATTGTACTTATAGAAGTATTTTTTACCCACTTGAAGCTGTGGGTCAAGTGGGTAAAAATTAAAATAAAATAATTAGCGCTTTAAATTTTAAGATAATGCTAATAATAGGGTTAAAAACGACTATAGTTGTAATTGGCGCTCAGGGGTTAATTTAACTCTTTCAAGTCTGAATTTACCATTGTTATCTTCATCCACTACAAGCCGCGAATTGCTGTCGCAATTCTCGACTTGTAGTGGATGAAGATAACTTGAAGTGGGTGAAAAGTTAAAGAAAATTGTCATGTATTGGTAAAAGAGTTTATGGAAATTTTCTTTCTAAAACCGTCAGTTGTAGGGAAATTAAATCTGTTTTCAGAGACTTAAAATGATGCATTAATGTATCGTGAGGGCTTAAAGGGTTAAAGTGTCACAATAATATAATACTTCTTACAGGTCTGTGTGGCTCCTACGATAGCATATCCGACAATGATCTGCTCATTCATTCATCCTCAATGGTCAATTCATCAGCTTACTCAGAAGATCAAATCGATATGTTCTCAACATTTTGGAAGTATGTACTTATTTCTATTGTTTTCTCATAATCGTGATATTATGTCTTTGAGTAGGGCTTACGAGGGGAGCTGCTATTGTAAAATAGTTACAACATTCAAGTATTTGTAAAATAGTCATATCATTCATGTATTACCTGGTACACAACATTTGGATTTATTAGGCTTACATTGTCGAATAGCTCGTTTATTTATATTTTCAGCGAATCAAACGCCTATACTTATTAGAAAGACCGTCCGATTAATATTTAGTAAATATAGCCCGGATTGCACCAATCATACATTTGCACTTGCAGGACACAAGATACAATTTTCGAAGGCGTACCTCAGAACTCTAGTTACATACCTTGGTGGTACTGCACATGCGCAGAGCAGCCTGGTGACGTCAGTGGTGACGTAGCCACTTCCTGTGCAGCTCATCAGCTACAAGAGGATTGTCTTGGCCACAGAGGTAACCTAGAAAATGACAGAAATTGGTTGGTTAACATTGGCTTTTTGTTGCCTCCGCTAGTGATCCTCGGGAGAGGTCTGGCATTTGTGCATAGGCCACTATTATATGTTTTTCTCTGTTTTAGATCAGCGCACGCATTAGATTAACTCCGCGTTTTTTCCTGCCCAGTGCATGCATTGGGTGGTTGCCAATTTAAAAAAAACGAAAAAAATACATCAGGCATCACTATTATACTGACTGAGATATGATCAGGCATAACTAATATACTGACTGAGATATGATCAGGTAGCACTAATATACTGACTGAGATATGACCAGGCATCAATAATATACTGACTGAGATATGATCAGGCATAACACATATATTCACTGAGATATGACCAGGCATAGCTAATATACTCACAGAGCTATGATCAGGCATCACTAATATACTGGCTGAGATATGATCAGGTATAATTAATATACTGACTGTGATGTGATCAGGCATCAATAATATATTGATTGAGATATGATCAGGTATCAATAATATACTGACTGAAATATGATCAGGTATCGATAATATACTGACTGAGCTATGATCAGGTATCACTAATATACTGGCTGAGATATGATCAGGTATAATAATATACTGACTGTGATGTGATCAGGCATCAATAATATATTGATTGAGATATGATCAGGTATCGATAATATACTGACTGAAATATGATCATGTATCACTAATATACTGACTGTGATATGATCAGGTATCAATGATATACTGACTTAGATATGATCAGGCAGCACTAATATACTGACTGATCATGTATTATTAAACCAATCACCTTTAGAGCTGTGGTACAAGCGCCTCATTTTATACACAAAAAAATAATATTTAGAACGATACATATATGTCCATGGTCTTGAATAATCTTGAATAGTGTTAAATAATTCAGATATTGGTCCCGCTTTTCATTGCTTTTTCTCAATAATACTTCTGAAGCAGACGTAGCCGTGGTGATGGCGCAGAATAGAGAAATTAGTTGAGGCGCATTTTTAAAGGCCCCATGTAGTCCCCAGACCTACTTTGCACAATGTCATATTTCATACTATTTTAGATGACTTTTTACATATTAGATTGTTCAGCTCCGATTTTAAAACCACTGGGAACGATTTTTCCAAGGGCAATAGTAGGGGGCGGGGCTAATTCGTGACGTCAATAGGTGGAGACATGCTTGGCTGGTTATAATACATGTACATGTACATGTAGCTGATGATGTATTGTATGATTTTATAAAACTGACCAAAGTCAACACGGAACGCCGGTTAAACGCTGCCTGAATGCAGGTGCAGCACTAGAATTGATGGCCATCACCGCGACCGCTCCTGGAATAGAAATCTAGTTCAGCTCATGTACAAATACAAGAAACATGAAACATATACCCGATGCAGTTTCAATGTTAATTCAGATGCAATAATGGGCAGTTTTTGCGTGTGAAGTCATGAGGTGGGAGATCCGCCCAGCCCAAGAAATGTGCACATTTTTAGTTTTTACTTTTGAAAATATCTAATAGTTAGTGGACTAAAATAATGTGCTAAGTTATTTGTGATATATACTTCAATAATATTGATGAACTGGAATCACTTCACAGGGCCTTTGACTGCTTCTTAAGATGTTTAATCGCACTTCTTAAAATTGGACTTCACATATCTGATACCCTTGACTACTCTTTCAGGTCGGGATATAACATACACTGTACAGCAGATAGTAAAGAAGCCGACACTTGTATCAGACACTCATACACCAGCACAACATGTTCTGTCACTGCTGAGGACAAAGAGAGAAGATGTGAGTAAGGCTGAGGCTCGTTTCACTACAAAATCTTATCTTAACTTTATCAGTAAAAAGTTAAGATGATCTTAAGATCATCTTAACTTTTTAATGATAAAGGACTGAAAGTTAGGATGAAATTTTTTTATTGAAACGACCCCCTGGACAGCTATTTTCAAAGATACTGACCTAGATCGTAGACACGTGATTGGTCGAGATGGCTAATCATATGCCTAACAATCTGACGTCCGCAGATGTCTGTTCTGACGTCTAAAGTTGGTCCCCGCAGTAAAAGAGGTAAACAGAACTACAAAAAACAAGAGACATGATAGAACTTTGCTTCAATCTTGTGTCGACGACAAGACGCTGGCACAACATTGAAAGAGAATTAACGTTATGTTTGCAGGACACTGCCACTATGGACATAATAATGCACCTGTCACACCAGCCGAACTGCCCATACTGCGACCTGTAAAATATATAAAAAAATAAATGAAAAATAATTATAATAAAAATAATGATAGTTATATAATTTCAGTAATTAATCAATAACTAATTTAAATATATTAATTAATTAATCAATACCTTGATTTGAAAATAAAAGTATTGGTAGCAGAGGCTTAGGGATGCTGCTAAGTTAAAAAAAATCCAAGCATCCAAAAAATTTGGAATTGGGTGGGTGGGTCCAGGTCCATTATGGATAGAAAATAGAAAATTGGAAAACCAAGAAAAAAAATTCAAATTTTTGATGATTATTGGTTACAAAAAAATCGGATAGGGGGGTAGGTGGGTGGGCTGAACTCTATCCTATTTTTTGGGGGGATGTCTGGATTTTTTTGAACTTTGCAAGGCCCCCTATGTGTGACGCGGTCCTACTGAGGCCGACTTCTGAATCCCCAGCACTGTCTCTCATTTCAGGCGATGTCCTACTCTGACGCCTACATCATTTGTCACCAGCTGTTCATGGAGCATCCACTGATCCAGATGTGTGTGGATCTACCGGGATTCAATCAAACGCTCACATTCGACATCAGGTCTTGCACTACGGATATACAGGTAATTTATGTATTTATTTATTTATTAGGCTTGATGCATACAATCAAATGACATTGTGTACGATATAATGCAATCTAAAATTAACATAAATGTACAATAAGAATGTATGCAAAGGATGTCACTACAGGTGACTAGCATCCAATCGGTTTGACATCCATTAAATTTATAGTATAACAACTAAATGTGAATATATATCTATATTATATAAAATACGTTGTAAAAGAATGTATATAGTATACAATAGTATAATTTAAAAACATGAAGGTACATCAAATAGAAATATGTGTTAAATAAACGTATGTAGGTACAAAATAAGGTTGAAATCATAACTATGCTTTAAAAACACGCACACGCCTGACATGGCCAGAGACCCCATCCATGGAGGTATCACCAATCATACCTATGTGGTACACAATGTGATCATGCGGTTCGTTGTCAGCTTATCATTCACTTATCATTCACCCAGCTAGCGTGGTGGCCCAATAGTGCCCAAAGTTGGGTTGATGTCGGTGATGTCGGTGATGTGGACCCAACATTAGGGCAACGATGGAGGACCTGCGTAGGGCCTCCCATTTTAGCTGAGCTATCCATATATAGATTCAGATATGTGAAAGACTCAGAATGCAGTGTAAAACGAATCATATAAAATTATTAAAATTAAAACTGCAAATTGATGTAGGCCTATGGCAAAAAACTTTCTTATTTGAAACCAGGAAAATGTCAGATTATGCACTAGCCAATCAGAGACGTTGGTCCTACGTTGGTTTAGTGTTGGTAACCCGTCTCACAATAAATTAAGATATTTTTTCTTTCACAGATACTGGGTGACAGTACGTTCGCCACAGCTTCCCTGTGGAATTCTCGTGAGGTGTGTGAGCAGATGGCGTGGTACAGTGTTGACGAGGGACAGGCCGTGTACCTGTACCTCCCAGGATACGCCTGTCCTAATGACTGCAGCGGTCAAGGGAACTGTGTCAGAGGTAAAAATCAACAGTCGTTATAATCTACAAATTCACATACGCTTTTTCAAGTATCATTTTTTTCTGAAAATATAGTAAGTATGCACTGTGTATATTGCACACATAAAGTAATGGCGCAAAGAAGAATTATTTTGAAGCAGCTCGTCAAGTGTGGTAGAATATTCCAACGACGGCGTTTTTTCGTCATGTAAGAACTTGGGGGTGAACTGTGAAACTCAATAGCTTTGACCTGCAAGATTTTCACCTAGCAATCTAATACAATGAAGTATGGGGGGGGGGGATTAGGTCTATATAATACTATTTTCACCGAGAAGCCATTCGAAGGGTTTCCGGGGACGTCACTGCGTTTTATTGAACAGGTAATCATTTGACATGCTTATTTATTTGCGAATACATTAACAATGCTTCATCACTGGGAAAATGATCACGTTTATCTTGCTTTCAATACAAATTAGAAAAATCAAATGTTATTTGATTATTTTAATTATTTCTCGCACGAAATTACTAAATGGTTCGCTGTTCTGCCACCAGGTGTGTGTGACTGTCTGTCTGGATACATCGGTGACGATTGTCGGCAGGGTGACAGAGACGCTCCCCAGGATGTGACCTTACGTGACCTCGGTATGTGTGACGTACACGTATCAGAGTGTACGTCCGTAGTTATATACGGAGATGGGTTCACGCCTTCCTCCAATCTCACCTGCCAAGTTCTGGATCCTCAGGTGAGACGATTCATATCTAACACTGTAAAATGTTAGTTAGTGTTTTTCATTCAATTGTAGCTGGAATTGCTAACGCCATTTACAGCTTAAAATGACAACAAACTGTTACCATTCCTAAAACATAGACGCAAAAATAAATTATTTTTTGACAGAAATAATTTCGGGCAGAGATAAATAATTTTTTTCAGTTCTATAGTATATAAAAATGTAATAACATTTGAAATTTACTGGATGTGTTTTATATAAATTATATTTGTACAGACATCGTTGACGCAGACATCTCCAGCCAGCTACATAAGTAGGTACCAGGTGACCTGTGACGTACCCAGAGTACCAAGGCTAGAGCTGACACTGAGGTCATCAGGGTTCACGTTGTCTTCCAAGGTCACTCAGTACAGCTCTCAGTGTTTCAACTGTCTACGTGCTAGGAATTCCAGCACCATATGCACCAGAAAGGTATGGAACCCACTCAGCTATGCTTAACCATGCTTCACAGCCTTAAAGGCAGACATTCGCATGTATTTTTTTTATTATGTATCATAATGTCGAATAAAAGATGTTTTTTTCATGAGAAAGTCTAATTATGCCTCTATTTTATGCAATTGCATCAATGCTTTTTCTTGTGAGCTCACATTTAAAGATGGCGATAGACTTGACATTACACATGTGCTATGATGATGACAAACGTAATCTCGCACAACTCATTATGATAAATTACACCTGTCTCTCAATATATTAATTCTTAGTAAAAAAAAACAATTTGAACGCTTTTAATGGGTGTTTCAGTGTCTCAGTAATATTTTATGACTTGATAGAAAATAAATCATGTAGGACCATGACTAGTAATTGATTGCTTGAAGTTTGCCTTCTCAAATGTGTCAGCAGATCTTTCTTTCTTTTGTTTTATTGACATATGCCATTATTTTGTAATCATATAAATGACACGTTCATGTAATGTAATAAGCAATGTCATGTCTTGGACAGTAAATTCTAAGCTTGCATTAACTTACTTAGGCATAATTGTTGGGCAATCAAATCGTCAGCTGAGGCTCAATTGTTCTGGTGGATAGTTAATCTTCTGCTGTTTTTTTGCTTTGTTTGCTTTGTTTTATTGCGCTATTGTGTAATCGTCTACATAATAATTAAGGTCCTATCTTTTGTGACATTGTTCAATTTGAGTTAGAAATTTATTGGCTGTGGTCTGCTCATTCAACATATCGTCGCCTCGGAGCTAAAGGATCATATCTGACACTCGTTAGAGTGTTTATGTTTATTCCTGAGCTATTTTATTCATCATTTAAGAGGTTGAATCTTAATGTGACCGTTTGATCCATAGGGCTTAAGTTAACGCATTTACTCTTATTCTCAGTACAGAAAACATCCCACGTATAGACATTTGACTGGGTCCGTATTCTCGTACAAGTTAAGATATCGTAGGCCTCTGATTGGTCGAGAAGGCATCTCGACCTATCAGAAGCCTACGATATATCGTACCTTGTACGAAAATATGGGCCCAAGTTTGGGTCAAATGGCGAAACCTAATAATAAATCGTACTGAAGCGTGTATGAACATGGGACAGTCAGTGAGTGAATATTGATTTACGTCGCTTTCTGCACATTATAGTGACTGAAGCCCGAAGTTAGGACTATGTCCTACTTTTATCAAATGACTTCAAGGGTTCTTTATAGTGCACAGTACCATAAAAAACACTTCACACTCCATGCCTTTAAACAGTTTGGAACACTGTATGCACAACCTCGATGACAATCATCCCACCCGGCCGGGATACGAACCCAGTACCTCTGAGTTTCGTGCTCCAACCGGACCGAATGAACCACTGGGCCGGCCACAAGGGACAGTGTTGTTTTAATGTTGGCCCACCGTCTGCGACGCTGGTCCAGCATTAGAACAGCACATGGTGAACGCTTTTTGTCTTATGTATTGATAAACATCTAATCTGAACAAGACGGAAATGAACCACTCTGAAGGAGAGATAAGCTGTATGGAACCCTCTTCTAATTGTGGCTCACATTAAAAAAATGTATTGTTGTAGATTAACAGTTGTGTGATAAAAGGAGAATGTTACGTGGCCAGAGATACAGATCCAGATGACGAGTGCCGCCATTGTGATCCATATAAATCTGACAGTAGCTGGACAACCAAAACAGGTCAGTCACTTCATATGCTAGTAGGTCATATGTGTTGTATGAATGTTGTTCCTCATGAGCACATTTTTACTCTGAAGCTGGCATTGCTCACACAATTGCCAGCTTCAGATTAATCATGTGACGAAAACGTTCAAACATTTTCAAACTGAATCCGGTATAATTTATTGCAACTACAATTTTCCCACCTCGAAATGAATAAAAAATACTTAATTAAATATTCATAATAATTGATAATAAATTTAATTTAATAAAATGATAAAATAGAATTTCAACTCAAAAGGTTGTTATTTTGATGGATTAATACCCCCCCCCCGGTCATAGTCAGACAATGAAAAACAATAGCAGGGAATTTTATCTACATATTTTATTTTAGAATTCATTCAAAGTCCGAAATTGTGTAAGCAATTTCAGCTTTAAATAAATTTAAATCTCACATGACAATAATAATCAGGCGAGATCTTATTGCACTGTGCTTGAATGTCAAGTACATGTCGTCGCCTCGGAGCTAAAGGATCCTATCTGACACTCATTAGAGTGGCAGATGGGATCCTTTAGCTCCGAGGCGACGATGTACGTTCCCTGTCAACGGCCTATTATTATGTTGATAAAGCTTCAAAAACACGCACCACGACTCAATTGTTTCAAGAAAGTCACAGTCATGACAAAATGTCGAAAAAAATAGCTTGATCATTATTTATCCAGTGTTTCTTTATCTTTTGACAGACGGTGAATGTGGTGGTGCTGGCAGTCCCGTGGGAGGTATCGTAGTAGCCATAGTCATCCTGTTGCTTATCATCGGTGCAGTTGTTGTTGGAATCATCGTCTACATGAGGAGCAGGCGAGGGTGGGTACAAATACAATGTAATATCTAATACCATTCGGCATGATACCCTTAGAGTGATTGATACTAACAATGCATGCAATACACTCGTTGTAATTTTGGATGGAACCATTATGTCGCAGATATGAAATCAAGTGAGGCTATTGTTGAACGACACAAACATTTACATTTAAGAGTAGACTCAACCTACTCAAAGTCTTAACTCAGTGGTGCTCACATTTAAGAGCAGATTGAGCATACCATTAACTTGAGCCTACCCGCTAAATTTAATAATTCAAATTTTCACCCTCTTGAAGTTGTTGCTTGCTAACCCCCGACTCACAACTTCAAGTGGGTGAAAACTACCCATATTTGTTTAATTTGAGACCAAGAAATTCTTGATTTCATTCTCAGTAAATGTGATTTAACCTCCTGATAAAACAGATTAAAACATACTAAAACGACTACTGCAAAAGCAACTTGTTATCATTATCAGGTAAATTATATTTTCAGAACCCTCGTAGTGGCACACTTTGAGGCTGACGCTGAACAAGCCATTATATCAACAGACCGTCACAATGAGGATGGTATTGAGAACACAAGACACAGTAATAGCAGTAGCAGTAGCAGTAGCAGTAGCAGTAGCAGTGATAGTTCATCGTCCAGCGACGACCAGGCGGACGACCTAGATGTAAAGGACGCACCACAGAAACAGCTCGCTGTGGAGATTCAGACTGACTTCTGTGATATAAGCGAGGAACGGGAAACGGATGTTGACGTACAAGAAGATGACGTACAAGAAGATGACGTACAAGAAGATGGCGTACGTGAGGATGCTGGTGAAGAGTGTGACTACCAAGATGGGACACATGATGATGATGGAGGTATAGAACAGGATACCATGGAATATGAAGTACTTCAGGAAGACCCAGAAGAACAGGAGGATTGTGAGCAAGGTGAAGACGGAGAACAAGAAGAAGATGAAGATGCTGAAGATTTGTAATGATCTCTTATATCGTCCTCTAGTAGCCAGAGTGTCACAGACGACACTCTGGATGCTAGGGCCACTATATCCATTTTACCAGCTCAGAATAATACTTGCGTGAAACAATATAACGTTATTGGCTGTACTGTGCTTAGCTTAAACGGTATACATCTTAAATACTCTTTTTCGTGTTCCGTCGATTAAAATAAATCAATATCTTTATGCAAGTCCAGACTATTTGTAAGGAAGTTGGTCAGTGGGGAACATTTAAACCATGGATATATCTTTATATAAATATAAATATGGGTGCTCAGCATTTTTAAATACCGAGCATGAATAGATCATCCACTGCAAGAGCCATCTGGTGAAAATATAAATCAAGGTGATGGCACAACAGGTTCATATAATTATAATATGCATTCGATGAATGAACCAAAATGAATCGAATACTTAATCTTCCTTTCACGATAATGAGTACTACAGTATTAAAACATTCTTGCACAATAATCTTGCAATATTGGTATAATAATTTGTCTTTATATAACAATGATATTATCGCGACGATATTTCCATACTTTAAATTATATTTTATTTACGCAGATCCAGAAAAGGCTATGCAGGAAATTGGTGTTAGGATTATTTTCAAATTGTAAGGGACGGGAAGAAATTAAGTAATGGTCAAAGGGTAGCTAATATATTCAGTAATAGTAAAATAATTATATTGGGGTGTTATCATGAAAGAATGAATATAAAATCACGATTAACAGATCATACAAGGCTAATGTATATCAATCTAAAAACGTTAAATTCATCAAAAATATAAGAAAATTAGCACAATTTGAATGAAACATTTCATATTGCATGTAACTTATCACAATTTATCAGAAGAGAAACATTGGCTTGATTCTATGCTTTATAACTGTTGCCATATTAGAGATGAACTACAATATTTGTTTAGCTGATATGTCTACAATTGTTATTAATCTTGCTCAATTGGAACTACATCACATTATTGTAATATATCTTGTCAGAATTGTGAATGTTATTATGACAAAAAACGTGAAGTAGCTCTTATCGCATACCTATATTATTTAGGTGGCACATTAAAGTATGCCCAGTTAAATTGGGTTTAAATATAAAGAATAAAATATATGTATTTGTCCAGGTTTTTCAAAGTGCTCTCATATCGTTTGGCCACAGGACGCAGACTAGAATATATGTTTTTTTTCTCGGTCGGTTGCAAACTATTTGCAGACTATTCGAAAGTGATTTAATTGCTTGCTAACCTGCTAACTTACAATAATCTGCTGCGGTAACGCATCTCGTTTAACGGGATAACGATAACTTATTCGTGACTTAATTACGCCAAGTGTGACGAGGATATAAACATCTAAACAACGTTGTCTGGTTAGTGGAATATTGTGGATGATGTCAGATAGTGTTGGTTGTGTCTGGTAAATATGAATTCCCTGACAAGCTGTGTGATGTTCGCTGCCCAGTGGTCAATATGGATGACCAATACTCGTATAATAGAACCGACAGTTGTTTAGTCGATTGAAAGCAAATAATCAGAGAATTGTAGTCAGAGATGTTAGATTGCACCATTCTTAAACTGACATGTAAAACTTCAGTACATGGTTTGTAAAAGGAACAGAACGTATTGGTGGTCGATACCATGCATTTTGTTACAGCGAATTAGCGTTGTGTAATTTTAGGACTGACGTCTTCGATGTAGGGGTAACGTTAACCATGCGCTAGTCCAACGGTGATCCGGCTTATTTTTTCCACTTGCTTTTTAATTTCACCCTGATATTTTTTATGGTAAAATTAAAGAACAGTCGCCAGCTGAATGAGATATTTAAAAACGTTGACAGTAAAACGTTGGCAGGGAATAGTATGTTAGACTTTCAAAGTTTTAATTTTTCATCTTACTACGCTGGCGGTTCGTATATACGATGGACCTACTATATAAGCGCCTATACCATAAACAAAAAAAATCAGATATCGACCCTAGCATAGGCAGAATCTACCACCTGTGTCATCGGACACTCATGCAAGCATCAGCCTGGCCGGATGTCCTTAATATAGAGCAACAAGCGCATTTATAGATTGTTCATCAAATCATACTTTTTGCTGACGCTGCAAATAGCTGCTGGTCCATAGACAGTGATATCCAAGCAAAGGCGGGACAATCAACCTATGCTTTCCATTGTTGGCCCACCCTCTACGACGCTGGCCCAACATTGAAACAACATTGGGTGAATGCCACTTGTTTGCTGGGATATGACACACGTCCTTTGAAGTCCTTCATGGTGTTTTAGGTGGACGGTAAACACCTCAATTGGTCTAATGCTGGGACACCGTCTGCGACGTTGGTCCAAAATTAAACCAACATATAGGTTTAATGTTTGCTGGAAGCGTTTAACATAAACATTGGCCAAACGTTGAAACCAACATGGAGTGAGTGTTTTTCTGATGTAAATTTTCACGCGCTAAAAGTTGTGGATCGCGGTAGAGAGGCACAATTTCAAGTGGGTGAACATTTAATTTTTGTACAACTACCTATTGCACTCGTGTGTGCATAATTATGTTACATAAAACAGTGACATCGGTTGATCACGAGGAATATAAATTATATGGGTCTGTGGATATATATTAATTAATGATTTGCTTTTAAACAGCTCAATGGGTTGTTGACGGGGGGGGGGGTCTCCTTAGCTGCCCAGCTCGCAGTCTTTAATCTATGATATATTTTGTGAAACGTATAATACGTATTACAATCATTGAAACTAAATATGTGCAAACAAAATGTCAGTTTTTCTATTAATTTTTGTTATCTGAGCCTTTCTGATGCAATTTCCAGCTTCAGACGAATAGACAATATCATTCTAATTCAGCACTTCATGGGTCCCTCGCGTATTATTATCAAGATTTATCGATTGACCCCCTGGACTTCAAAGGGTGTATTCCATGTTCAGAACATCCCATCAAAACACTAGACGATAACTAATGTTGTTTTAATGCTGGGCCAACGTCGAAGACGGTGGCCCAGCATTAAAACAACATCGGTTCTACGTCTCGTTTCCTGGGATTTGTTTTGTATTGATGTGACCGACCAGCGCTCCAATCAGACAAACAGCTCTGGTGGGACATCTATGCCCAAGCCTGATTAATGGATATTACCCACATGGGTGAGGTAGAGTTTTATCATCTGCCTTTGGAAGACAAGGGTGGGATGGTTATGGGGGAATCATTGCTGCTATCGTGTTTTGTGTCGCACCATTCAGGGCCCAGAACACACTTTGTCCATGTTTTTCCTATTCTATGAACTTAATAGCCATGACCTGCAATGTTTTCACCGAGCTAGCTAATACAATGACATATAGGGGAGAAGGTTTCCCATAACATTATTTTCACCGAGTAGCCATCCGAAAGGGTTTCCAGTGACGTCACTGCGTTTCACAGAAAAAGGTTCATATCATTATTTATCCCTTTGGCGCATCGAATTTTATAACGGTATAAATTATTGAGAGATCTATTGAAACACGACACGATACTCTATACATGCTGTTGTTTTTTGATGCTGCTGTTAGATTCTTACGAACACAACTCAAATTTCAAGGTTTTTCTAGTGAGGTATTTTATCATTATAGGCCTTATTTATCTTGGGCGAGAGTATTGTTGGGAGTCTCTGTGACCGGGAGGTAGCGTGCTCGGCCTCATACCTCCAGGCCAGGGTTTGAATTTCGAATCCTGTCTCTGGAGGGAAGTGTCATCTCACTAACCTCACCATCCTTAGGAGGTTCCCCTGGCCCCATTTAGTCTGTATGTGCACAAAAGTGGAATAAAGCCGGATTCATTTCATTTTCTTGGACGAGAGAAAATACGTCTAGGCCTTGTATCAGCCATATACGTAATACCAACAATACATACAGACATGTGTTATTTAATTGATGTTACATTTATGTGTGGTGGTACTAAACGACTAATAAAACTGGATTATTTCATTTCTCACGACCGCTGACCGTCATAATAACCGCAAATCAAATATTGGGTATGAGCTCGCCTTGATCATGGAATAAGGATGGATTTACATAGTCCTTGCCTTAATCATAGAGGTAAAATTGTTAGTTTAAACATTCAGCCATGTGCATTACTAGTAGGGCCTATATTAGTACTAATCATTTTGAGTAACTAAGCTTAAAAATCAGCACTTATCAGCACTATGTTTCCACTTCAGATATTTAAAACACACTGTAAAAATCATGTTAACTTGATGTATTTCTATAAGCTGGTAGGTATATATAGGCCTACTGGCGGCAAACAAAAATGACTGGACGATGAATGTACCGGACGGTTAGTTATATAATAGCGAACTGCCTTTGTTTATGTATTTTATATCGAGGATATGGATTTGTTATAAAGTAAGCCGTGTGGATAATGTGTAGATAACATGTAGATGATGTTTGAGATTATAGACTTACAACAAGACGTGTACTTGAATAATTAATGACTCAACTCGCTTTCTCAAGAACGCTCACGGTATATATAACATATAATAATGTAGCTCGTATAAAGAACCTTTGTGGAAAGTATTTCTACTCAAGTGTGTAGAGTTCTTGATTAGACCCATGTAGCAGTGCATTGTTTAGAATTCAGAACATAAGGATTCCGTCTTAAATAAAGGGCTGTGTCATTATACATTGAAAATAATATACGGAACCTGAATGCCACCACAACATATACGAGACGCTCACTCAAGGTTGACTCAATGTTGGCCCAGCGTCGCAGACGATGGGCCAGCATTGAGACAACCTTGACTGGACGTCTTGTTTGCTCATCAGTACGGTCCAGCATATTAGTAGTTGTACTTGCAGATTCAGGCATGACAGGCATGTGGCGTAACCACTGCACCGGGGCCCCGCCCTTGGGATGGAATATTTATCAGTTTTAATACTAATCTGGGCCCACACCAAATGCCTTGACTTTAGGGCACTATTTACTTTATATTCAATGATGTTATTTTCTCAATGTTGTAAGCGTCATGATCAGCTATGCTGGATTTGTGCGTATTTGTATAGTACTGCAAATAAATAAAATAATTAATATTTAGGAATCACATGATAATATGACTATTGCGTGATGAATACATACACATAGGTCTAATAAAAGTATTTAAAATTAAAAATTCATGTGACAAATTTTGACTATGATCAAAAGATTCTAAATAATGGCCGTTAATCAGGTAATTCAGTGCGCTATAAGGTATGAGTATAGCTAATGGAGTATTCTGTAATATTATTATTGATTTCGACCCACATTCTACACTGACTATAATAACACACGTGTGTGGCTATATTATGTGGATTCCTATGATCAATAAAATAATATGGACGTTTTCTGCAATGAGTGTACCAGAATGATTTGTAGCCTGTGGGATTTCAGAGGTCGACAACGGCCGCAAGCACCAATAACCTGATAACGTCACGGCGTATGAGCAAGGGTGCGTAACGTAAAATTAACAACGTCTGCTCAATGCTGGGCCAATGTCAATGACGTTTGCCAAAAATGAGCTAAAGTTGTGACATAGCTTTCGTCTAAATGGAGATGTTCATTCCTGTACAGACAGGGTTGTCAAATAACCAAACAAACACAGAGATTGGCCGAATGTGGTTTTAATGCTGGACCAGCATCTGCGACGCTGGACCAGCATTGAAACAACATTGGCTCAGCGTCTCTACTGGGTAAATGATGAGATGTGATGTGATCGCTGACAAAGATTGCTTGGTCTTTGTGGACGTACGGCGTGTATGCGATGTGTACACACGGAGTCGTGCACGGACTGTGTACAGGCGTTCTGGATCGTTGAACGTGTCTTCTCATTTGAGGACGCGGGTGGGAGTCCATCCCTGCCCTGCCGCGAGAGCGACCCCGCCCTGCCGGGAGAGAGCGACCCCGCCCCGCGTCCCCCACATAATGGGCAGGGCGGCGACCACACCAAACAATAAACGGGTGTAAGATGATCCGCGGGGGAGGGGTGAGGGCAGTCCAGCGCCAAGGACGACCATTCAATAGGACTGACCCACATCACTTTAACAGCCTCAGATCCCACAGATTTTCATCCATAACGGACACAGCTTGCGATCCCGTGCCTCCCGGCCACACAGCATAAGGACATGATATCTGTGATCCGTGCATGGAGTTAGTGAAGACTCCGCGATCCGTGTTTGTGTGGGGTTGGCTGAAGGACTGTTTACTGACATAAGGAGATACATCATAATATCATCAAATCAACACTCTTTTCTCATGCCATTCAGATGTCAACAGCAGCGCACGCCAGCAGACCAGTCAGTGCGGACCTAGCCACCGACTCACTCACTCACTGACTGTACAGAAAACCTCCAGCTGGAATATCTTCATATTTGACGTTATTAAATTAGCGACACAGCGAAGAAGGTCAAAGGGGGCATCTGCGTGGACTGCCTGGCGACCCGTCCGCCGATTCTGTTACCATGACGACGGTTGAGGCCAGGTTGCTGCGGCCCGGTGAGCTTCCGCAGATACAGCAGGATCAGCTGAGGAAACTGGAGCAGAGCTTCCGGGAGTGCCGTAATCCTAACTCCAGCGACGTGATCCTGATCGCTGCCGAGGTGGGCCTCACAGAACAACAAACAACGGTGTGTATCTCAGTCATCATCTCATCTTTGTCAGCCTGGAGAAAAATAAGTAGAAAAATAACACAATTAACCCTATCAACTCGAATTTTAAATTATTCAAATTTTCATCCACTTGAGGTTGTGATTCGCGGTAGCGAAACACAACCTCAAGTGGGTGAAAATTCCTCCATATGTGTTTACGAAACATTAATTATTGTGTGCAAATTCCAAGATATTTGTTAAATTTTAAACCAATTATTATAAGGAATTGTAAATGATTAAACTAAGGATACTAGAACCTTGATTAAACACATATTTCGCTCCCAAGAGCCGTCGTGTGACATGCTAAAAAATAGTAAAAAATGACTCTTGGTGTAATTGGTGCTCAAAGGGTTAAACCGATGTATCTGCACATCTTTCAGTGCAGACGACGCTTTCAAGCTGAATCGCAATAACTTTTAACCTATTCACCCAAATACTGACCCAAATTAATCAAATATTCAGTATCATATCATTTTCATTTATTTGAAGTTTGCAATTATTTCAGTTCTAAATGAATAAAATATACTAAGGAGTAATATAGCACTTTGTGGAGTGACTTTATCACTAAGAACGAAATTATAATGAGTTTTTGGAAAACACGAGGGTGAACCTGAATCTATCTGACTGATAATGCCAGGCAGTAATGTCAGTGGGTCTGGCACGAAACATAGTGGTATTTTATACATAATATTTTGATGTGACATGTCATATGCCCCAGATAGAGTTGATATACTACATGTATATAAAATACAAAACAGGTCGCTATCAAGATAACTGGTGATCTCGAACTTTTCAACACTAAATATAGCCCCATAGCTATGATCAGATCATACCCATGAATAAGGTACTTAGTATATATATTTAGTGTATATAGATGACTTGATAATGATCGTAATAATATTACAATTGCCGCAAAAATTACAATATCTAGATGTTTTCTGTCCATCAAATCCAGAATATAAGTAGCCGTTTTAAAAGTACAGTATATTGCGTCCCTAATGGCTATGCAATCAGCAAAATTTTAGTTATGTAGTTATGCCTTTGATTATACCTTTTTAAATTAGAATTAAAGGGTAGGCCTAATGCGTTATTGAAAAGATGTAGAAATGTATAGTGGTAGATATATTGACGTCCAAATTTTGCAATAGTTCTGACAAATTCGTATAGTATCTCAATGACATAAGTGACTGACTTATATAATGTAGCTCTTCTGCTCTTATGATGTCTGTACCCGTAAGAGCATTTAAAATCGAAAAGAGTAGGGGCTGTGTATAGTTCAGGCTTATATCTGTAGAAAGTAGAGCAACACGACATAAAACCACTTTAACCCTTTCAAGCCTGACTTTACATTGTCATCTTCACCCACTACAAGCCGCGAATTGCTGTCGCAATTCCCGACTTGTAGTGGATGAAAATGATTTGATGTGGTTTAAAAATTAAAGAAAATTGTCATGTATTCGTAAAACTGTTTTATAGAAATTTTCATTCCAAAACCCTTTGTTGTAGGAAAATTGAGTCTTTTTTCAGTGATGTAAATTGATGCTTAGGGCTTAAAGGGTTAATACATCACGAGCACCAAAATATCCACCTGTTTCCCGGCAAACATCAGACATGAACCCATGTTGTTGTTGGGCTTGTTTTATTCAAGAAACGCGGCAGCTATTGGCCCAACATTGAGCCAACATAAATACAACGTCACGTATTTGCTAACTTTTACTGCTGAATATCGCAGATGTACAATTATTGCAGGTGAAAAAACTCATTTTCCAGGCGCGAATCCAGAGTTTTGATAGAGGGGGACGAGGTGTAAATTCGATTGGCCAAAAATATTTGAGGTGGCAAATATTAGTTTTTGAGTCTTTTCATCTGATAAACGGGGGCTTCAGACACTGCCCTAAGAGATTTTGAGAATTTTTATTTTATTTTAGTTTTTGAAAATGAGGATCAGGATCCCCCTGAACCCTCTGGATCCGCTACTGTTTTAGTAACCGCTATTAATGTGACTCTCTATCAAGCCATTGTTATGCAACAGTGTAATATTATTGTCAGAAATAATTTGCGACCTTTGCTCGTCATGCCAGCTAAATCCATATATTAGTGAGACACACCCTTCTCAAATGACACAGCGTTATATTGGATTGTCTATAATAAACAGCGTAGTCATTATTATCTCTGTGTGTCATGTAAACAATAGCAATTGGCTCCTCAGCAAACACCACACGAGAAACAATGCTGGTTTAATGTTGAGCCAGCGTTGTAGACGCAGGCCGAATATTAAACCAAAATTGGGTCAATGATTCGTGGTTGATGGCACAACACTACATCAAAGGTGGGTTTATTAGGCATATACAAGTGTGGCTTTTGATTGGCTTACTATTAATTGTACTTGTACAAAATTAGATGTGCAGCAGATCAAGATGATGTGCCGACAACTGTCGACCTAGAGTTAAAATATTTTTATTGAGTACCAATATTATAGTTGAACGCAAATAATTATAATTTTCATATTTTTATATCAATAACCATGTTAACTGAAATTTCTGCAAGGGTACTAAGACATAAATAGAAACACATAAGGCCCAAGTATTATGTTGAGTTTGTGGTTGAAGTTTTCACAATCAGTACAAAAATGAATTCATATTATAATACTAAGCGATGTTCAGTCAAAATTAAAGATATCATGAAGACTTTAGTAGATGAGATAGATGGCACTATATAAATACGAATTCATGTATCTAATTTATTTTGTGCCCTAACTATATGTTACATGTCATATCAATAAGGCGATTATAATTGAAACCATCCATTTTCTCTTTCGAATGCATGACAAATGTACCGACTGATACTTGGAACAGAATGAGAAACAAGCTTTATATTCGCCGTGCCCGCAAATTCTGTATCACATCCAAGACTAGTGTAAAAAAGTGACTACTTATGGCCTGCATGTACTTCTGCCGTACCCCTGCTCGCTAAATGTTTTAAAATATCTATTATAACTATATCGATTGTTTCTTCAAATGGCTTCGTGATCTCGACGCCCGCAATAACCTTTTAACCGCCAAATTAATCAATTCGAATTTTCACCCACTTGAAGTTGTGTGTCGCTAACGCGATCCACAACGTCAAGTAAGTGAAAATTATTCACATTTGACAAAATGGAGATCAACTCTTTTCAAATCTTGCTTGTTGATGTCACATTTTATCTTTAACATATCTAAAATGTGGTACTTGATGTGCTAATAAAAAATGAAAACCCAAATATATGCGGCACCGGCGGATAACGGGTTAAGCTGCTCTAGAAAACCAAGAGGCAGTAACTGTTTACAAAAGGCAGTAATTGCCGACTTTAATAGTAAGCAGTCAGTGTCTTTTGGCTTTAGGGTGCCCACTTTGTAACAATTTCCAAACTATTTGTTTTTCATAAAATTAGCCTATTTTCTATCTAGTTGAAGCTTGAATTGTCGCGCAAAAGACAATATTGTATTTTAAATATGTTGGAAACGTGATTTCAAACGTGCATGATCTACATGTAAACAATTATGTGAAACGCAGTGAAAACAAGGTTATATAACATCCCTTCCCCCATACTTCATTCTGTGAAACGCAGTGACGTCACTCGGTGAAAACAAGGCTATATAAGAACCCTCCCCATACTTCATTGTATTGGCCAGCTCGGTGAAAACAAAGGAGTTCTAGGTCATTGAGTTTCACATAATACTGTATAAGGACATCTTGCTTTGCTATGTCGTCTTTGTTTGTATAACTGGCAAACACGGTGCTATTTACTTGCCCTCTGTTCGTGTAACGTTTCCCGTTACACATGGGAAGATCCCCAGGGGATCAAGGTAACAGTTACAATGGCGGTATCCTATTACAGGCCTCATTGACATTCTACTGTCCAGGGGTGACAATATGATAACTGTAGGTTCAAATACCACAAATTATAGTGCTCAATCTTATTGATCACCCAGTATTATGAGAGTTGAAGCCACGATGACAGCGTAACTTACCCTTTATGACGCTGAAATATGTTTGTATAAACCATGGAGACTATTACCACAGAGATCTGTCCGCATATCACGGAAATATCAACAACAATAGAATGCATTTCACAACAAAGCTCTGCGTTTGCCATCAAATTCTCAGGCGTCGCATACCGATTCATGTCGGTGTCAAAGCAGGGGGACTCGTGTTACCCAAACACCTTACTAAATATACATGTACATATCTGATTTCAATATAAAATAATTCAAAACGGTATTTCTTGTTACTAGCTATAAGGAGTACGGAGATGATGCAGTCTCACTATAGCTTAATCTAGATAATGATCGAAAACCGCATACGACGTAGGCTGTCGTACATTTCTATATAAAAAAGCATGTGCAAAGGATCCAATGAAATGCATAATATCAAAAATGCATAAATATGTAGTTCTGTTAATATGCATCACACAACGACTCAATTCTTTAAATCTTAGTGTAATTTCAGGAGAAAAAAATAATAAAGATATAAATTTACGGTATTCTCCACATGACATGGACCATGCAGACGTGACCTTTGACCTGACCGCTAACAGGACATTGTCATCAGTGGTTATGTTAACAGAAGCTGAAAATTACCGAAACTCTTTGAAGCAATATTGAATTTCAATCAATCATACGAGGTTGCCATCGGCTATAATATATTTTCAAGGGCGTTCGAAATTTGTCGAATACAGCTAAAACGTTTTGTGCAGATGACATATATTGGGAATGTATAACTATAAACCTATACGTGTAAAGTAATGTTTTGACATCATTCTGCACTAAAATAACCGTATCACTAAAAAAGTAGATGTGGTGGTGGAATTGCAACCATTTAAACATGAACGCTTTAAATGCAAAGGGCGGGGGCCCTAGGGTAGTGGTTAGCACCGCTGCCTTTCACGCCAGAGTTTGGGGTTCGGTTCCCGGTCTCGGCGGTTTGAAAGAAACAAAAATGTTTCTTCCCCATCCACGTGTGAAAGTCAGTATTGTGGGGAGCCTCTGTGACCGAGAGGTAGCGTTCTCGGCCTCAGACCGCCAGGGCTCGAATTTCGAATCCTGTGTCTGGAGGACAGTGTCATCTCAATCATCTCACCATCCTCAGGAGGTTCTCCTGGCCCAGTTTAGCATATATGTGCACAAATGTGGCCTAAAGCCCGATTCATTTCATTTTTTTTTAAATGCAAAACATCATCACATGGAATATAAAATGTTTCCATGAAAGCGGGTGGCAAATCGTGGATAGTTTGGCTGCTCTATAAGTTGATCTTAAAATAAAATGGGTAATTATATCATTTGTGTAAATATTATGAATGGCGACGACGATCGAGCCCTTTAAACTCATACAAAGCATAAATAATTTGTTATAAGTAAATTTAAATAAATTCAACGACATTAGGAAATAGTCGCGTTTGATACACGTGTCATATTTTGATTAATATAGCATCTGGTTACGACTCTATTATTGCACTGTGGTTAACACATATGACCACCGTGTTATTGGTGACCTGAACTGCACGCACAACCTTTCCTTGGCACACATTAGCCTTTAACCCTTTGACCGCCAAATTATTCAATCTGAATTTTTACCCTCTTGAAATTGTGTCTCGCTGACGCGATCCACAACTTCAAGTGAGTGAAAATTATTCAGATTTGACAGAATGGAGGTCAACTGTTTTCAAATATTGCTGATTGATGTCATAGTTTATCTTTAACATTGTTGTTATATTTGTCTGGTGTTATCACTGTGGACCAGGATGGTGTGATAACAGTCCCCGCCTTGTGGATCCGGTGATAGGGATCACATGCGTCCTGAGATTAACCCTTTCAGCGCCAATCACCATTATAATAGTCTTCAAACGTTTGTATTGGCTTTTTAACCCTTTAAGCACTCACGATGCATTAAAACATCATTTTACATCCCTGAAAACAGACTCAATTTTCCTAAAACCAAGCTTTTCAGAACAAAAATTTCCATGAAACTGGTTTGCCAATACATGGCAATTGTATTTATTTTTAAACCACATCCAATCATCTTCATCCACTACAAGTCGAGAATTGCGACAGCAATTCGCAACTTGTAGTGGATGAAGATGACAATGACAAATTCAGGCCTGAAAGTGTTAAATAGCGCTTATGAAGGTGAAATATTATTTAATCATGTATTTATCCGATCAAAAATACATAGCCTCTATTTTGACAAATCTAAATATTTTTTACCCTTTAGATGTTGTGTCTCGCTGACGCGACCCACAACTTCTAGTTGGTAAGACAATCAATTAATTGTGTAGCTAAATGGTTATGAGAATATGGTATGTACTGGGTGTCATGGCGGCTGCCGTGACTGGAGAGTCATTCACTCAGGATGTCCCCCAAACTGAAGCCAAACTATGCTGTCCAAATGCTGGTTTTATGTTGGCCTAACGTCTGTGCCGCTGGCTCAACAAAAAGATAACATTGGGTGATGGTCGCGTGTTAGATGTAGGTCTATACCGCTCGATCAATAAACAGTTACCCATTTTATACAAACTGTTAACATCAATTTCTGCGTTATAATCACGCAGCTCATCACGATTCGGATTTTTTTGCGCACTGAATGCTGCTCTCTGGTGATTTCTATTCAAGCAGAACATATCATGATAAAACAACCCGTCCCCACGCTATACTGCACCAAGTTCAAAATCAGATTCAAAATGTCTGACTGAATATTACTATCATTTCAAAAGCTTGTGCATATTCATTTAAAAATGACAGATCAACAATTGTTAGGAATATTATTTCAAAATAATCTTATTATTATTTTTATTATAAAGGTATTCTTGCTTATAGAACGTATAATTACTAAGCTTCTATGCTTTGTACAGATAAAACAGTATAATAACTAGCAATTATAGCCTTGCTTGAAAAGTAATATAGTATCATAGGTCTTCATCCGGAGTGAAATAAGGACTACTATACTGAACGCTCCTTCTGATTGTCACGCCTATGAGCTCGGACACCACGGAGTAGTGTGCTATAGAAGTTTATAATTGCTTTATATTCATATTAATGGTCTTCTTCGACGCAACGTAAAAAGTGAGCTGAGGGTGGTAGGTTGTGATTGCTTGCACAAAGAAAGCCATATCAAAGTGAATGCAGATTATTATCAGATCACTCATGAACCGTTCGATTATCAAATACTGATAGCCACACGAAGGAGTACTGCACATGGGGTATGCGAATACTCATGTACAAAGTAAGGAGACAGATAATGTTATATCCAAACAAACATGACTGAGGCGTTCAGTATATCATGTATGTTTGAAAACGTCCACATTAATCCAACATATACTTAACTTATTTAGGACTACTGTTCTGACAAACGATGATGATAATAATAATAAGGCATAATTACACTATATTTAATACACGTTAATTTGTTAAATGAACAGGCTATATCACCAGTGATATCAAATTATGAAGAATGCGTTACAATTTTACTATGAGTCCCAGCAAATATGAGACGCATGTATTATTGTTGTTTGTTTAAATATATAAGAAGAACCACTGGTAGCCATGTCGCTGTTTGCAATCCTATGTAAATAAATACATTTTAAATAAAAAATGTTGTTTAGCACACCAGGATCACTGAGACATGATCTCATTGGATCGTACAGCAAAATACACCAATAAACTCCCCTTAACCCTTTACCCGCAAAGTTGTTTTTATCCACTTGAAAATTGCTCATAATTTGTTAAATTTGGCACCAAACATTTGCAAATCTCGATGTTGAAACTCTCATTTTGTTCGCCCATTTAATCGGCTGAGGAAACGTACTAAAGACGTGCTTCGTGCTTTAACCCTTTAACCGCCGGTGTCGCATATATTCGGGTTTTCATTTTTTATTAGCACATTAAGTACCACCTTTTAAACATGTTAAAGATAAAACGTAACATCAATCAGCAAGATTTGAAAACAGTTGACCTCCATTTTGTCAAATCTGAATAATTTTCACTCACTTGAAGTTGTGGATCGCGTCAGCGAGACACAATTTCAAGTGGGTGAAAATTCAGATTGAATAATTTGGCGGTCAAAGGGTTAAAGGCTAATGTGTGCCAAGGAAAGGTTGTTTGTAACATAAACGCTATGCTAACTTTCTCGGACCAAGTATGGTATTCTACCCCGACCAATAATTAGAGTGGTTCAGCCTGTCACATGACGTGATCAGCCAATCAAATCCGTCATTCAGTAATTGTTATTGTTTAAGTTAGAATACCATACTTGGGCCCTAAGTTTCCAAACTGAAGTTAATGCCAACCGTTTCAAAGCAAAAAGCATCTTACATTTCCATGTCCAAACGATGGAGGAAAATGAAATGAAATGAATCGGGCTTTAGGCCACTTTTGTGCACATATAGGCTAAACTGGGCCAGGAGAACCTCCTGAGGATGGTGAGATGATTGAGATGACACTGTCCTCCAGACACAGGATTCGAAATTCGAGCCCTGGCGGTCTGAGGCCGAGCACGCTACCTCTCGGTCACGGAGGCTCCCCACAATACTGACTTTCACACGTGGATGGGGAAGAAACATTTTTGTTTCTTTCAAACCGCCAAGACCGGGAACCGAACCCCGGACTCTGGCGTGAAAGGCAGCGGTGCTAACCACTACCCTAGGGCCCCCGCCCCCAAACGATGGAGGGTGACCCTCAGAATGTTAGCTGACAAAGAAAATGCGCCGCCACAGAGCTTACAGTCACGGTGCATGTGTTCACCCCCCCCCCCGTCCTCCCCTCCAGTGACAATGACCTCCAGGGTTAATTATTTCACCCCATCACCCCTTCCCTGCTGCTGCATCATTTCTCCCATTGTGCTATCTTTCGCCGCCAGACAACAAAGCCGATGTGAGGCAAAATGTACATACATTTCAAAACGATGTTTTATTTATTTCGCGTCTAAAATTAAACAACACTCTGTGGAATAAATTTCGCGTGGAGATTCGTGCGAGTGGTGAATGCATGCTTAGTACATGTCGTCGCCTCGGAGCTAAAGGATCCTATCTGACACTCGTTAGAGTGGCAGATAGGATCCTTTAGCTCCGAGGCGACGATGTATACTATACACGGTGATTCAATGTTTGCCTAAAGTAGGTGCGTCGTCATGCGCAGCATGATCAACGTCCACAGGAGTGGGGTCCGCATTGATTGCGAATTCCGCAATGTAAATATTATGGTTCAGTGAAGCAAAACGACCCAACTGTTTTAACGTTAGACTATATTTGCTTCACCAGTTCTTAAAGGCCCATACCCAGGCTAAAATCATTAAAAAATCGGTGATTTTATTTTGAAATGACCATATGATGTAAACATGTCCATAGAACAGAACTGCAACAGTTTTTTTCATTTTTGTGCTGCGCAATTACCAGTTAGGCTAGATATAGAGACGAAATTCCCGTATTTCTTATTTTTGACATGGTTGTCCGAAATAAGAAATCAGGAATTTCGTCTCTATATCTAGCCTAACTGGTAAATGCGCAGCACAAAAATTAAAAAACTTTTGCAGTTCTAGTCTATGGACATGTTCACATCATATGGTCATATTAACAAGCCAAAACAAAATCACCGATTTTTTATACTTTTAGCCTGGGTATATATGGGCCTTTTAAAGGTAATTTCTTTAGAAAATGAACTGTATACTTTAATACTGCTCTAAGATTTCAGTGTTAAGATTGGCGACATAGATAGATCTCATTGTATGACTTTTATAGTTATGTTGGAAAACAGATTAGCAAGATTGTATAGGCTGACTTGTTTCTTTATTCATGTTTAGTGTTATAAGGCAATATAGTAGATCTATGGATGACAGAAGCGACCTAATTGAGCCTTCACCGTTATTCCGTAACAGGCGATGCGCGAAACAGGCGCTGCGCTTGGTTTGGCCAGTGTTGCATAAGTTGTATAGGTGTATCAGGCACCCACTTTTTATTTTTTATAGTGTGAAATTTGTAACAGAAGTCTGTTAAGGATGGGTCCCGGAGAGGCGCATTACCCTTTAGCCGCCAAATTATTCAATTTGAATTTTCACTCACGTGAAGTTGTGCCTCGCGTCAACTTCAAGTGAGCGAAAATTATTCAGATTTGAAAAAAATAGGAAGTCTACTATTTTCAAATCTTGCTTATTGATGTCAGTTTTATTTTCAACACGTTTAAAAGCTGATAGACAATGTGCTAATAAACCGCCTCAGACCTCCAGGGTTTGAATTTCGAATCCTGTGTCTGGAGGGCAGTGTCATCTCACTCATCTCACCATCCTCAGGAGGTTCTCCTGGCTCAGTTTAGCCTGTATGTGCACAAAAGTGGCCTAAAGCCCGATTCAATTCACTTTGCTATATGTTTGGCATCTTGTCGTCGCGCCGTTAGTCTATTAGCCCAGTGCACTCGTAGGTTATTGAAGCTAATTTTCATATAGTAAAATAGAGATAGATTCCATATATATATACATAGGTCCTATACCTGGCATGTATGGAAAAAAACCTTCAAGAATCTTTTGTTCTAAATGTGCAGAGTCTCACTGAACAATTTGTGTTAGTTGTATATCTAATTATTCGCAGCACGGTCGTGTCCATGTTATTAGTGTGAAATGAGCAGGCGCGTTTACTGGTTATTCCTCCCAGCAAGAATATATTCTTGCTCCCAGTCACATCTGATGGAGGTACTTCTTCTCCTTCCTGGTAATCCCTGATATAACGTTCGCCGTTGTTGTAAGGCTATAGAGTATTATCAAAATAGGCAGAGCAGATATTTTCATTACCACCGGTAATCATTCATTACAGCCCGGGTTAGTTGAAACATGACAAGCTATATATGGTAGAAATCAATAATGGCCATGTTCTCAGCTGATCTACGGCGTTATGCAACAGCTGGCGTTCACTGCCATTGATCAAACCCATTATATACATGGTGACTAGTTCTCTACAAAACAATACTAATATTGATTGTCGTTGAGCTGAATTATCTCCATAGTTTAATTAACGTTAAACGTCACGTTTCTTAAAACGATTCGTCGCATAGGCCTACCTAATTATCTGTTACCGTGTGGGCGACGCTATTAAGCGTAGGCTAATATTAAGCGCACTTAAATGCTTTTCACAACTTTTTGACTGATTTTTTTAAAAAAAGTGGAGTTGCAAGTAAAGAACGAATATTATTATAAGGTGATCTTTAGCCTAGCATATAGCATATTTTCCATTTATTTGACGCTACCAGCTGCATTAGAAATATATCAATCTCAAAGGAATTGAAAATAATGTGATATCAGGAAATTTTCACAGTAGGCCCTTATATGAAACACTAGTTAAAAAACTCGAAAAATGTCCTAGTTTTTCTAATGCCGATGGCGAATGTGGTGTGTTACAAACGCACGAAACAATTCAGTCACTCAAATAATTGGGGACTATTGATTCTCATACACACAGCTATAGGAGATATTGAGCTGATGCTGGTTTACAGTTGGACCACCGTCTACGATGCTGGCCCAACAATAAATCAGCCTTGGTTCAATGTCTGGCGTTTATTGGGATAATAACATTGTGGTGTATCGGTGCCCCAAAATGTCAAACAGTAGTATAGGACCTAGTACTGTTTGTATTTGCATTGCAGTAACATATAGTAACAGTAGGTCCGTACAGTCCGGGGGACTATGTAATCCCGTGGGATCCAAATGTTTATTTTGTCTAAGGTTTATAGATGGCTTCATATGGGTACAAGGAAGCGATTTATCTTTGGTACCAATTTTGTCTAGCTATTTTTCATAGCTATTTGCATAAATCCAAAATGGCTGCCAAATATGTATATATTGGCAATATATCTGCACTGCATAGAGATATTCTCGCGAATTAAAGTTATAAAATGGGTGTTTTGACTCTATAATTCATTCAAAATATATTTTAGTTTGATCAGGTGAATTATTATTTACAAAAATCCAAGATGGCCGCCAAAATGTGGGAAAATATGCCCAATTTGCCACATTTCATATTTAGTTATCAAATAAAATTTTAAAAATCGGATTAAATATGTGCACATTATTTTGAAACATATCAGTTCAGTTGGATGATAATACTTAGAATAAAAAAACAAGAAGTAAGCTTAAGTAAAATGATGGCTTAACATCATTTGTTGTCGCGGGGGTGATTTATGTGACTTTGTCATATGGTACAAACAGTACAATCCACAGATGAAAATTGAATGATGTACATATGCTGACGTGAGGGTAGAATGTTTTCCTTCATTTATAAAGGGTTCTGGGCATGCAACCACCAAGCATATCTAGAGGGCGCAAGAAACTTAGGTTTCGCTGTGTAATTTAAGAGTGAAACGATTCGACCTTTTGCTTTAGTCTTTAGTTCAGATTATTTCCGACAATAGCAATAGTTGAGGGGTAGCTGAATTCATCCCACAGGGGAAATCTAATGTAAAAAAGAAAGCCACCAAATTTTGCTATTTCAAATGAGAGAAGATATGTACTTCGAGTTAAACAAATCAATAAGAGACACACAAAAATATATTACATATTTTAATATTTTTGCAAAGACAGAAAATATTTATGTCATTCTTACAAAAAAACGAGTATGTTTCGCATTAAAGTTTGTCAAGCTGTGGAATACAATGTCACTGGTTGCTCCATACCTAAATATTTTTTAAAGATTTAAAGACTCATCATCGTCTTCACCATTGTCCTCGGTCATCACATTTAAATTGCGATTTTCACACACAGACTGCACATATCAGTGCGACGCAGGTCATGTTTTCTACACGAATAAGTTTTGAATCATAATTCACTGGAGAGCTGCACATGTCCATATCCTTATCCGCCAGTCTTTCTTGAACGAATGTATCAAACAATTCTTACTCTTTAGAAAAGCTGAATGATAATATTTTCCTTGGGTCCAGCATGACACCTTTTAATATGCTCATGCGGGCATCTTCAAAATATGCATATTGTGAAGGGCCATTCACTAAGAGTATGTATCGTAGGTTGTTAACATTTTGTTCGTGTAGCATAGAAGGCGTCACATCATAGTTGGGAGTTTGTTTTGAGGATATACATCGTGCAAATTGCTCTGTTTCATCTGCAATACGGACCATGTTAAAAAATAGTATAATTAGGTTCAAAATTTACAAGCAAGTTGCTTGGGTATGGTGGGATTTTGAGTGTTTCGGGAATGCCTACCTGCCCACGATTCAGTATAGGATAAAGCCCGAGGAGCTCTACATTCTTAGCTGTGAAAAGGGTCAAGGCCGACGGCCCAGTCCTTTTTCACAGCTAAGAATGTAGAGCTCCGAGGGCTTTAACTGACTTAAAACACATCCGAACACAATGAGGATCCCTCATAATCAACAGTTCGGACACGTCTGCCTGATTATAAAACCATATGCTTACCATGATAATTGGTCTGTACCAGGTCAACAATAACTCTCCATTTCCAGTTTAGAATGTAGTTGTCGGACAAAGAAAATAATTTAGTAGTGTGTTTTAACTTGGGTTTCAATTCTGAAATGGGTGGCTTTTCGCTCAGCTCCACTATCCTCTTGTCGGATGGTCCCCTGGGTGACAATACCTGAGGGGTAACTCCACTCATATGTCTAATTTTGAAATATTGCAGTTAGTTTGATGCCCTATCGCAGCCGTATCAGTGATGATTGATGCAAGAGCTGCATTATAATGTAACTATATCAAGTTATAATGTCAAAATACAATGTCACCATAAGACATTAGAACGTTAGGATTCAATATTGCATTATGATATCGTTATATTAGATCATAATGTTATGATAGCCAGCTGTGTGTTAATATGAAGTTATTATTATAAAGACATGACATTAAAATATCAGTATATCGAATTTTATTCTGATGAGAGGTCATTTTCACGTCTAGATATGGCATTTTATTGAGAGAGTATGCCATTTTAATTTATTGCTATGGCATACTATAATGTCAGTATATTGCATTATTATATTATTAACACTTTGTGACATTATTATTAGATTATGGTATATTACATTATGGTGTCAGTATCACAGATATATACTAAGTACATATCTATGGTCAGTATATATTGCATTATTATATCAGGAGCGAGATTGAATAAGATACTAGAACGCTAGAATATAGATTTAACGTCACGATATATACAAGTTTAACGTAGCATTCTAGGGCAATAAAATATAAGGATATGATTGATAATGTTATCATAATTATGACACTATAATCCTAAAACAATGTATTAACATTTCAAAATATGATATTATCAGAGTTTGCTCATCAAAGATATATTTTTATTGCAAGCAGGATTGGATAATTTTAAGATAAATAAAACAGTCTATAAAGGTTACGTGGGAAACGTTTGTTGTTCGACTTTATGTCCAAAGGGGAAATAGTTGACAAGAACTTCATAACAGAAGCCAGTATTTTTTTTTCAACGTCTATTGGAGTCGCACCAGCTAAAGATATGCATAAGTCAGAAAAGCTACTTAACATCACTCTGTTCCCATCGACTATGAATATTACAGGGCAATATTTGCACAGGAGCTGCTGAATGCAGTGGCGGATCCAGAGGTCCCACGTTCAGGTCCCCACAAACAAGAAACGTCCACATTTGGACATGAATTAATATGCTCTAGAATGCATCATTTCAAGCCTTGGATTATTTTTTCCGAGGGACCATGCCCAGACTCCTCTAGAGCAAAAAACAGGCTGGCTGTGCCAGCTGTGGTGTGTAAAAATTATTGTAAAACATCGACGCCCCACCGTTTGTCAATTCCAAGATCCGCCACTGGAATGATGGATTAAGTCAGCCATGTGTTTCCACTTGTATCTAATGCTTTGGTTATATGATGGCTAAAGGGTTAAATATTTACTAGATCAAATAACTATATCACTTACATACAAACATACATGTTATTTTTTACTTTTGCATTTTGGCTACATTGAATATGTTGAACAGGTACAATTGAACTACTTTTATTCATGACTTTGGGACCTAAAGAGTTTATTGTTTTATCTTGTTTCGCAGATGAGAGTCTTGACTAGCGTTTTTATTGCTACTTGAGTAATCCAAAGAAAATACATAATTATCTGTACATACTTATTTAAATGTGTTCTTTAACATCGACTTGAACACATTTTTATTTGCTACATTGCTTAGCATAACAATGTAGACCGTTAGTTTGTTGTTTTTATATGATTTTGGGACCTAAATGGTAAACATTGTTTTGTCTACAACTATTACATATATTAAAGACATCAGTGTATAAGTTGTTTTGCTTTTGCTAATTTTAGATACATTATATAGCACTAGAATAGGGTATCATAGAAATCATCAAATGTATTTATTTATATGAGTTTGATACTTAAAGGGTTAAACCAATATATATACAACGTAGGCCCTATATATATAAATATATATGTATATGGCATAAAGAAATCTCGACATTAGTTTATCTATGAGATGTTAATCCTATATATTTATTGCAAAATATTGTGATAAATCTAGTGATGTGGATGGTTCTATATTATCAGACCCCTTGTTCACAAAGGGTTCATCTGTCAAATTTGTCCAAAAATATCACAAATGCCTCAGCTATATTCATATTCCTGATATTCTCTCATTTCATTTGGTATATAATGCTCTTTAGTATATTTTGTTTTCCATACTGCTGTATTATTACCCTTGCTATATATCCAACAAACCCATGAAATATCACATTTTTAGTCCAAATGGAATTTTTTTTAATATTTGGTAAAGAATACTTTTCTATGCTTGAAAAAATTGGTACCATGTTTTTTTGGATCACTTATACTATCAACAATTGATTTTTACACATGGCATAAAATAAACATTTGGTTCCCACGGGAGCTGGATTTGCTACATAGGCCCCCGGACTAGTAGTAAACAGCATGCATGCAGACGAACGGATTCTGTCTTTCTGGACTTTTTACTCACATGTTTCCTATGTGGGGATTTGTTAATGTAGGCCTATAGCTCAAAAGATAATTAAAACAACACTGATGGGACACAGTGACACGGATCAAGTTGGTCAGCCTAATGACCAGCTATCACAAGCTATCACATTTATCATATTTTAAACCAAATATTCAGGAAATTCAAGAAACAAGATCTTGCCAACACATGTTAGCTGTCGTACACTCTAAACAAGATAAGTTTTTTCGGAAGGTACCTCTCAGTAGGCCTACTATTACCATGTAACATGGGTTGCATGGTAATAGTACTGAAAGGTTCTTATTTTGTTTAGAGTGTATGGTACACATATACCTCCACCATCGCTCTAAAGTGGTGAATAATTCTACTCTGTGGACGCGTAGTCTAGAGGTATCGGTTTCGTGTCCCGGGCGTGTCGGATGTTTGGCGTATATATACCTTTATCAAACAATATGATTTCGGCGAATGCATGACGAATGATCCGCGAATGCATGGCAAATGTGAGCAGTCGCTGAAAGTTTCGGCGAATGTAAGGCGAGTATTCGCTGAAAAAAATTGCGATTGGCGAGTCGCCAAGCATTCCCCCCGAAAAAACTTTTCGTTGGATCAATCGCCAAGCATTCGCTGAAAATGTTTTGTCGATTAGCACTGTTCGCCAAACATTCGTCGCCAATTTGTACTGTTCGCCGAGCGTTCGCTGAAAGACTTAGTATTATTTCACTGTTCGCCTAACATTCGCATTTTGTAGTACCGATGAGCCAAGTGTTCGCCGAGCATTCGCTGGAGGTATTGTACTAGCATTCGCCGTGAAAGCTTAATCTGATTGGCTTATATTTAACTGCATTCGCCGAGTTAGTCGCCATACATTCGCGGAGTGTTCGAATGACATTCGCCGTAAACTAATATACATATGTAAATTAGTAGTCGCCATGCATTCGCTGATCATTTTCCAAGCATCCGCCGAAAGCTCATTTTCATGTGAAATGTGAATACAAGACGAATGCTCAGTGAACAGTCGCTGCGAATTCGCCGAGCATTCATTGGGAGATGCGGCACATACTCTGCGAGCATTCGCCGTACATTCGCTAAACATTCCCTAGCATTCGCTGGAAGCATTCGACGAAATCCATTTTTTAGTAAGGGTAGTTATAACAGTTGTCAGTATTGCTAGATTTTGAAATACATCGAGTGCGTAATAGTGCTTGAAAGTAATTGTCTATGGAATATAAAGAGTCCCCCGAAAAGAGTATAGAACACAACCGCTTTCAGACTTCTTGTGATCGTGAGGTTTCAATAAAATACAGACAGCGATATTACTTAATTATCTGCAGGTGGTTTCAGACGGCAAACCCAGATGCGATATTATAATACATGCTTATATACTATACCAGCACATAATTTTCATTATGACATTCCTGTCAAAATAAAATTCATACAAGCCTCCTTAAGAGAAGTATCATATCAAAAAATGGTTTGATATAAGGCCTATGGGAAGCAGGAAGTAGAGTATATTATCTGTTTGTACACTGATCACGCAGAGGCTCAGATATAGCCGATGTCTGGTTCCCAAAGATGTGAATATTCGTTTAGTTGACTCGACAGTGACTTAACATTGTCCCAACGTCAAACACTTTGGGACAACGTTACACCACTGTTGAGTCACCGTTTTACACCCGCAGTGATGATACTCATAGATTTGCTTGTGTGTTGTGAAACACCGAGAACATGATTATTAAGACGAGACTGGCGATCCATGGTATTCGTGTAAAGTCCCCTATAGTATTTCACTGCACATGTGGTACTCCTCGCGGAAGTGAACGGTGGCTTAGGTACCTGTGGCAGTTCGCTATTATCGAGTGTGCCACGATTATTATGCAATCAAGTCATCCTGTAATATTTTAAATGTTTTTTTTTATCGATTTGGAAGCTTAAAGAGCATGGTTCGCACCGAAAGAGCTGGACTACTTCGACAATAATGTTTTCGAGTAAATGTACAAAGTAAATGTCATGTAATTGTCTTTACTGATTGTAAGCTTCTTATTTTGTGGGAGGGGAGTGAGTAAATGACTTTGCATCGCTTGCAGTACTTCTTAACGATATCGCTGCAAGGGGAAGTCCCACATCGTGCACAGTTCCAAGAACAGCACTGCACACTCCATGCGTATGACCAGTCTAGAGCACTAATATAAAATTATATTCACGATTACAATGATCAAACCTACGGCCTAGACGGAATTTGAACCTTGAGTACACAAAAATTGCAAAAATATGCTTAAAAACATGATAGAATCAGAGCACCATTGTCTAATGTATGCAACAGTAAGCACAGTTCATCACAATAAATACATGTTACCGATACAACGTGACATCAATCAGCAAGATTTGAAAACAGTTTCCCTCCATTTTGTCAAATCTGAATAATTTTCAATCACTTGAAGTTGTGGATCGCGTCAGCGAGACACAACTACAAGTGAGTGAAAATTCCAATTAAATAACTCGGCGGTTAAAGGGCTAATAAATAAACCGGTGGCGAAGACGATACACATGTACTGCAATGGAACGACAAACAGCAGTAACTTCTTTCTGGTCAAGTCCGTATTTACTGTCGTTTGCCTTTGCCGGCATACGTGTTGAGGCCAAGGCATATCAGATCACCTGCTTGGTCCATAATGAACCACATTATTCATCCACCAAAAATACATCCAATCGTACATCAGGCAACACGAGACATTGGGGCTATGCTGGATTAATGATGGACTAGCGGCGCAGACAATGGGCCAACTGTAAACCAACAATTCCAACGTCTCGTAACTGCTGCGAAGGTGTTGGTAGTCTGGGCGACTAGCACCACATGACCGCTGAGACGGTGTGCTCGTAGCAATGATAACCATGCATTTAGTGAGGAATTATGGCATCTCTTTCGTCTTGTCGATCACAAGTTGAACCAGCACATGGATGGAAGAGTGTGCAAACGTCCACCTAACGACGAAGTTTCATTTATAAAAGATGTTGCCTCAGTGTTGATCTTTTATTGCGTCAGGGTAGATACTACAATATGTTCAATTCTGTTTAATTGGCGATTGCAACTACAGTGTATTTTATACATATTATATTATTCCGGGGCTACCGTAATACCCTAGGATTTAAAAAAATCTGCAACTAATTGAAGACGCAAACAAAGTATTGCAACTTGGGATAGCTAGCTTTTAGTGTCTTTAACAAGATAAATTGTATAGCCAAATAAGATATTTGATTATACAATTGAATAAATATAAAAATAAATAATATTTCGACTAAACATTTTTGGGTAGTCGGGGTAATAGGAGACTAGCAGCAGGCCTGTCTGGTTAAAATGATCGTCCAATGTAGGCCTATGCACCATTATCAGATTATGACATAGGCCTACCCAGAAAACACCGCGCGGTTTACAGCCATAAACCTGTTTTATATTTATAGTTATTCGCCAGGTGGCACGTATCTTAACTGACAGTTGACCAGGCGGTTATATTAATCCTTTCGAAGTATTTTAGTGCGCGGACCGTCTTTAGACGTCAAAAAATGTAATGGCCGTAGACACATACCAAAAGTATTCAATTGAAGCGGAAAAAACGAACTAAAACATTTATTATGATTTCAAATTAAAAACTTCTTTTGGTCTCCATGGTTTATGCGATAAAATGTCAACGTTGTAGGGTTAAATTATTAATTCCTCACGTCTCTCTTGTTGCGAAACCATGCAACAAGAAATGGAGTGAGACCAAAAGCGATACCAGCATGTGTCAAATTTACAACATGCATATAGTATGCCTACGAATAAATGTATAATATTTGTATTATATATCGATCTAAAAATGTAATCTACTTAGTGACGCTGATTTAGATTTGCGTCCCTTTCATAAGATGCAGAACATACACTATAACACCTCCTTGCCATAACCTATTTTATGTGTTGACAGATATGGTTTCAGCACAGACTCGCCATCTGGCGAAAACAGCAGGGACTTCCAGCAAATGAGGCACACCTGGCGAACTGAAGAACACATTCCAGCATTGATTACCTCACCCATTGCGCCATTGGACACATCACGCTCATTCTAGTCATGCAAAAATATCATAAATCGTCCCCTTGAATATGAAAGGGTGTATCTGCCACTTTCACACACCCTTTCATATCCAAGGGGATGATATATCGTGGTAGGGGGGGGGGGGGGTCGGGGTTGGTGCCTGACGTTACTTTTGCCGCCAGCGCTGTTTAATGAACGTCAAACTCAATTTATCATTATGACCTATAATAATCCATCGGGGATGCTCAAAACATTATGTATACATCTGGTCTTCAGAGTTCAACAAACAATTATTCAACTAGAAACAGTGAATAATATACTAAAATCTTGGGATTAAAAAAGGTTGTATTAATGTATACAACTTGTTATAGTGAAAGATAACACATTTTAATTCTTATGTTGCTAATATAAAAATGGGATTTTATGAAATTAGGTTTTGTATAATTGTATTACTATTATTATGATTATTATTATTATTAGGCCTATTACTATTTTTATTATCACACCAGATTGCTCAATAAACGTGAATTCCATCAAAAGTATGTAAAGTCAATTAAAAGCTGCCCACATCTTTTTCCTGCAGTATGCTCTACAGCTTTACGTCGGGGCGCATCGTCTTCTACATGAATTATTAGAAATTTAGTACTCTTGAGAAAAACATCAACTAGGACTAAATTACATCATTTATCACAGTCTATCAGTGATAAAGTTTATTGTTACAATACAGCTGAAGGGTTTTCTGTGCACATTCTAGATTGATGTTACATGTATGTCTTTATTTGCTCCCCACAATTTTGATTGTTACTTTTTTATTTAAATCTGATAATTGTCAATAATATGTCAAATAAAAAAGAATGCCATCAATGCTTTTTAAATGTATTTTTTACATAACAATACGCTGCTACCCCACATACATATAGATGGTGCTGCTGCTGTTGATGATGATATAATAGTGGTGGTGGTGATGATGATGATAGTGATAATGATAGTGATGATGATAATGATATTGATGGTGATGGTTGTGGCGGCGGTGGTGACGGTGATGCTAATGCCAAATCACATAGACCCAGATCGATGTTAAGTTATAAGAAACTTATTGTTAGCAAATTTAATTTTCAAAATTAGCCTTCAGCTTTATTGTTTCCAGTCGAAGGTTACATTTACAATTCAAATTCGCAATATGCGTTAAAGCCCTCTGTGAGTGGTTGTTTCATAGGTCACAATGACAGTCAGAATGATGGAAAAGCTTTCTATAAGATGCAGATATGTAGCCTATGATTAGGAGTTGTGATTCAACAAAAAACATACACAAAATAACTCTGTTTATGTGGCTGCTTGTAGGATCCTGACATCGCTTAGTCAATGTGGCGCTTATCCCCAGATTCCTGGACGCGGGCTGACGGGGATGACCGCCTCGTTTTCATACCGTGGTGACGTGCGCACACAGAGCAGTGTGGTGCGGCTTTGGTATTTTTCCCTCCACTTCAAGCGTAATACTCAGGGACTGCGGACGTGCCGCAGATCGCTCTCGCTAAGTCCATAGAGACGTGCCGTGCGCGGATGGTTGTGCTTTGCTGTTATCGCATGTTAATCAAATAAACATGACAAGAGAGAAGACAGTTTCCTGGTTTGTTTAATACCGTCTACCAGACGGATGGGGAGGATATTTGAGTTTTGATGGCGAGATTGGGCGGAGTCCTTCGTCGGCCGTTGTGACCCCATAACGGAACTCCCGGTGTAGGTTTACCACGACATATTGGTTAATCCGACCTTCCCACACGCCATACTGGTGACCCCTGACGACTGATCGTTCACGCAACAGTGTTTTCACCTAGACGCCGGTTGAAAACTGCTGTTTTCAAGGATAGTTTCATTAATTTTAGGGGATTTTTTGAAAAAAATCAATAGCATTTTTTTCACAAGGTACGTGAAAGCTGTAGGTCAAAATATATATATGCCAGTTTAAATTAGTTAGAAAGAGTTACCAGACGAGAAGCACGTTTCTTTGCGTCGAAAACGGCGTAAATTTCTAAACTTTTGGTCGAAATCCCACGTGTTTGGCGCCTTTTCAAGATGGCGGCCTTGCCGGTTCTCTAGAAGAATCTAGAAAATTATTCTTATAGACATAGTCTATCATTTTTTTATCGTAAGAGTTTGTTTAATGCCTTCATCCTACTGATGCCACTGTAGGCGAGTAGGAAGTGGGTATTTTCTGTAACTCATTTTTATCGTTGATTACCATAATTGGGTAACTCGATTTTAAAGTCCACAGACGAAATCTCGTCAAATTTTTTCACGATTTTTCTACAAATCGACAGAAATTTTTACTACCGCTTCGACTCGGGTAACCTTTAATAGGTTTAGGGCCAAAATAAATTGTTTCCCTAAATGAATGTCAATAAACGGTCTTATTTGGTCTGTTTAAAAATATTCCCAGGACTGTAGGTCAATATTTTGTACTATTATCATATGTTATTTCAGAGAATGCTGAATATTGTATTTGTATTTGGTAGGTGTGCGCCATCTTGGTCGCTGGTTTCCCTAACTTAGCTCAAAGCTCGCCGTGGGCACCCACGTGTTCCCCCCTAACCGGCATGCATCGGGACAGTGAACCTGTGTCGCCGCATCACATTAGCATAAAGTAAGCCGCCATTTTGATTTGGTGGAGATTATTAGTCACGTGTTCCAAATTTTACACGGACAGATTGTAATAAAAAAAAAATTTTTTAATTGTTTGTAAATTTTCTTTTTCAACACGATTGAGGGAGAAAATGTGTAAATAAGTCGTTTCGAAAACGAAATTCTGTCACTAATTTTTTGTTCACTTTGAAACGCTTTTTTGTGTTTGTAATCGTGCTAGGCTATTCAGCGCCTTATTTGGGCACGCAGTAGCTGATGAATATGCTAATGTGAGGCGAGACAGGGATGCTGACTGTATACTATGTACGCACCGCTCAAAGCTTACCGTCACAGACTATAAGCCACATGCTGCCTGCTGCACAGGCTGTGAGCGCCGTAAATACACCACACACACACCCACCACAGGCGACATAAACCAGCCGCTACCGAACACAGTCGGTTTATACGTCAACCAATGAATCGATGCGAGCGATTGATTCGGACGTTTATGAAGTGATTCGGTGATGAACGTACCATTATAAAAAAAAAAAACGTGGAATGTTCATCACAGATATCATTTTTCAGTGAAATGATATACTTTATCATTTATCAGCATAGACTACTGTCAGTCACGTTTTAGATATTATTCTTAAATCATAAATGTCACTGTTTTTCTTCGCAGTCACATTTAGTCTATCAGTTTGAGAACGAAATTTTCTCACGATAGTTATTTCTGAAGTTTAAATTTTTTATAAATACAGAAATATTCGATTTGACAGTTGCGCTAATGCGAAACATTGCAAATATTTGAATGTGTTTTTCGACTTGTGTGAATTTTTTTTTTTTTTTCACCCAGGTCGATTTACAAAATACTATTATCATAGCTTAGCATAGCTTATCACAGTTATCTCTGGCATATTGTCTTTTATGTACCACTGCGACCTACGGTTTTCACGGTACCATTTTGCATGTGTGTGACTCAGTGAAAACGTTTTATGTCTCATATAGACCTCCAGTTTATACTTTAATCAATACATACCTTTTGTGAATTTGTGAACAGCACTTAGGTGAAACTTCAACGACGCATATTTCTGCAACTAATCTGCAACCCCCGTTTCTCGCACCATGCGACATAGCATGAACATTTGCTACAGCCTACACTTCTAGCTTCAACATATTACAGACATTTTTCATCTGATTTGTACGGCATTGCACAACCTGTCCGCGCACGGCGCGTCAAAAATAGTTGGCATGTGTTAATACGACATGCCATTTTAAACACATTTGGGATAGGCACAGAGCCAATAGGCCAGCTATCCCAGATGCTTCATTAATTAAATAATTTTACAAACACTACTTCATCATGTCAAAGCAGTACGACAGCGAAGGCTTCATGTCATCGCCTCTAGAAGGTGCGGGTGCTAGAACAAAAGATAGCTATCATCCCGACAGTGAAGACAATGAAGTTCGATTCCGAGCAGCTGACGAGGAATATCAACGCTTCAAAGCCGATTTTGCTCGGATTGCTCGGGATAGACGTTTGAATTCCCACTCGAGGAGTGACTCATCAAGGAGTTTTTCACCGCTTGGTAGACAGCCGCAGAAACGAGCTACGAACTTGCCAAAGTTTAGAATTGCAACTTTCTACGCCTCTGATGTGGAGCTCTGGTTTAATCAAATCGAGACGCAATTCGCCCTCCACCAGATCGATGATGACGACGAGAGGTATAGCCTAGCCTGCGCTGCACTTTCTGGCGAAATTGCATCAGACGTGAGAGACGTGCTGCTGTAGCCTTTCAGGTCAAACAAATATGACAGCCTGAAAGCAATACTAATTGAGAGGCGAGGATTGACAACACCTGAAAGGGTTAATAAAGTTATCTCTGGCGAGAAGATCGGAAGCGATATTCCCCCGCGGTTCCTGAGACGTCTGCAGAAGACTGCAGGTTTCGGCACCAAAGCTGTTGTTGGAAAGGCGGTAATTCGGCAAGCGTTCATAAGACAGATGCCCGCTTCCATCAGAGCCCATTTGGCGACTCAACCCGACAGTGCCTCCCTCGAGAGTTTGGCCGTTTTGGCTGACAGGGCACTAGCTGCAGAACAAGACGTTGAAGAGAGTAAGCCGGGGGTCGCAGAGATCAAATTAGTTGGTTTGTTAGAAGATCTATCCAAACGCATCAAGAAATTAGAGACAGTAAAAACATCTGAGAGGAAACGGAATAAGGGACGTGGACGAGCCAATAACTACGCTCACGCGCCTGCATTTGCCGCTAATGTACAGGCCTCAGGTTTCATTAGTAACCAACATAGCCAATATAGAGACGCTAAAGATAATGCTCGACCTTTCGTTCCGCCGCCGAATGCACAGGCCACTGAGTTTGTTAATAATTCAAATAATTGTACTAATGCACAACATAATGTCCGACCTTTCGCACTGCCGCCGCAAAATAATGTCGCACAACCGACCGACACAGCCACTGCACAGGTTTGCTATTACCACCAAACTTATGGTGAAAAGGCGCGCTTGTGCAGTGAACCCTGTTCATACTATGTTTCATTAGGTCAGCGCGAAGTCGCTAATATCGCGTTATCTCACTCTAAGTTATTATATGTCGCAGATAAAGGACACAAATGCAGATATTTGATCGACACGGGCGCGGCTGTCAGTGTTCTGCCGAAATCTTGCGCTAACGGGATTTCGGGCGCTGACAGTCTCCCCCTGGTGGCAGCTAATAACAGCACTATAAAGACTTACGGCAATTGTAAACGCGTCGTCGGATAACGGTTGAGCTCCTGTTCCCACATAGAACAGGGGCTCTGGGGGCGCCGTTCTGTGTGACATACCAAAAGCGGGGAGTTCCCTATCACTCCACTGCATGAGACAAGAACACGGTTGACGGTTGACGGTTGACGGATATCGGTTGAACTCCTGAACTCCTGTTCCCACAGAGAGCAGGGGCTCTGAAAGGAGCCGTTTTGTGAGACACATAAGGCAGTGGGCTTTCAATCATAGCACTGAAGGAGACGGATTCTGGTCTTAAGCAATGAGCTCTCTATCATTACATTGCTAGCTTGGGTGATGGCACGGCGGACACGGATGGTTGGCTGACGATGACGGTTCATGATGGTGGTTTCAAACACACTGCTCAGAAAGCAGAGCACATTTCAAAGGGTCAGTCCTTGCCCTTACTCTGGTGGCTGGTCGCCTCTTCCCTGGTTCCTTGTCTCCTGGACTTCTTCTTGCCATTGCTTGTACAATCACCTACCTCACCAGGTGAAAAGAGAGAGGCGCTATAAGGTTTATACCAGAACTAGTGCATAATCTCGCGTCAGCCCTCGCGCTGCGCGCTCCTCTAGGCTAAACGCGTCGTCGATGTCGGTTTAAAGCGCGAATATCCGTGGACGTTCATAGTGGCAGATGTACAGCAACCCATAATCGGGGCTGATTTTTTATTCCACTACAATTTGCTCGTAGACTTGAGAAGCAGATGTCTTCGAGACATGCGTACAGGCTTAGCCATTGCCGCTTCATTATCTTCGATTAAACCTCTGTCATTGAACAGAGTCGATACAGTTCAAAATGAATATACTACACTCCTCGGCCAGTTCCCGGAACTGACACGCCCTACGACAAAGGGTGAGCCCGTCAAACACGGCATAACTCACAAGATTGTGACTAAAGGTCACCCGGTTTTTGCTCGACCACGACGTTTGGCTCCCAATAAGTTGGTTACCGCCAAACGCGAATTTGACGATATGATTAAATTAGGGGTCATTGAACCCAGCGACAGCGAGTGGTCCTCAGCGCTTCACATGGTGCCAAAGCAAAACGGCGATTGGAGACCATGCGGGGACTACCGTAGTTTGAATGCACAGACCGTACCGGACTGTTATCCGATTCCGCATATTCAAGATTTTACGCAGCGATTAGCCGGATCGAAAAATTTTTCGAAGATAGACTTAGTCAGGGCTTATTACCAAATTCCGGTGGAACCGTCCGACGTACACAAGACTGCTGTTACCACACCTTTTGGCTTGTTTAATTTCACTAGAACCCCATTTGGTCTGAGAAATTCCGGTCAAACGTTTCAGCGATTTATAGACCACGCGGACTTGATTTCGTTTTTGTTTATTTGGATGACCTACTGGTAACCTGCCCAGATCATAAAACGCATAAGAAACATCTACGAATTCTTTTTGCTCGACTATCGGAGTACGGAATCATCATTGGTCCTGAAAAGTGTCAGTTCGGAACATCTGAATTAAGTTTCTTAGGTCATCACGTTTGCGCCGAAGGAATTTCGCCGTTACCTAGCGCCGTTGACGCGATCGTTAATTTCATTAAACCCGAAACGCAACGAGCATTGCGTAGGTATCTGGGAATGGTAAATTATTACCACCGTTTCATACCGCATTGCGCCGACAAGCTGACGCCACTCAATAATCTACTGACTTCTGCCAACGAAGGCCATACCAGATTGTCACCGAAATCAAATTTCGATTTGAAGTGGAATAAAGAAGCAGAGTCAGCATTTTCCGAGTCCAAACAGATACTGGCAAACGCTACGCTTCTGGTGCACCCAGATTCTACGGCCCAGCTTAACATCACGTGTGACGCTAGTGATGTCGCCGTCGGTGGCGTTTTGCAGCAATTTTTAAACGGTATGTGGCAGCCGCTTTCGTTTTTCAGCAAGAAGCTGAACCCAGCAGAGACATGCTATAGCGCGTTCGATCGTAAACTTTTGGCAGTATACGCTACAATTAAACATTTCAGACACAATTTAGAAGGATGAAATTTTTTCGTTAATACTGATCACAAACCGTTAACATTCGTAATGTCATCCGTCACTGAGCGCGCATCCCTACGACAAACACGTCATTTAGCGTTCATTGCTGAATTCACCACCGATATTAGATATGTAAAAGGAGAGACAAATTTCGTCGCTGATGCGCTGTCACGACCATCAGTGTCAGCGATACACGATGGCCCAGTGATAGACTATAAAGCGTTAAGTCTTGATCAAGCTAATGACGCGGAATTCACACGTTTGAGACATTCGACTACGTCAACTATGAATTTCAAACTATTGAAATCGTTTGATAATCAATTGATCTGGTGTGATGTGTCCACAGGACACAACCGGCCGTACCTTACCGCGATATTTCGCCGAAAAGTTTTTTCAAACTTACACGGTTTAGGCCATCCATCGCATAGAGCCACCAGACCTTTGATTAATACCCGATTTGTATGGCACGGCATGAATATAGATATTGCTAGATGGTGTCGTACTTGTAAGGGTTGCCAGACCGCTAAAGTTTCACGTCATAACACTCCTGTTTTCGGAAAGTTCACTGAACCTACCGAGCGATTCGATCATGTCCACGTGGACATAGTCGGACCTTTACCTTATGCCGATGGTTTTAGATATCCACTGACTTGCGTCGACCGTTTTACACGTTGGCCCGAAGCTATACCTATGGTAGATATTAGAGCCGAAACGGTCGCCGATGCCTTCTTCAGCGGGTGGATAGCACGTTATGGTACCCCTGCCACTATCACCACTGATAGGGGCGCTCAATTCGAGTCCAAATTGTGGGATAGTTTATGTAACCAATTCGGGATTATTCGGAATCGTACCACGAGTTATCACCCTCAGTCGAATGGCATGGTCGAGCGTTTCCACCGTCAATTGAAAGCCGCCATTATGGCGCACGAGTCACCGAATCCGTGGACTATCACGTTACCTGCCGTACTGTTAGGAGTTCGTTCAGCCGTGAAAGGAAGACTGGGCAGGTCAGCTGCTGAGATGATTTACGGGACAACCCTTAGACTTCCAGGAGAGTTTACTAAACAGTACAACGTCGACGCTAACACTGATTTGGAGAATTATTCAGAGAAGCTACGCGTAGCCATGTCGCGTCTCCGTCTATGTCCGCCACGTGACACACAACAACACAACATTTTCCAATTCAAGGAAATCGCTACATGTACTCATGTATTCTTGCGCCGAATCGCAATTGCACCGCCTCTGACCGCCCCTTACGACGGACCATACAAGGTCGTCGCGAGGAGTGGCAGAGTAATGAAAATCCTAGTTAAAGGCAAGGTTGAGACGGTCTCCTTAGATCGCGTTAAACCCGCTCACATGGAGTGCGAGCCTACAACAGGTACGACAACACAGCGTAAACCGCCAAGCAAATCACGGAAGTCGACGGCTACCAGGACATCTAGTAGGAATCCACAGGGTCCACCTAGACCTGGTAGTGCGAACACTCAGACGTCCAACGGGACGAGAGTCAACACAAAAAAGTCGACAGCAGTCAGAAGCAATCAAAAATCGGCCACAGTCCCAAAGCAAATAGATGTTAAAGTCAACTTGTCCAACAGAGACAATACTTACGTAGCGCCGCATTCGCAAGCCCTTGCCGCGTCCCGCGCTAACGGGAACGGCGGTGGTTTACGAACGTATTCCCGCATACCTTTACATCTACGGGGTAAAACCCCAGGTGCTGCTGACGCCGCAATCGACTCGACAAAAAGCAAACATGCGAATATCGCTAATCGCGAAAAAATTTCGACCGACCAAACAGTGCGAAAAACTAGAGTCGGACGCACAATCCAGACTCCTGCTCGATTTGTGCAGATGGTTCACGCCATAGTCGCGCCCAATGACGTCTATGGCGGGCCCAGCCGCATACCTCGTAATCACAATGTTGTTAAATTGTAAATGAATATGCCAGGCCTGGCAGAATTGTGTGCAAATGTGTAAATGTAGACAATTTCTTTTAGCAAGTTCATTGCTAAAGCATTAATAGCAATTCTGTTAATTAAATGAATGGGTTGATCGCAGCTTGCAGCACGTGAATAATATATAAAGGACAGTTGGTGTTAAGAGGATCAGACAATTCACGTATAATGCTGCGCTTTCAACCGCCCACAATGTAACCACACCCGCTATATATTTTTTTTAAGAACACTGCTTAGTACAAGAGGTTACATATTTGACAACCCCGCTACTTGCACGAAGCAGTCTCCTACACGTCAGTTTGGTCCTACGTTGTCACTCAGCCGGGGGTAATGTAGGATCCTGACATCGCTTAGTCAATGTGGCGCTTATCCCTAGATTCCTGGACGAGGGCTGACGGGGATGACCGCCTCGTTTTCATACCGTGGTGACGTGCGCACAAAGAGCAGTGTGGTGCGGCTTTGGTATTTTTCCCTCCACTTCAAGCGTAATACTCAGCGACTGCGGACGTGCCGCAGCTCGCTCTCGCTAAGTCCATAGAGACGTGCCGTGCGCGGATGGTTGTGCTTTGCTGTTATCGCATGTTAATCAAATAAACATGACAAGAGAGAAGACAGTTTCCTGGTTTGTTTAATACCGTCTACCAGACGGATGAGGAGCATATTTGAGTTTTGATGGCGAGATTGGGCGGAGTCCTTCGTCGGCCGTTGTGACCCCATAACGGAACTCCCGGTGTAGGTTTACCACAACATATTGGTTAATCCGACCTTCCCACACGCCATATGCTATCTTCGAAAAAAATTGCAATTTATGAAAAATAAGCTCCTCCCAAATGTATTTATTGTTTTTGGATTCAACCAAGTTATGTTTATCTACTCCACTGGATATGCATGATCTACTTAGCGATAAACTTATTTTCAGGTATTGGCGGACCTACTATTGGTAAATGAAGTCAACATTGGCATAAGAATACGGCTCGTACGCCTAACTATCAGAACACAGTACACTGCATCTGAGACCCTTACCCTTAGAGCACTGAGCCAATAAATTTAAATTTTCAGCCACTTGAAGTTGTGTCTCACTACCGCGATCCACAACTTCAAGTGACTAAAAATTAGTTCAATTTGCAAAATCTAGGTTGAAATGTATGTGATTATCACAGATTTGTGACATATTTAATTTTTAAAACCTAGTAATGCAAGACAACTAAAACATGAGAAAACAATACTATAGTCAACTGTAGTCGACATCAGTGTGCTAAGGGTTAATCTGTGACCTGGATCTGTGACCAGAATCTGTGTCCAGTGCACTTAGTCCAGCAGCCAGAGGCACTTACCATACACCCTCCCCCCTCAAAGTCCTCCACCACCAATTTTTTTGAGTTCATGGGGATGCCCTGAGGTCGACGAAAGATGTTAACATTGCATAAGTTGGGTTCAGCGCAGATTTTGGGCCCTATTTTGACCGCCATCACCAAAAAAACGATTTCTGTCGATACTAGAAATAAATGTTGTCTGCATTAATCAAGTATCTCATATATACCTGAAAATAAACATATAAATTTTTCCACAACCATCCATTTTGTAACCCAGTTGAATCAAAAACTTATGATTTTGCTTTGTTCTACTTTTTACCCCCCCCCCCCCCCTGGCCGCTGCACTATAAGTTTAGTTTTATATTCTAGAATTTCACAACATCACTTGAAATAGTTCTATCTGCCTATATCGGTATGTATGTGTCAAATTTGGGAATTACCATCATCCCCTCCCATTAATTGACCCTAAATTGTGTTTTATTTTCAAACATGTATTTTAGCACCGAACTGAGACATTATCAGATGCAGGATGTCACAAACATAAACGACATAACGACACTTTATTTAGATTTCTATGATAAATATTCACAAAGATGATAATTTATAGAAATTAAGATTTTGGTGGCGGCCACTTAGCATTTTTGTCATACAACAGGAAAAAAACAGATTGGCATTATCTCTTAAAGAATCATTCAGCTTCAAAACGCGCATGCCTGGGACGGTCAAGTGTAGGCCAACAGTAGCCTATTGAGTACAGATTGACGGCATTCATATAGCCACTGAACTGATTACAAGATACTACTCAAACGAGAAATTGATCCAATGCTGTTTTAATGTTAGACCAACGTCTGTGACGCTGGCCCAACATTGAACCAACATTAGATAAATGTTCAATGTTTGAGAGAAAGTCCTCCTGCCCAGCAAACGCAAGACATTTGTATGACATTTATGCAATGTCGGCCCAACGTCTTCGACGTTGGTCCAACATTGCATAAAGTCATACAAATGTTTTGTGTTAACTGGGTGACAATACAAACTTGGGGGTTCAAGCAGTTTCCAAATCCCCGCAGTAATACAGTCAGTTTGTTTGCAAGTAGGCGACCAAGTAGGGGCAAAAGACAAGGGCTTTGAATTATTACCTCATAGATGTCGCTCAAGTATATATGAACTTGCTGTGATTTGAGAACTTGCTCTTAATGAGGCTTAAGGTATGAAACGCATATTTAGTATTATTATGGAATAGGGCCTTGGCTTACCCACGGGCACTATTGCCTTCTGGGGGACCCTTGTCCCGCGAATTTTGACAGTTGACTACACCTTTAAATAAATCAGCCCTCTCATGACCTCATGTGACGATTTTGGTGCTTTTACAACAAAACCAACAATTCTTGTTCATATGAAACTAGACTAAAAGCAATACCAATAACTGTTTCAGGGTATCCACAGAATTTCAAGAGCCCACTAGCCACATGAATGGTTTCTAGTGTAATGTTAGGAATACATAAAATAAAAATCGGTGAGTAAAGATATATTTTTTGATGATTTTAGCCTAATTGTGTTGCGTTAAACCCACTTAATATTGATTTTTCAAGATATGTCATCAACAAAATATCAGCAAATATATAAATCACATGGTAGGTAGACATTTTATTGGCGACTGGAAGTATGTTATACAGAATAATTACAATAAAAATTGTAACATATTTCAAATAACAATGATGTGAAAATTATCAAGTTAAAATATAAACTTAAGTTAAAATAACACATAATATAGGCCTAGGCCTGATTAAACTTTCTACTGTTAGTGTAGGTCTACATTTTCTCTGCTAATTTCATGTATGAGAGATTCAATTAAAAGTCAGCACTTGCTTGTTGAGAGATACACCAAAACATAAAGAGACAAGAGAAATATCAATAACTAATTCCTGAGTATTGATAATGAATACTGTAATGCATCCTTGGTAAACATGAGTAATGCTTATACGACTAACAAAAATATATGTATATGTGTGTATAGAGTGTATATAACATCTTATGCGCCTAAGTCCTGTTTCTTTTAAAAGAATGGGTGTAATAATCCATCTCGTGTCCGTTGTGGTCAAACGTTGTCAGAACAGAAGCAGCATGATGTCTCATTTCGTAGGTTGCGTTAAAAAATAAGCCTATCTGTGATCAGTTTGAATGTAGGCATATTTCCCATGTTGTCTACCTGCTACACATTTTCCCAACAAACAAGAGACGTTGACCCAACGTCGCGGACAGTGTCCCAACATTAAAACAACATTGTGTCAAAGTCTCTTGTTTGCTGGGTTACTACCAACTTTCGCACTACCATCATATCATTCAGTCAATGTTGGCACCAAATCTGAGATGCGGACCCAAAAGTGCATAAACATGCTGTTGCATGGAGAAATCCAGATGGTTGTTTGACAAAGGAGTGCAATTAAATTTAAATTACATTTGTGGTAATCAGCCAATTGTACCACAGCATCTGGTAAATTAAATTTAACATTGAAAAATATTTCATATTTGGGTCTTTTTTGTAAAAACATGCCGCCAGAATAAAATAATTGCATTGTGGCGCATTATTAATATCATCATATTATTTATATCACAGGTATTCTTGGTATACACATTTAACAATAACTAATAAACAATAACTCAACAGCTATACACTGGTCCCAATTAACATGGATTATCCTCCAAATAGTATTAACACCCCTAACATAAATATAACTAACAAACAAGCTTGTATAACAATATACCAACATAGTACACAGGGTGAGAGCAGATGTTCTTAACCCTTAGAGCACTGATGTCGACTATTGTAGGCATTTTGTGTTTTTGTTAGAACCTGCATAACCCGTTGTTAAAAATAAAAGATGCTATCAATCTTGAAACACTGATATATGTCGGGACTTAAAATTCACAAATTACACAAATTTTCAGTCACTTCAAGTTGTGGATCGCGGTAGCGAGACACAACTTGAAGTGACTGAAAATTTAAATTTATTAACTCAGTGCTCTAAGGGTTAATATAGTGAGCATAAGGCTAATGCAGCAATATATCAGTCAATGAATATTTTTTTAAATTCAAATATTGACCCAAGTGTTGTATTTCTCACCACAATGTAATGTCAATTTCACCCTTTCAACGTGGAGACCGACTTACCGTCAGAATCTGATGTCAAAAATCGATCCAAGAAAGAGTAAAATATTTATACTCATCATAGACATAACAATGGTATTCAAATGACACAGAAAGAGCTAACTAAGACATTTCTGATGATTCAAATTAAAAAAAGCCTTTGGCCTCCATGGTTTATATTAAAATATTTCAGCAAGTTAACAACAAGTGAGGTGTGATAAGGCGAGTCATTTGATTGGTTTAATACAAACATTTAACGGCTTGTGTGCTAATGATCTACATATGCACACTACTTTCTCACGTCAACAAATAGTTGTACATGCACCAGTAATCTTACATTCGACCTATTTTTTCCAGAAGATTTAGTATCCAACTAGATTTGCCTGAGGGGCAAAGCTTGCGTCTCCACCCGCCCCACATAGTACATTAATTATAGAATAATACAGTGCTGTCACCAAATTTGTATGTAAACCACATGGAATTGTGATGTCAGAATCACACCAACATCTAATCTACATATGGCCAGGGTAAGTTGCTTCCTTGGAACAAATTGGTAAAGCAGTTCAAGCTCTTAAAAAAAAAATATGATTCGTCGGCCATCTTAAATTTTGTTGAAAAAAGGAAAAAAACAATTCTACCGACTTTTTTCTCAGGGCCACTGAGCATACACAAAAGATAAAATTTGAGCTGTATAACCATATAACCAAATTTAGATAATAGCCAAAATAAGCAAAACTGTAATATCAGCTAAAATCCTAAAAATTAAAAAAATATAAGTTTTTATTATCATAATCACACAAAAAACTAATCAGCACACATCCAGGGTAGGATTATTCCTTTGAACCAAACATGAAATACATCCATGAAGCAATTCAAGCTTTAGAGATTGACATGGGATTTTGGTGGCCCACTGGGATTTTCTTGAAAAAGCTAAAAAACACCCAAAAAAATCACCGGGCAAATACCCTAGGGCCAATATGCTTACTGCAAATATTTAGCAATAATCCGAGCAGGGGCGTATAGCTATATTACCAAATTTTGATGATAGCCAAAATGAACAAAACTGATATATCCGCTAAAATTCTGAAACGTAAAAAAATCATAGTTTTTATTATCAGAATGACACCAAAAACTAATCGGCACATGTGCAGAGTAGGATCTTTCCTTTAAACCAAACATGAAACAAATCCATAAGGCGGTTCAAGCTCTAGAGAGCGACATAGGATTTTGGCGACCATCTTGGATTTTGGTCAAAAAAGCTGAAAAAAATTAACAGGGCAAATTTCCTAGGGCCAATATGCATACTGCAAATATTTGGAAATAATCCGAGTGGGGGTGTATGGCTATATTACCAAATTTTGATGATGGCCAAAATGAGCAGAGCATAAATATCCGCTAAAATACTAAAACGTAAAAAATTCAAAGTTTTTAATATCAGAATCACACCAAAAGCTTTTCAGCTCACGGCCAGGGTAGGGTCTTTCCTTTAAACCAAACATGAAACAAATCTATGCAGCCGTTCAAGCTGTAGCGTGCGCCATAGGATTTTGGCGGCCATCTTGGATTTTGTTGAAGAAACTGAAAAATGCAAAAAAAAAATTTACCAGGCAAATTCCCCGGGCCAGTATGCATACTGCAAATATTTGGAAATAATCCGAGTAGAGGTTTTCGAGTGAGAACAGAAACAAGTGGCGGCGGCGGCGGCGGGTGGACTCAGCAGAAAACAATAAGTCTCCACCACCACATAGTGGGAGGAGACTTAATTAATCAAAACCACACATATAGTTTTATTTTGTAATCTGCTCAGTTATCTGGCCGAATCTGATATGATGTGCTACATTAGAAAACATCAAGTTGGTCACAATTACATACATAAGCACAATTTGAATTTAAACAAATGGAGATCTAGTTAAATGCTGATTTCTTCTACCATTTTCTTGCTTGAACGACAAAAATAGACGCGATTTTAAAATAACTATACATGGAATGCCAACACAAAACATAGCGACTTCACTTTCCCAGCTAATCACACCTATGGGCTCTCATCATTTTTCATCTGTTTTATCAGCAGGTTCCATCACTGTTACTGGGAATGAAATGTGTGTTTAACCCTTTAAGCCCTCATGATGCATTAAAGCATAATTTTTACATCCCTCAAAACAGACCTAATTTTCCTACAACTATGGGCTTTAGGATGAAAATTTCCATGAAACTGGTTTACCAATACTTGACAATTTTCTTCAATTTTCAAATCAGATCAAGTCATCTTCATCCACTACAAGTCGAGAATTGCGACAGCGATTCGCAGCTTGTAGTGGATGAAGATGAAAACGGTAAACTCAGGCCTGAAAGGGTTAAACATCAAAATTCACAAATGTTTGATCACAAATTCAACTTTGAACAAATTAAACATGTGTGTGAAAATTTTAATTCTATAACATAGTGCTTCAAGGGTTAATGCTTTAACACTTTACTTTAACCCTTTGTCTGCTGATCACGAATAGTCCTTTTTATTCCGTTTTCAAAGCTGAATAAATCACTGTTATTGGGAATGAAATGAGTGTTTAAACATCAAGATTTGCTAATGTTTTTTATCAAATTAAACAAATATCAGTAATTTACAGCCATTTGGAAGTTGTGGGTCGTGCTAGCGAAACACAACTTCAAGAGGCTGAAAATTCATTTTTTTCAAATTAGCAGGATAAGGGCTAGGAGAAGATCATACATTTTTTTAAAAGTTGCTCAAACGGTTTAAATGCTTGATCAGGTTACCGGTAGATAGATAGATATTTGGATCTTTTAGTGAACTATTCTTTGTGACTTCCAAGTAATTTAAATACAAAAAATTATGGGACAACTATTTTAAATGCATTCAAATACCTGTATAACTAATTATTTAAACATGTATAGTGTGTTAACTTAACAATGTTATTAAATTATAACTGGCCTCATATTCAATTTTTTTGCATAATGTATCATCTGTATAAAAACAGATGATGGGGTGGGGACAACATTTTTTTTTCGTCATATTTCATTGCATAGCTTTGCATCATTTGCATTTAGAAAAGGTTTTTATGGCATTGTATTACAAGTACCAATTATTTGAATATACTCTGTTAATTTAATAATGAGCTTAACATCATCATCTATTTATTACATAATTCTTCATCAGCTGTACATAAACATTATTTTAGTGTATCATGAATGGAAAATATCAATTATTTGAACTTACTGTACTAATAATGTGTGATAATTTATACATGTAACTAGCTTTTTAGGAATAACTATGTCTCAGACCTAGTGTCTCTGATGACTCTACTTAGGAGTGACCCGTGTCAATGGTTTTATTATGGTATTTTATTTTAATGTGTGATTTTATGATTTTGTATATTGGGTGAGACAATAATGAACATAATAATAATATGACTTTATTTTACCGATTTTTAATGATTGAATCTATGAAAAGCAGGAAAAAAAAATAGAACGACCAACATTTACATGAAAAATCACTGAACTGCGACCAAAAACTTTTCATTTCATGGGCAGGCAGGTAAGTGCCTACATGCATAATCACAAGAGATAAGGACTAGCGGATTTGTGAGATAACACGTTCACTTCACACAATCAATCAGATTAAAATAACTGAATAAAATAAATATTCATTTTAAACACTATTTTTTTAATGAGTGTAATATTTTATCTTCTAAATAGTATTAAAGTTAGTATTGAAAATATCACTAAAATTTTGTAAACTTTAATAGTACATGTATATGCCAGAGGATTTTTTACACTGCATGAATATTTCCTACTTATTAATGATTGTTACCATGGTGACATGGAAATAGTAAGAAATATCACTGATTAGGGAATAAATGAGACTAAAATAAAAATAACAATATATCTTCAAAATATTTGTTTTCAATATGTAATGGGTACATCTTTTTCTATGACACATAATTTTAGGGTTCAAAAGTAATCAGGGTCATTTAGGCTTTGAAGACCCCTAGCATCATCTCTCTAACTTATGCCCCATTTTGCCAGATTGTGAAACATATTATCACGACTGTTGAAATTTATGCTTCATCCTAGGCTTGGAGGGAATTTGTGGTTTAGAAGGAATGATTGGTTTGAAGGGAATGTCTGGCTTGTTTGAATCAGGAGAAGAATGGAGAAATGAATTTGTGGCACTGTGCTTGTCAATCACACCAGCAAACGAGTGTTTTGTTGTCTGAACAGAGTCAACACTGTCAGCATCTAAATCTCCAGAAGTTTGTGTGTGCGGGTTTCGTGAGCCGCCGCTGGTGATTTTGTCAGCCTTACAAACCGTGTTATTTCTTAGCCTCAGCAGATCTGCATTAGACATCATTTCAATTTCATCTATGTCTTGGTAATCTTCATTGTCATTTTCCAATTGTTTAGTATCAGTCAAGAGTTTAAATCCTGATTTTTGACCACTTACAGTATGGAGATGTTGTCTGGCTTTTATTGCACGGGCAGAATCAAACACATCACCTTTGTGAACACTGACTGGATTTGATGGATTTTTTGGTTTTATTTGTGATATCTTAGTACTTGTGTCCTTGTTATTGCTCATTTTTGTTGCCACTGGTTTTAATACAGATTGAGTATTGATTACTGTATCTTCGGCCTTCTGCCTTGATAAGGCAGGTGGTGGTGGTCTTGCTGCCTTCTGCAAAGACATAAACAAATGTGTTAATCTACTTGTGGTCATTGCAACATGAAGATTTGACTAAACCAGTGACACCCTGTTCATAATATAGGTATGATTGAACATTTAGGTTGAAATAGTGTTGAAATGGTGAACAAAATAATGAAAAAAAGATGGAATCAAACAACACTGAAACTGTCTGAAATTTTAAATTTGAAAATTTAAACATGAAAATATGTTTAAGGGGACATAGTTTTGAGACAATCCTAAAAATTCAGTTATGAGCTACATGTAAGTTCTAATTCAATGAAAAAAATGTACTGATAAAGATGCGACTTAGCCCTTGGAGCACTGAGATATTCAATTTAAATTTTCAATCACTTGAATTTGTGTCTCGCTATCGCGATACACAACTTCAAGTGACCGAAAAATTGTCTGATTTGCAAAATTTAAGTCCCAACATGTATCAGTTTTTCAAGATTGGAAGCATATTTTACTTTTAAAAACTGGTTATACAGGTGCTTATAGAAGGACAGAATGTCTGTAGTCGCCATTAGTGTGCCAAGGGTTAACCATCAGCATTACTTTTAACCCTTTAACCGCCGGTGTCGCATATATTCGGGTTTTAATTTTTTATTAGCACATTAAGTATCACCTTTTGAACATGTTAAAGATAAATTGCGAAATCAATCAGCAATATTTGAAAACCGTTGGCCTCCATTTTGTCAAATCTGAATAATTTTCACTCACTTGAAGTTGTGGATCGCGTCAGCGAGACACAACTTCAAGTGGATGAAAATTCTGATTGAATAATTTGGTGGTTAAAGGGTTAAAGAGCTGGTACCGATTATATTTGTTTTTTTTTACATTTAAATTTGCACATTGCATGTCAGCTTAGAAACATGTTGAAAATAAAATGTGACGCCAATCAGCGAGATTTGAGAATACTTCACCTTTATTTTGTCAAATCTGAATAATTTTCACCCACAGCCACTTGAAGGTGTGGATCGCGTCAGCGATAAACAGCTTCAAGTGGGTGAAACTTCAAATTGAATAATTTGGCAGTTAAAGGGTTAAAGTGCTAAAATATTATTGTATAAACCATGGAGACCAAAGGGTTTTTTCAATTTGAAATCATCATAAATGTCTTAAATAGCTCTTTTCACTTCAATTATGTTATGAGTCTACTGCCATTATAAATATTTTTACTCTTCTAGTGCAGTGATCGACATTAGATATCAGAATCTGACGTCTACAGATGTCCGAATTTGACTAATTACACGTCAGATTGTGACGTCTCAAGTCGATCCCCGCACTGATGATCTCAGAACACAGTCCCTGCTCACGAAACTTGTATCCAGTGCAGCCAATTTTTGATTTGTAGAAGTCTAGAAACTAACTCGTAAGATATGGACATCCGAAAAGATACTAGGTCTAACATAACTGCCAAAAATAAAATAACAAATAACAGCATCCCACAACACACCTCACCATCATCCCTCTGTCATCACATTTTGTGTATAAAATACCCCAGGTCAAATGAATCACTTTGTAAAGCGTAACTTAAATCTACCAAAACTGCACCATACAGCTTTAACTCTTTCGCTGCGAAATTATTTCAAAATTATGACGTCACATTGTGTAATTATTTAAAACTTACCCTTTAATTACCAGATCCGTCATAACTGGGCATTCCCAACCATAGTTATTATTTTATATTATGACGTAATTTTCGAGTATGGAAGGCTTAAAGACATACACGTCCCCCTATCAAGCTTGCGTGCCGATAAGGGTGACTGGGAGCCGTCACCACCACAACCAAGTGAATCACGCTGCTTATTATGTAATGTTGCAGTAATGCGACATCCGCTGTGTAGCACAATGTCGCATTAGTGCAACATACACAGTGAAACGTTAATAATGGTCAGTTGACATCAATCCAAATGACATCATAGATAACCACAATGCTATTATTTATAAAAATTTAAACAGCCCATTTTTTTCAAAATAATGTTAAGATTTTTCTGTTTCCAGTATATTGCATCAAAAATTGCAGCCTCACCAGAGGGGAAAATAAATAATTGCAATTCAGGTGGAGAGTTAACAGTTTACAATTTCAAGAAGAACAATTGCATAGAAAGAGAACATATACTTATCATGCTTATAGTCTAATTACGGTAGTCATTTGATCAGCTAAAGCTCTTTCAAACCTTGTTCTGTTTTGCTGGATCTGTGTGAAGAGTGACTCTTTCCTTGCTGCCAGCCATATTAGAGTATATGTCAGAAAAGATGACCTTGTTTTCTTTCTTGTGAGGGACAACAACACTTTTTTTAGTTATGTAGGGAGCAGGTGCCCAGCCGACATCACCACAAGGCGTCTTCACAAACCACCAATCAGTGGCAGACTTCTCGATAACCTGATGAAAAAAAAAAGGTTGCTTCCACAATTCCTACCTCAATGTGTGCCAACCCAGCAAACACGAGACATCGAACGAACCATTGTTAGTTCAATGTAAGGTCAGCGTCTTAGATGCTGGACCAACATTGAACTAACAATGGCGCAATGCCTTATGTGTGCTGGGAAAGACATGATTTAATAATATAATTAAGTAATAACAATAACAAATGAGAGCACAAATCGTCCCGATACCATGTTTTATTTAATGATTTTTCAAAAATAATGCCATGAGGTGCACTAATACAACAACGGTGTTTAAACTTGAGGGTTCAAATTCCCCTCATCAAAACATACAATCAGTTGAAATTTGTGGTAGAGTAATGATACATCAATATGTGTCTTTCCTGTCACACAACACTACAGTCTTCAACGTTGGCCCAACATTATACCACCATTGTTTCAATGCCTCGTGTTTTCTGGGGCTTAGCTGGGAAGAACGAGGTGTTGTAAATGTGATTCTTAAATAGCGCGACATTATTGTTGAAATCACGCCTCCCCCTTCAACGATTACTAGTCCTACCGTATAGTATAGTCACTTGTAAATGTTATATATCAACATAATTATATTCCTGTTTTCCAAAGAATATATGTGTCTTTTTTTTAGGAATAGCTTTTTAATTATCACGAGGATACTAGTATATACAAGGCAGAACAAGCAATTAGCAGCATGATATTGTAAAAAAGGTGCAATTTTGATGTAAGTAATTGGACTAGTTTTGAAATAACTTCAAAGCACTTATTAAATCATTTTTCAATATAATAGCTAAACGGATGGTAAAAGAATCATTAACTGAATTTTCCATATCCCGCTATAATGTTTTCTGATTTGTCTCCGAGCTCTTTTGAATCAATTTAAGATGACTAGTACTTGTGATGTACTCGTAAGTACTCGTTAAAAGTACATTTATTTTTAAAAGTACTTGAGTACAAGTACGAGTACAAGTACTATTTAAAAGTACGAGTACTGAGTGCCGACGAGTACAGCAAAATCGGTACTCGAGTACCAAAGTATCGAAGTACCAAGTACTTTGGCCCCAAGCCTGACTAGTACAGCTATTTGGCCGTGCTACAGAGCTTTGATAATCTGTTTTGTAATTGCTGCGTTCTGAAGATAGGGCGTACGAAACAACAGTCTGGTGAACTACATTTGACTCTGAAAAACCATGTCACGTTCGAAGTTTCCTTGCAGCTATGAGAGACAAATTTACATAATTATGGTTGTCATTATATGCTAGTATTATTATGACCAGTACATGCAATCAACCTGTGTTGTATTATAATCGACCCAGCATAAAAACAGCATTGGATCTGCATCTTTTATTTGTGTTATTGTAGACTTCTTTTTATGTAAGAGAAAGATACCAGCAGGAATGTGCACAGTGATGGTGACAACCACTTCTTTGATGTTAGGACAGCGTCTCAGATTGTGGATTAACATGAACCCAGCGCCGGATCATCCTTCTCACTGGTGTGCAGTCTTTGTCAGCATGATACACTGACCCAATACAGGTGAACATCGTTATAACACGATCGTAAGGGTCCAATAAGTTAAATTGTGCTATAAGTGAATCGTGTTATACAGGACAGAATCGATCATACAACGATCAAAAATTATCATAGGGGTCATATTTGCATTTTTCTAAGACTTATTACAGTTATATTAATTCATTATTTATACTATTCTTTTAATATAAATAACTGACAAAACAAAAGGGGAACAGTTATTCATTTTACCGCAGAAAAGGACAAACGTGTGTGTTTATAGTAACAGGTGCGTTATGACCACAATAGGACGTACACTGTCCCTCTCTCCGTCGCCAGATCATCCTGATATTGTATAAGACGTTCGCCTCCTCCATGTGTACATGAACAAACAGGCGTGCCGTTGACGGCTCATTAAGGCAGGGTATAGTATTGAAGTGACCGGGGGATTAGTTATGTAATGCTATGGCTCGACGCGATGTTGTTCTAATGTTGGCACAACGTCTGTGACGCTGGTCCCATATCAGGCCAACACTGGTTCAATGCCTCGTGCTTAAGGCGGGTGACGGCAAACGTGAGACATTACCGTAAGCAAATGTTGGATTAGTGCTGGGGCGACATCGAAGACGTTGGGCCAGCGTTGAACCAGTAGAGCAAGAACGTTTGGAATTTCCCAGACAGGTATCTGTCTGGAAGCTGTGTCATGTCTTGTAACCCCTTGGATGCTAGTGGATAATATAGTAATATATTTGAACATGTACAGTGTATCATTTCCCGAAATCATACTCTCTATGCCTGGTTATATTAAACCGCTTAAAAATGCTTTTTAAAAAATGATATTTCAGTAGTTATATTTCTGTTCATTAAGATACAAAAAGACAGTAGTCGAACTAAGGCCCACTGATCGTGCAATGTCGGGGCGACGCCACAAGGGTTACCTGTAATGTCAGATATACAGTTGATCTCTAGTAATTTCGCATGATTTGACGATAGACCTGTACTGTTTTCTTTATCTAACTTCATGTCATACCGATGCGCTATTTCGTCATATAATTACGGCGATTTGCATGAATTATAATGCCATCTCAGATTATTACATTTATAGCACGTTCTTAGGTAAAAATCATTCTTCGTGCTTAAAAATCATTCTTCGTGCTTCTGCTTAAATTATAACACGATATTCACACAATTTCTGTATAGATAATTAGGCCTACACGATAAATGGATGATCAAAATACCTCCTCCTGTCAAGAATGACGCGACACCATGTTGCTTGTACAACATACACAGATCCAGCGTTGGTTCAACATTGAGCCAAAATTGAGTATGCCGTCTCTGTTATCCGGAGCACTGTTGTGTGAATGCTGTGACAAGCATGCGTGTTAGCGTTATGGCATAATCAGAGGCAATAAGTCGGTGACGAAATCTGGCTCCCTGTTTTATTACATCGTGTAGGCCGGTGTACAGCTGGATTTTATAACACAATTTTCTCGAAAAGAACCTAGAAAGAGGGTCTTAAATTTTGGGGTCCATGACCTTATCGTGTTATAACCGATCCATGTTGTAACGATTCGTGCTGTAACGATGTTTGCCTGTATTGGTTTAACGTTGGTCCATTAATTGCGAAGCAAACCCAGCATTGAGAAAACATTGGGCCGGTGCAGACCTATCGCTGTAGGATTGACAATGTTGGATTGATGTATGTCAACCGTCTACGACACTGGCCCAACATAAAATCAACATTGACCATGTGTTGAAAATATGTTATTCATGGTTCCAAGAATCAATAAGATAGTAGTAAATTGTACTAACTTTGGAACAAGTGTTTGAAACTTATGACATTTCGACTTGCTTCACCGCCAGGACATCAGTATGTGATCAAGGCTTGCCGAAGCAAGTCGAAACGTCATAAGTTTTAAACACTTGTTCCAAAGTTAGTACAATTTACTACTATCTTATTGACCATGTGGTTTAGAATGTGTTCTCCGAGTTATATTATACAACTATACTAGAAAAGTCAATACACATGATACATGTACAGATGTAGGCATATATCTCACTAGACAATACTGACAGGAGCACATAATGTCAGGCCTAAATATTTAAAGGATGTTAGGCCAAGTTGGACACAAAATATAGCATTTTAGATGTAGTGATGCAGTCAAACCCATCCCTGGTCCACCCCATCCTCTCTTAAACATGTTAAAAAAAGCTGTAAATTTCAAAATAGTCACGTGCTTGGCCACTTATATTCCTCGGCTGGACCATGTGGTTTAAAATGTCAAGGACACCATTTTTGTTAAGTACATGTATTGCCATATTGGCCAGATAAAAAATCAGGCCAGATTCATGAATATTTCTACAAAACGCATTCTACAGTGTGATTAATCAGAAATTGCTATAACTATTCTTATAGTTCTTAAAAGTAGGATAGATGAAAGGCACTAACAGTACATACTGACCTCTAGTTGCTCTTCGTTACCAAGTTTGAGACCAACACCTCCCAATGGTATAAAATCTGCTATTGCTACATAAACCTCTTCCTCTTCGTCATTGGCGTATTCACTGATCTATAGCAATAAATTCATACGTTTAATCAGAACCTCCAGCAACTTTCAACAACAAAACTTTTAATTTTGACACTACATTTCAAAACTTTAGTTTTTCAGGCTATTATTACAGCCCAGCAATTACAAGATGTTGACCCAGTGTTGGATGCTGCCATCACAGAAAGCGGAACCACTTTAACCCTTAACCCTTTAACCGCCGGTGCCGCATATATATTCGGTTTTTATATTTTATTTGCACATTAAGTACCACATTTTAAAAATGTTAAAGATAGAATGTGACATCAATCAGCAATATTTGGAAAGAGTTGACCTCCATTTTGTCAAATTTGAATAATTTTCACTCACTTGTAGTTGTGGATCGTGTAAGCGAGACACAACTTCAAGTGGGTGAAAATTCAAATTGAATAATTTGGCCGTTAGAAGGTACACCCACTAAGCATGACCATAGTTGTTCTTAGTCGATTAAATCACTGATATTGGAAACTAAATGTGTGTTTATACATCAATATGTGTAACTATTTGGTCTCAAATTGAACAAATATTAGTATTTCACTCACTTGAAGTTGTGGGTCGTGGTAGCGAGACACAAGTTCAAAAAGGTGAAAATTCAACTTACTCAACCCTTTCAAGCCTGAATTTACCATTGTCATCTTCATCCACTACAAGCCGCAAATTGCTGCTGCAATTCTCGACTTGTAGTGGATGAAGAGTATTTGATGTGGTTTAAAAATTAAAGAAAATTTCCATGTATTGGTAAACCAGTTTCATGGAAATTTTTGTTCTAAAACCCCTAGTTGTAGGAAAATTAAGTCTGTTTTCAGGAATTTAAAATGATGCTTTAATGCATCGTGAGGACTTAAAAGGTTAACTAATAAGGGTTCAATCAACGTTGGGTGAAAGTCTTGTACCTGCAATGCTAGTTGACTGCTGATAATGGTTGGTATATCAACAATAGACAGTCTGTATTATATTAGTCGTCTAAACACTGAAGTGTATAATAAACCAGTAAACACAAGGTGTGGATCCAATGTCAGATTAATGCTGGGCTAGCATTGTGTATGGTAGGGCAGTCTCATTTGAGCTGGTACCAAAAGAGAATGACTCAAGCAAAGACAACAGTCCTGACATAGCATGGCAAAATCGAGTGGACAGATGAAACTGAGCTGCTATATACGTGTACATTGTATGTAAATTTTCTATCAAAAGAGAGATTTTTCTATTTGAGACACATTTTCCTTCACACTTTTGATTGTATATAAAGGTTCACAAAAATATCTGTATACATTTATGAAAACATTTTGTATCAAATTTATGTTCCAGAGAATCTTGATACAATTTATCTTAAATATATATGTTTTGCCCATTGTGAAACAATTTCAATTTTTGGGGGTATAATGCATTGATTCATCTATATTTCTGATGTGAACATTAGTGATGTGCTGCATGCTAAGCCCTCCGGCTAAGTTCGCTATTGCAAGCCGAGTAAATTTAAACAAAAATTATAATTTACCTCAATAGATTGCCTGCGTGGGGGAGGCCCATGCTTGACAGGTAATGGAGAAGACTGAAGGGATGAAGCAGGCAGTTGCAGAGACACAGAAGCTGCCTGATTTGTTGGGAGATGCTGAGAACCTGTATTCTATAAGATAAGTTTCAATTTTCTTCAATTATCATCATTCATACCATAGTATTGAGTGAGTAAATACACATCTGATTAGACAATGTAACAATAATTATATTTTTAACTATTAATTTAAAACGTGCGATGGATAATGTACAATTTACATATTCACAACACTTTATTTCAAAATTATGACGTCACATTGTGTAAATATTTAAAACTTACCCTTTAATTACCAGATCCATCATAACTGGGCATTCCCAACCATAGTTATTATTTTATATTATGACGTAATTTTCGAGTATGGAAGGCTTAAAGACATACACGTCCCCCTATCAAGCTTGCGTGCCGATAAGGGTGACTGGGAGCCGTCACCACCACAACCAAGTGAATCACGCTGCTTATTATGTAATGTTGCAGTAATGCGACATCCGCTGTGTAGCACAATGTCGCATTAGTGCAACATCCACAGTGAAAGGGTTAATAATGGTCAGTTGACATCAATCCAAATGACATCATAGATAACCACAATGCTATTATTTATAAAAATTTAAACAGCCCATTTTTTCAAAATAATGTTAAGATTTTTCTGTTTCCAGTATATCAAATCAAAAATTGCAGCCTCACCAGAGGGGAAAATAAATAATTGCAATTCAGGTGGAGAGTTAACAGTTTACAATTTCAAGAAGAACAATTGCATAGAAAGAGAACATATACTTATCATGCTTATAGTGTAATTACGGTAGTCATTTGATCAGCTAAAGCTCTTTCAAACCTTGTTCTGTTTTGCTGGATCTGTGTGAAGAGTGACTCTTTCCTTGCTGCCAGCCATATTAGAGTATATGTCAGAAAAGATGACCTTGTTTTCTTTCTTGTGAGGGACAACAACACTTTTTTTAGTTATGTAGGGAGCAGGTGCCCAGCCGACATCACCACATGGCGTCTTCACAAACCACCAACCAGTGGCAGACTTCTCGATAACCTGATGAAAAAAAAAAAGTTGCTTCCACAATTCCTACCTCAATGTGTGCCAACCCAGCAAACACGAGACATCGAACCATTGTTAGTTCAATGTAAGGTCAGCGTCTTAGATCTGGACCAACATTGAACTAACAATGGCGCAATGCCTTATGTGTGCTGGGAAAGACATGATTTAATAATATAATTAAGTAATAACAATAACAAATGAGAGCACAAATCGTCCCGATACCATGTTTTATTTAATGATTTTTCAAAAATAATGCCATGAGGTGCACTAATACAACAACGGTGTTTAAACTTGAGGGTTCAAATTCCCCTCATCAAAACATACAATCAGTTGAAATTTGTGGTAGAGTAATGATACATCAATATGTGTCTTTCCTGTCACACAACACTACAGTCTTCAACGTTGGCCCAACATTATACCACCATTGTTTCAATGCCTCGTGTTTTCTGGGGCTTAGCTGTGAAGAACGAGGTGTTGTAAATGTGATTCTTAAATAGCGCGACATTATTGTTGAAATCACGCCTCCCCCTTCAACGATTACTAGTCCTACCGTATAGTATAGTCACTTGTAAATGTTATATATCAACATAATTATATTCCTGTTTTCCAAAGAATATATGTGTCTTTTTTTTAGGAATAGCTTTTTAATTATCTTGTGAACTACACGAGGATACTAGTATATACAAGGCAGAACAAGCAATTAGCAGCATGATATTGTAAAAAAGGTGCAATTTTGTTATCAGTTGATGTAAGTAATTGGACTAGTTTTGAAATAACTTCAAAGCACTTATTAAATCATTTTTCAATATAATAGCTAAACGGATGGTAAAAGAATCATTAACTGAATTTTCCATATCCCGCTATAATGTTTTCTGATTTGTCTCTGAGCTCTTTTGAATCAATTTAAGATGACTAGTACTTGTGATGTACTCGTAAGTACTCGTTAAAAGTACTTTTATTTTTAAAAGTACTTGAGTACAAGTACGAGTACAAGTACTTTTTAAAAGCCGACGAGTACTGCAAAATCGGTACTCGAGTACCAAAGTATCGAAGTACCAAGTACTTTGGCCCCAAGCCTGACTAGTACAGCTATTTGGCCCTGCTACAGAGCTTTGATAATCTGTTTTGTAATTGCTGCGTTCTGAAGATAGGGCGTACGAAACAACAGTCTGGTGAACTACATTTGACTCTGAAAAACCATGTCACGTTCGAAGTTTCCTTGCAGCTATGAGAGACAAGTTTACATAATTATGGTTGTCATTATATGCTAGTATTATTATGACCAGTACATGCAATCAACCTGTGTTGTATTATAATCGACCCAGCATAAAAACAGCATTGGATCTGCATCTTTTATTTGTGTTATTGTAGACTTCTTTTTATGTAAGAAAAAGATACCAGCAGGAATGTGCACAGTGATGGTGACAACCACTCCTTTAATGTTAGGACAGCGTCTCAGATTGTGGATTAACATAAACCCAGCGCCGGATCATCCTTCTCACTGGTGTGCAGTCTTTGTCAGCATGATACACTGACCCAATACAGGTGAACATCGTTATAACACGATCGTAAGGGTCCAATAAGTTAAATTGTGCTATAAGTGAATCGTGTTATACAGGACAGAATCGATCATACAACGATCAAAAATTATCATAGGGGTCATATTTGCATTTTTCTAAGACTTATTACAGTTATATTAATCGATTATTCATACTATTCTTTTAATATAAATAACTGACAAAACAAAAGGGGAACAGTTATTCATTTTACCGCAGAATAAGACAAACGTGTGTGTTTATAGTAACAGGTGGGTTATGACCACAATAGGACGTACACTGTCCCTCTCTCCGTCGCCAGATCATGCTGATATTGTATAAGACGTTCACCTCCTCCATGTGTACATGAACAAACAGGCGTGCCGTTGACGGCTCATTAAGGCAGGGTATAGTATTGAAGTGACCGGGGGATTAGTTATGTAATGTTATGGCTCGACGCGATGTTGTTCTAATGTTGGCACACCGTCTGTGACGCTGGTCCCATATTAGGCCAACGCTGGTTCAATGCCTCGTGCTTAAGGCGGGTGACGGTATGAGCACGCCAAACGTGAGACATTACCGTAAGCAAATGTTGGATTAGTGCTGGGGCGACATCGAAGACGTTGGGCCAGCGTTGAACCAGTATAGCAAGAACGTTTGGAATTTCCCAGACAGGTATCTGTCTGGAAGCTGTGTCATGTCTTGTAACCCCTTGGATGCTAGTGGATAATATAGTAATATATTTGAACATGTACAGTGTATCATTTCCCGAAATCATACTCTCTATGCCTGGTTGTATTAAACTGCTTAAAAATGCTTTTTAAAAAATGATATTTCAGTAGTTATATTTCTGTTCATTAAGATGCAAAAAGACAGTAGTCGAACTAAGGCCCACTGATCGTGCAATGTCGAGGCGACGCCACAAGGGTTACCTGTAATGTCAGATATGCATTTGATCTCTGGTAATTTCGCATGATCTGACGATAGACCTGTACTGTTTTCTTTATCTAACTTCATGTCATACCGATGCGCTATTTCGTCATATAATTACGGCGATTTGCATGAATTATAATGCCGTCTCAGATTATTACATTTATAGCACGTTCTTAGTTAAAAATCATTCTTCGTGCTTAAAAATCATTCTTCGTGCTTCTGCTTAAATTATAACACGATATTCACACAATTTCTGTATAGATAATTAGGCCTACACGATAAATGGATGATCAAAATACCTCCTCCTGTCAAGAATGACGCGACACCATGTTGCTTGTACAACATACACAGATCCAGCGTTGGTTCAACATTGAGCCAAAATTAAGTATGCCGTCTCTGTTAGCCGGAGCACTGTTGTGTGAATGCTGTGACAAGCATGCGTGTTAGCGTTATGGCATAATCAGAGGCAATAAGTCGGTGACGAAATCTGGCTCCCTGTTTTATTACATCGTGTAGGCCGGTGTACAGCTGGATTTTATAACACAATTTTCTCGAAAAGAACCTAGAAAGAGGGTCTTAAATTTTGGGGTCCATGACCTTATCGTGTTATAACCGATCCGTGTTGTAACGATTCGTGCTGTAACGATGTTTGCCTGTATTGGTTTAACGTTGGTCCATTAATTGCGAAGCAAACCCAACATTGAGAAAACATTGGGCCGGTGTAGATCTATCGCTGTAGGATTGACAATGTTGGATTGATGTATGTCAACCGTCTACGACACTGGCCCAACATAAAATCAACATTGACCATGTGTTGAAAATATGTTATTCATGGTTCCAAGAATCAATAAGATAGTAGTAAATTGTACTAACTTTGGAACAAGTGTTTGAAACTTATGACATTTCGACTTGCTTCACTGCCAGGACATCAGTATGTGATCAAGGCTTGCCGAAGCAAGTCGAAACGTCATAAGTTTCAAACACTTGTTCCAAAGTTAGTACAATTTACTACTATCTTATTGACCATGTGGTTTAGAATGTGTTTTCTGAGTTATATTATACAACTATACTAGAAAAGTCAATACACATGATACATGTACAGATGTAGGAATATATCTCACTAGACAATACTGACAGGAGCACATAATGTCAGGAACGCATTCTACAGTGTGATTAATCAGAAATTGCTATAACTATTCTTATAGTTCTTAAAATTAGGATAGATGAAAGGCACTAACAGTACATACTGACCTCTAGTTGCTCTTCGTTACCAAGTTTGAGACCAACACCTCCCAATGGTATAAAATCTGCTATTGCTACATAAACCTCTTCCTCTTCGACATTGGCGTATTCACTGATCTATAGCAATAAATTCATACGTTTAATCATAACCTCCAGCAACTTTCAACAACAAAACTTTTAATTTTGACACTACATTTCAAAACTTTAGTTTTTCAGGCTATTATTACAGCCCAGCAGACACAAGATGTTGACCCAGTGTTGGATGCTGCCATCACAGACAGCGGAACCACTTTAACCCTTAACCCTTTAACCGCCGGTGCCGCATATATATTCGGTTTTTATATTTTATTTGCACATTAAGTACCACATTTTAAAAATGTTAAAGATAGAATGTGACATCAATCAGCAATATTTGAAGAGAGTTGACCTCCATTTTGTCAAATTTGAATAATTTTCACTCACTTGTAGTTGTGGATCGTGTAAGCGAGACACAACTTCAAGTGGGTAAAAATTCAAATTGAATAATTTGGCCGTTAGAAGGTACACCCACTAAGCATGACCATAGTTGTTCTTAGTCGATTAAATCACTGATATTGGAAACTAAATGTGTGTTTATACATCAATATGTGTAACTATTTGGTCTCAAATTGAACAAATATTAGTATTTCACTCACTTGAAGTTGTGGGTCGTGGTAGCGAGACACAAGTTCAAAAAGGTGAAAATTCAACTTACTCAACCCTTTCAAGCCTGAATTTACCATTGTCATCTTCATCCACTACAAGCCGCAAATTGCTGCTGCAATTTTCGACTTGTAGTGGATGAAGAGTATTTGTTGTGGTTTAAAAATTAAAGAAAATTTCCATGTATTGGTAAACCAGTTTCATGGAAATTTTTGTTCTAAAACCCCTAGTTGTAGGAAAATTAAGTCTGTTTTCAGGAATTTAAAATGATGCTTTAATGCATCGTGAGGACTGATAATGGTTGGTATATCAACAATAGACAGCCTGTATTATATTAGTCGTCTAAACACTGAAGTGTATAATAAACCAGTAAACACAAGGTGTGGATCCAATGTCAGATTAATGCTGGGCTAGCATTGTGTATGGTAGGGCAGTCTCATTTGAGCTGGTACCAAAAGAGAATGACTCAAGCAAAGACAACAGTCCTGACATAGCATGGCAAAATCGAGTAGACAGATGAAACTGAGCTGCTATATACGTGTACATTGTATGTAAATTTTCTATCAAAAGAGAGATTTTTTTATTTCAGAAACATTTTCCTTCACACTTTTGATTGTATATAAAGGTTCACAAAAATATCTGTATACATTTATGAAAACATTTTGTATCAAATTTATGTTCCAGAGAATCTTGATACAATTTATCTTAAATATATATGTTTTGCCCATTGTGAAACAATTTCAATTTTTGGGGGTATAATGCATTGATTCATCTATATTTCTGATGTGAACATTAGTGATGTGCTGCATGCTAAGCCCTCCGGCTAAGTTCGCTATTGCAAACCGAGTAAATTTAAACAAAAACTATAATTTACCTCAATAGATTGACTGCGTGGGGGAGGCCCATGCTTGACAGGTAATGGAGAAGACTGAAGGGATGAAGCAGGCAGTTGCAGAGACACAGAAGCTGCCTGATTTGTTGGGAGATGCTGAGAACCTGTATTCTATAAGATAAGTTTCAATTTTCTTCAATTATCATCATTCATACCATAGTAATGAGTGAGTAAATAAACATCTGATCAGAGAATGTAACAATAATTATATTTTTAATTATTAATTTAAAACGTGCGATAGATAATGTACATTTTACTTATTCACAACACTTTATTGCAATGCATTTAATTTTTATTCTGCTTAGAATGAAAATTGCGAGACATTTCATACTCACTCTAGTCTGTTTTGTATGATTGTTTGTTGATGTAATTATGCTCGCAGAATTTATCTTTCGTGCGTTATGGTGGCTTGCCTTCAATGTACTCACTCGGTTGAGGTATACTGCTGGTGCCAGACCTTCTCTACCTTTATAACTAAAAAGGTTCTTCATGTACTACACACAGTACGAGAATATTTCCAAAGCATTTGTAATCATAATTATAAAATCATAATAATATTCCATTAGAATATGATTGATTAGTTGTGAAAATAAATTTAGGAATACCGGTATATTTTCTCAAGCCTTTGGTAATCATAAAATTATAACAATATACCATTAGAGTATGAACATTTATGAAAACAAATAAGAACTCTTTAATATAACATATCTTGGCAAGCATGATTGTCAGGCTCAAGTAAATAATAAAAAAATGCACACAACCCAAACAACACCCACTCTCCACCAATTTGGATAAAAAGTATAATTTTAAATGTGTCAAAATAAATGGATAAAAATTATAATTTTAAAAGTGTCAAAATAAATTCCTATTTTCCAAATTTGGCACACCTGTCATCACAATTTTGCCAATGCCTTCTTAATTTTGTATAAAATATACTTTTTTGTCACATCGTATGCCAAGAATCATGTTTTAGCTGTTGATTCATGAGTGACAAACTTCCATTCTCATAACAGAAAGAAACATGCTGCCACTTGATACAAGTGCCAAACCCAAAAAATAAATTATATATTGCTTCTCATAGTGGGTTAGAGAAAATACATTTGATGGAGATGCCTGAACTAAGACAACTTAAAAAAAATTATTTGTTAAATGTGTCATGCATATTACCTATCATCTATATGATCAATGCATCAGGCAATAGTTTGTGTGTACAGATTACACTGTTTGTAGTCTGGGAGCTGAGTATTGTCTTAATACTGGCAGATATGTTGGAGGTGTTGCCAATACATTGTGAGAAAAAAATGTATTACGGCATATATAGAGAACAGGATATTATGTGGTACATGTAGCTTACAAACAGTAATATAAAGCAGACATGGGGGTCATAATGTTGTTGATGTTGATGCAGTATTATACCAGCATAGCTTTACTGTTTGTTACCTTCAATAAAGGTATATTTACATGATTTAGGACATCTGCATGCTTTTCAACAAGGCACAATATCATCCAAAGTTCAGTTACTGTAATCTCATAATTCATATCCTCAAGTTTTTAAAATAATTTAACGTCCATCCCCCTACTAGGATAGGGTATCCATATTCAATGCCCTGGGAGTTTATTGGATCAAATACATTACATTATGACAAATGCTTATTTATGTTATGTACTCACCTAACTAACCACCATCCATTTAAATTTTTGTTAAGCACTGTAACAGCAGCACCATAATCAAGTGCAATCTCATCTGAGAATTTTGGCTCATAGTTTTTCGTGCATAGGTATTTCATGGCTGGAAATGTAAAAAGTAATTGAAGTTTTATTATGGAGGCCTTCAGATTTAGAGTGCATGATTACTCACGTACACCATAACTCACACACTTATAAAGTCAGCTGAGTGAAATACAGTTCAGCTCAGTGTAGTCAGGTTGTTTTATATTCACACTTTTTTAAACTTCCCCAACCAGTTTGGTATTTCGGTTAACTCACTCACCGCACTTTTCGGTGAGCTTTTTTCACTAGTAACCAATTTTAAAATCTAAAGGCTTGATTATGTATAGGAAGCTTGTTTAGATATCTTCAGAGAAAAAAAAAAATGATATTCAATTGGGAAGTAATACTTAAAGAGAAGGTAATTTTATTTCCTATCCTCAGAGCATATAGTATGTGACAGAAGAGTTGCATTGAGACTGGGCAGTCTCTTCCTCTGTACAGTGTTGAAACCAGTAGACCAGAAATAAGATGCCTGGTAGAAATGAAAATCAACGGTAGGTCAAAACGTAGCTACATTCCCAAGATGACAGAGACCTAGGTAGACCATGGTTGCAATCAATTTTTTTTGCCAGTGAATCATATAAACAGCTCCCTCAATATTTATGAGGAGAGTGGTAGAAAAGGTGACGCGTCAATTAAATTATCACTGCTGACAGCCGGATGACGTGTCAATTAAATTCTCACTGCTGACAGCCGGGTGACGTGTCAATTAAATTATAACTGCTGACAGCCATGTGACGTGTCAATCAAATTATAACTGCTGACAGCCAAGTGACGTGTCAATCAAATTATCATTGCTGACAACCAGGTGACGTGTCAATCAAATTATCATTGCTGACAGCCACGTGAGGTGTCTATTATCATTGCTGACAGCCACCTGTCAATCAAATTATCATTGCTGACAGCCTGGTGACATGTCAATCAAATTATCACCGCTGACAGCCCGGTGAGGTGTCAATAAAATTCTCACTGCTGACAGCCAAGTGACGTGTCAATCAAATTATAACTGCTGACAACCAGGTGACGTGTCAATCAAATTATCATTGCTGACAGGCACTTGAGGTGTCAATCAAATTAACACTGCTGACAGCCACGAGAGGTGTCAATCAAATTAACACTGCTGACAGCCACGAGAGGTGTCAATCACTATGTTCTGAAACCATTTTTAGGAGAGTTAAGTGGAGGTGACTGGGGGTGATCGCTTTCCTAAAACATAGAAATATTGTTAGAACTGTCCTGCTAACCCTATATAGTGTGGATACCATATTGTTAGAACAGCTGATGCAATTTAACCCCTGTCCTGCTAACATCATATACAGTTTGAAGTGAATACCTCTGAAATTGGTTAAACACAACATGATAAATGCTCCATTACTCTGCACTTGGGAGGGTGAAAATTGCCTTAGCAATTCAATCTTCTGATAAATAGAAAGAAAACGATTATTTCAATTTAAATGTCTAAGAGTCAATATGCTAGCTAAATCAATGTTTTCACCATCTTCAGTAGAGTTGTTAACAGAATGGTTCTCCTGTGTTCCATCGGGCAGCTGTAGGTATGTACTGGGAACCCAGCCCTGTCCCTCTTCACTCGTTACAAACCACCAGCCTGTCAAGAAAAATTCATGATAAAACAGCTTATACTTGTGAAAACATGGCATGATGTGTGCATGCATACCCTGTGTCCACACGATTGTGAGGTTCACCATGAAGGTCTGAGCGATCAGAATAAGGCTATGTTTTATTCATAATCATAGTTTGCTTTTTGCGAACATAACTTCCTAACCGGCTAAAAGGATAAGAATCGCTTCTGACTCACCTTTCTCATTTTTTTCCGAGACTTCAATTAATTCTCCTGCCTTCAGATCAGTCTCATTTTTCGCAATTTTTTTATATGCAGCAATGGCACGATATACTTCAAGACTAATTGGCTCAGAGATTTCTGTCTTCTTAACTGCACTTGTCCTTAATCTACATATATAATACAACACAATATGCAAACTAACACAAAATGTATAACTAATTTCGGTAGCTCATTGAGAAATATACTGTACATCTAACAGATCGGAACAGCATTTAGTTAGCAGTGGTTCACTATATTGTGCAGCTGATGACTGCACAGGACATATTCAATGATTTCTGAAATTCTAATTTTCAAATAAATTGTGGATTGATTAAGACATAATTAGGAGTAATAGTTTGATAGAAATGTTTCTACTTCCCCAATTCTTAACAGATTTTGTTTCTGTTTGTTTTGCTTGAATTAAAAAATGACTGTGCATAAAAAAAATTCAATGAATAAAAAAAATTGATGTTATATTTTCATGGTGAATATAAATGTCTCCTCCACCTTCCACAATCAAAAGCTTACAGGGCTAGACACTAACTGATTGGACCTTCTTGCCCGAAGGACAAGAATTTTTTTTTGGTACTTGCCCTTCCAATTTATTACTTGCCCGACTTGCCACTGTTGTGACAGTCGTTGAAAATTAAAATGCTGCAAATTGAAGCTATTGCCCAGGGGGTCATTGTCTGTAATTTTTTACTTGCCCCCCACCTAAAATTGGTTGCCCCGGGCAATCGGGCAACCGTTAGTGTCGAGCCCCGGCTTTTTGCCAATGCAGTAACGATGGGACTATATAATGGAAGTGCCATTGAGGCCATCTTGGATATGCAAATTAACATAATTTCGAATTTAACCACAGAGTAATCCATCAGAGTTCACAGAATATTTCTGCGCAGATCAGATTATTATTTGCAACTGCCGAGCATTTACATTGATTTGTAGGGAGTCGAGCCATCTTGGATAATGCAAATTAGTTAATTGTACATCAGAGACTGTTGAGAAAAAAATTGTGCAAATCGGATGAATATTGGTAACTGTAGAGCGTATACATCGACGAATTATTGAATAAAAATAATAACAACTGTATAGACAACACTGAAACAAAGTTTCCACCACATTGTTGGTGAAGACTTATTATGAGCTAATAAAGACGACAGTACTTACATAGCTCTCGGTGCTAAGTCTTCTGCAGTTGGTGTGAAGAAATCATTTATGAGCTGACATGTTGATATAGCTGTTGGTAGTTTGATGAGAGACTGAAAAAAATCCTACATTAGAGTATACCTAAATATAAGATACAAAACCATGATTTAAAACTAGTACATGTACATTAGTCCAGCAGATTTGTGACAGAAAGGCTCAGTTAGTGATAAAAGTAATTTGCGTATTGATAGTGCATTATATACCAAAACATATTGGCTATGGACCCAATCTCAATTTCCTTTTTGTCAGAATTGGCGGCCATTATCCAATATGGCCGCCAATTTTTTCAATTTTGACAGTAGTTCTGGTCTTGTGGTATGAATATCGGAATACAAATCATAGAAATCATTCCTATGAGCCTATAAAATCAAAGTAGTGATGTCATAAATTGATTAGAATTAAAAATATATCACCAAATTATGTTTAATTAATGAAAACTAGTGAAAATGCCTTCAATATAGTTACAGCGGAGACGCAATATTCACCGGTTAGCTTTTAAAATAAAAAAAGTCATACAAATGTATAACTACAGTAAAACATTTAGTTAAAAAAGAACTATTTTTATTATTTATTTCTAGGTACACAAAACATGCATATGCTATACTGTAAAAAAGTTTATTGAAACTCAGTTCTAATAACAACTACCCCTGATACTTTAAAAAAGGAAGGAATACTTGCTGGGTATGTTCATTAAATTTTTTCACTGCACGAGGTCTTAGCATATTGACAATGACAGCTCCATCTAACAGTAACATATCAACATCAGGTCTGTCTTTTTGTGAAGAAAAAACTTTCTCTAAATATTATAATATATCAGATTTTTTTCCTGTACGTATGTCGCCATAGGTCGAGAGTGATGGAGGGAAATCTTGGTTTTCATGACTGAAGAAAGTATCCAAATTACAGTCACGAACTTGACAAGACACATAACGTAGACAGAACAGTGAAACATTATGCTTTTTTAACTACAAAAATTGCCCTTCTTGAACTCTGCAGCTACATCAGGATGACATTCTTCGAGCAACATTATGTCGCGTATATGCATAGGCAACCAGCGAGCATAATTAGGGTGATCAAGTGCGAACATCAGAGGCTATCTTCTGCAGTACCTGGATGAACAAGTGAAAGTCCCCTTCTCTGAATGATCTGACGAACACAAGAACTGATAACTCAATCTCGAGTGTCAGACTCCAGAATTTATATTCAGGATTTTTGTTTTTTTCAGTTGTCTCAACTCGTCCAAATTTCTAGCAAGATCATTATGTTCTTCAACATATGATCAGTGGGCATTTTGCAACAGAGTGTAAAGTGCTGCAGCTGTGACCTGGTGTGCATGTCTTGTTCTGGATACATGCGACTCCTTTAAAAAGAATCAGCCTTTCCAGGAGTTGCTATGTCATCTTAAACAAGAGCTGCTGTCCATCCACTGCTGTCCAACCATTTTCCAAGTGCTTTCCAGGCTGTATTTTCTATATGAAGCCCGCCGAGCATGATAGCATACAAATCCTCTCCATAACTGTTAGGACTGATCCACTGTATTTGCTTCGTTATGTCAAACAATGGCTGATCACATGCCATGACCGGAGTTTGTCCAGGGTTTAAGTACTGGCTATCTATTGAATGACGGGACATGGCTGGTGATGCAGCTTGCTTATCAAACAAAGGAAGCAATGATAAAATAGCAAGGTTTGATTCACTGGTGCCTTTCTCGTGGTGTGCATGGAAGGCAGACCATGATAGATTCATATCATCTGATTCATTATCTAGGCAGAATTCATGTACTTGATCTAGCAATCTGAAACAAATATGTACCACATAAGAATAGCCTAATATAATCAACAGAGCGTCTACATAAAGGCATGATGCATGAAAAATTGTATTTCTTCTTACCTGTGTTCCTTCTGCATTGCTGATACAGCTTAATCGCCATGACTGATTAGAGCACTATTAGTCTGTGGAACTTTGGCTTTTTTCTTGGGCAGAACCTGTGGTGGAACATTTGTGTACTCTTCTGGAAGTGGCGCTTTTCTTGGTGAGACGAGCTAACATGTGATTCAATTATCCTTGCCTCGCCGGGATTTGTGTGGCATGGATGCTGGAATAAAGATATTGCTGTTCCATGAAGAGCACCAAGGGCTGTGTTTGATGATGAGTTATGATCTATATTATCATAAATTATGCAGCTGTTGTAAAAAGTCCATGTCGGAGTTGATGAGGACATACTACACCCTCTGATTTGTAAAGCTCTGATATATCATTTCCCAGATCAGCAAAACTCTGTCATATGATACTGATAATCCAAAGTCGTAGAATTTATCAACCAAGCTACGTTTGCGGGATTCACCATGTAACACCAGTCCCACATATATTGGAAGAGGTAGCTCTCTCTCTCATGGTGTTGTGGTATGTTACTGTTGCTTGTTGCGATGACGTTGCTGTTATAGAAAATACACTGAGCAACACTAAAAATGGCTTGAATCTCAAATGAATTATTTGTCTGTGATTGAATGTTTGATCCTCCTAGTATCATTCCCACTAATGATCTCAAAGATTGAGGGGTGCTTTCCTGCTGTCAATTATTTTCAAATGACTTCTGAAACTTTGACTCTGTACTAAACATGTCCCGTCAAACAATCGTCGCGGCCTGTGACAAAATCCAGGCTTCGTCATTAAAATCGCGTTCATATGCTTGTCGTAAGGCGGCTTCCACGTCTTTTCTGGATGCGAGGAGAACATATGTGACGCAACACCCCAAAATCAGGCTGAGTGCGAAAAAAATATTTTTGAGATTTTTGCCGTTCTAGAAAGCACACATTGTCCTGATCATATTGGTATAAATTTCATGAAAAACGGTCCAATACTACCGGAGTTACAGCCAATTGAAAAGGTTAAGTGCATTTGTAATTCAAAATAGGAGTTTTGAGAAAATGCTAATCAAAGATGGAGTACATGCTAGCACATTTCATAAACTCTTTTCAACTCTGTCATTTTTTGCCATTTTTGCATTTGAAACATGTTAGGCCTAAACAGAAAAGCAATAGTTCGCCATAAATTACAAATCACCCGAGGAGATTAGGAAGTGTATTTATATTAGGGAAGGGTAAGACACAAGCTTCCGTATGTCACCTTCTAGTCCGTATTTGGTTGCCATGGCAACGGAACCCCCCTCAACTCCAGAATATGAAGAAAATATTTTTTGCCTGTTCTGGTGTTTCTAATTCAAAGAAAATCGGCAGTTATAATCCTAACTAGGGTTAGAAAATACAAAACTACATGTCTAGGTCCACACATTGCTGGGGCAAACCCAGATAATTCCCCTGGGGGACATCACCTCCCAGGATGGTTGCCATGGCAACCAATTTTATCATAAGTACATACAATACCCAGAAACATATATGAATTCTAGACGAAAACACACAATATCCATGATATGAATGATTCCAGATTATTTGAAGTTTATCCCACATGGAAAAATACGGGTCTCAAGACACATAGTGAAGCATCTTATAATGCTATTGAAGTAGGGGGTGGGTCAAAAGGTCAGTACTTCACACCATATTTCAATCGGAAATGTTACATAAATTGCTGCTAAACATGCAATTTACATTTCTCTCACTTGACTTTTCACTAGACTTTTCTCACTTGAAATCAGATATAGGAATGACCTAAAAATGGTCACAAGGTTTGGGTGAACACCAATCATAATTATAATAGAGGGCCAATAACCATTCACAGTGGTATCCATGGCAACCAATAGCACCCAAATACATTAAATTCACTGGTACATACATAAAAAGCACAAAAAGTTCACAATATCCGATAAATTATACCAACATGATTCAAAATGCATCCTAAACGGGATTAGTATTACCGGTAGTCTTGGACTGATAAAAAAAGACCACATAGACATTATTGATAAAGAAAAGGGTCAGGAGGTCATGCAAAACTCTAGTACATGGTACTACATTTCAGTCGGAAATAGTACATGAATCACTGCCAAACATGCAATTGTACACATAGATATAGACATTGCTCAGTTGAAATCAGATATAAGAATGACCAAAATTGTTCACAAGGTTGGGGTAAACACCACTCAAATTATTACAGAAGGTCAATAACCCTTAACAATGGTTGCCATGGTAACCAATTGTACACCAAATACATATAATCATTGAAATGTACATGAATTCCAAAGAAAAGCTCTCATTCTCCAACAAAATGATACAAACATGATGCAAAAGGCATCCTACATGGGACTAGTATTAGTATTGGGACTAATAATAAAGCACGACAGTGACAATAAAGGTGATGACAAGGGTCAAAAGGTCATGCAACCTACAGAACTATGCATCACATCAAACATGCAATTGTGAACATATAAATAGACCTTTCTCAGTTAAAATCAGATATAGGGATGACCAAAAAGTAAGCCCAAGGTTGTGGTAAACACCATGCAGAGTTATTACAGAGGCCAATTACCCTTCGTAATGGTTGCCATGGCAACCAATATCACACCAAATACATGAAATTCACTAAGAAATACATAAACTGTACAGGAAATCTCTCAATATCCTATAAAATTACACCAATCAAATTTAAAATGCATTCTACATGGGACTAGTATTAGTCTTGGAATGATAATAAAGCATAACAGAGTCATTAGGGGTAAAGAAAAGGGTCAAAAGGTTATGCAAATCTTCAGTATTTGGCACTAAATTTTAATCGGAAGTGGTACATACATCACTGTCACACACTGAAATAGACCTTTCTCAGTCAAAATCAGATATAGGAATGACCGAAAAGTTGTCACAAGGTTGGAGTGAACCCCACTCAGAACTACTACCTACAGAGGGCCATTTATCCTTTACAATGGTTGCCATGGTAACCAATTCCACCCTCCAAGTACACATAAATCACTGAAAAATACATTAATTATTTTGTTTCGTCAGTGTACATGGTGTCACAAAAAAGTATATAAATTTCACTGCCCTATGAGGAAGTTCTGGAGGCCATCATTAAGGCCGTTTAGACAGAACAATGTGGGTATATCTAAGAATTGAGATTCTTAGTCATAAGGATGAAAATCCATCAACATAATATTTCTTCTTCCATGCCCTCCTCGTGGACTTGCAAAAAAAGCTAAAGAGGGGTCGAAGGCTATGCCCAAATTTGGTTGGCACATGGACCCAGTTTTTTCCAGGTTAAATTTGACCTAATAACCAAAAGTGCCTTTTTTTGTCTTGATAACGCCGGTCTGCGTTAACACAGCTCCCGTATACCATGTATACGTTTACATGTGCTGACCAGTCATCCATGCATGCTGTGATCATTGCACAACTCCCTATTCGTGGCCACACTCTAGACAGACGCGAATATTGACCACGCGTCGGATTAACCTTTTGACTGCTACTGTTTAAAGTGAAATAAAAAGTAACGATCCGTGGTAGACGGCCCTATGATGATTCTGTTATACCACGCTATAATATATGACAATCTTGTTATACCCCGGTATATGATGATCTTGTTATACCCGGGTATATGACGATCTTGTTATACCCCGGTATATGATGATCTTGTTATACCCGGGTATATGACGATCTTGTTATACTGCAGTAAATGACGATCTTGTTATACTCCCGTATAATTTTATGACGATCTTGTTATACCACGGTATACGACGATCTTGTTATAACGCGGTATATGATGATCTTGTTATACCTCGGTATATGACGATCTCGTTATACCGCTCTGTATGACGATCTTGTTATACCGCGGTATAATTTTATGACGATCTTGTTATACCACGGTAAACGACGATCTTGTTATACCGCGGTATATGATGATCTTGTTATACTGCGGTATATGATGATCTTGTTATACCGCGGTATATGACGATCTTCTTATACCGCGGTTTATGACGATCTTGTTATACCACGGTATACGACGATCTTGGTATACCGCGATATATGACGATCTTGTTATACCGCGGTATATGATGATCTTGTTATACCGCGGTATATGGCGATCTTGTTATACCGCGGTATATGGCGATCATGTTATACCGCCTCATATGATGATTCTGTTATAAGCAGTATGTGAGCGGTATGTGATCAGCATGTTTCCAAGGTAGGCCTATAGAAATATAGGCCATTTTATTTTGTATACAGATAGGCCTACATTGAATTATTTTAGTTAATTAACGTGTACCACCCTGTAATAATCGTCGGGTATGTGCTCATTTAAACAAACAGGACTATTTAGCGCCAATAACCTAATTGAGGAATGACTTGTAGATTTTTTGATGATTTTTCTTGTTTTGCAACTCACCTGTGCGATGTTTTGGTTGTGCAAGATCACAGCAAGGAGGACAATAACAATTTTTTGCGTGTATATAACACATTTAATAAGTACACCTTTTCTCTACTTAATCGCCGCTGACACTTTCACTGTCTGGACGTCTGTGTACATTAACAGTATTGGAGCTCAACAGGTCTCCCATTGTGACGGCGAGTTATGCAGCATATACAGTCCACTCCGCTCTGTAAGCACAATGCAGGTGATAACGGTACAATGCCGGGACAGCCTCTCAAATCAAATCAAATAATTATATACCTGTCAATCAGTTTAAAGAATACACATATTTTTGGCACGAAATAGAGCAGCGCATTTGTTATTAAAATGTCTACTCTAATTACGCATTGAGTGATCCCATAGCATGCACAAGGTCGGTGTAGATCCTTCACACCTTCCATTGGTCCAACGTCGCCCTTCAATCTGTTAACTACACATGGAGTGATTTTATGGAGCACAAGATGTCATCATATCTCGCGAGTGTTAATACATAGTTATCTATAGATAGATAGATATTTTTTAAGTAATATAATATTATAAACATTGTAATTAGTGACAGAGCAGTATTGTATAATTTGCAGTTCTCAATATGGTATAGTGCGAAGTATGTGCCCTATTGAATGACCCGAAATGTCTAAAATGTGTATAGAATGTGTACTACTTCCCCCATGCTGTAATACAGTACCGGGGAGTATAACCACACGCTTATTGACGATACCGGGCAGTTATAACCTACTGGGCAGTTTTTCCTCCACGGTAGGTTAGACAATACTGCTCTGTTACCTGGTAATATCTAGTACACATACTAGCATATCGAACACCACCGCCTGGTATCTGGATATAGCTTGTCCATATAGGCCCAATGTATTTACCATTAGCTGTAGAACGGTCGTCCGCTATAGCGCGTTCCGCTTATAATGAGGACCCGTTCCTTAGACCCCAACAACCGCGGTAAAATTTATTTCAGGTCCGTATCTTGAAAACTCTAGATGCGCGCCCAAGTAGGAGTTCAGTATCTCCGCGTAAAAAAAAAACAACGCCTTGAGCAGAATGCGTCACTTTTGCGAGCGCGATATCTCGGCCGTATAAGCATCAATCTTGCTGAAAATTTGAACATTAACATTAACTGTCGAGGAGTTTATTTTTTAGAAAGATCGAATTAGAAGTGAGCGAATAGGGGCCTGATAAACATCGGCAAAATAAGCGAAAAATCCCCATGCATTGTCAAATCCCAAATGGGCGAATTGTGACGTCACTAATTTTTTTAGACTTTCCCAAATCGATAATGCTCTAATAAATCATACAAAATATACAAATAAACCTTGTTTTTCACTAATTGGACTAAACTAGATGATAGAAAACATGTTAAGGTATTTATTGATGTCAGAATCTCAAAATGTAAACATTGTTCCAAAAATGGCAAAGTTAGCCTACTTGTTGTATTCCTGGCACTGCCCTCTCAGCGCATTCCGCCTGATTTCGGGGTGTTGCGTCACATATCTACTTTCTCTGTAAGCTTGAAGATCTAGTTGATGTGCTAGAATTCTGCTTTTTAAGTGAGTGTTATTAAAACGACCCGAAACATCACCTCCAAACAGTTTTAGACGAGTTTTATGTAGTCTTGCTAATTCTGCTAATCTAAATACGAGAGCTGCATCACTTTCGATATGTGTATCATTCATGTAAGCAATCAGCTCAGCCAAAGCGATACCGTTGCTGGCATTGATTCTTATCTTTGTCTATGTTTTTAGATCTGGCTCTATTGTACAATGCTACGAGACAAGCTCGATGATAGACTGCATTTTGTGAGATCATGTCACCAGCAGCAAGTTTAATTGCTAATAAAACAGTGTCTTGTAGCTCAATGGTACATTTTCGAACGTTTCTATCTGAATTCGTGGTAGAAACCAAGTGAATTTCTCCACAACTTTGATCACAGAAAAAACAACTTTCCTTGGATATATTATTTGAAGTACAACTCTGCCTTGTCGCTTTCTTGGTGTCATAAGCAGTGTAAATGTCGCTGCTTTTCCGTTTTTGTGACTTAGAAATCTCTTTATCCAGCTTCAATTCACTGAACCTATTCCTGCAATTCTTATGCCATTTGGCTTGATTATCAACAAGTGTTGGAGCTATTCCTTTGCTTCGTCCAAAAACGCCATATTCGATGGCATTGGTAGAGACCCTATCTTGTCAAATTCTTAAATTGCTGAAGCTGCTTTTTCATATGTCCTTAGTTGATCTATATCCGAACGCTTTGTCCCCAAAGGCCACTGCAGAGCCCCGTCTTCATTATCTTGACAAAAGATACACTTATCCCAATCCACAGATCCATTGATTGTGACGTTTGTGGCTGGTCTACAGACATTTCTGTCAAACGTTTCTTTGACATGATGCAATAGCATACCATACACAAGCCAAGACTATACACTTAGTGAAACTAATTCTACTACTACTTTATTATATAGCACGTTTCGCCCTCAGTTATACACGTTGGACCAACATTACAACATGATTGGTTCAAGGTGTCGTGTTTGCTGAGAAATAATGTAGTTATCAATAAGAAATTCATTTTGCAGGAGAAAGACTTGATGTAAAATATTTGTGTTTATTTCAAAATTGGTTGAATATATAAAAATAAGCCAAAAGGCAGTTATTGCCTTTTTGCCAGTCGATGCTAAAAATGGCGGCCATTTTGGATTACACAATGTTTTATCAAAAATGTAATAAAATTGTATTATTATTTATTTAAATAGATGTATTCTAAGGTGAATTACGGTCAAACAAAGTGTGTCTAAATACAGCAGATGACATTGTTTTAATAATCATTAAAATATTCATTATTTTCTATTGAATTGGTCGCCATCTTGAATATAGTGGCCATCTTGGATCCCACCATTTTGAACATTTTTCTACATGTGTTTGTATGTGTCCCTGTGCAGCATAAACTTTATACATTCAATTTTAAATTATGTTTTATTGATCACAATAAAATTGTGTGACTTTTTTTTTAATTTGGCCGCCATCTTGAAAATGGCGGCCATCTTGGATTTGTTCATCTTGGGTCTATAGCTAATTTCAATGTGTATCATCTCAGCTAACTTACTGGAAATTTTGGTGCTTTTATCACTAACTGAGCCTTTCGTCTGATTTTCGTCACAAATCTGCTGGACTACATGTACAGTAGTGCATATGACTTGGGCCTAATATAAAATAATAATTATGCAAAGTAAAATCATACCAACCTGGCAATAGCTATCTATTTGGGACATGCGTTTCAAGGCAACCCTCTCGATGTGGCTACGTCCGAAGAGGATTTTACCTATGGTTTCCAAGAAAAAACAATTAAAAATTAAATTATAAAAAGTTTGCATCTAAAGTTATCAGATTATTGAACTTACTTACAGTCCTTGAAATTTTTCCATCACTACCACAGGTGTATCAGAAAATCAATTGAGCTCTAACTAAAAGTTAACTGATCAATTTTCCACAAATATGGCCAGTGTGCCTCAGAAATTGTTCCAATATATATATTTTTTGCACCAAGCCATAAAATGGCATTTTTGAAGATGGGTGAAAAGTTTGTGAGCTTGATATTTTATGAGCTGTAGGTGAATCGCATTTGCTTTAGTTGTTCTTCAGGTATTTCTCAAGATCTGATTAATTTTGTGATGCCTATGAATTAAAAGATAACTAGCAAACCCATTTGGCCTAGGAATTTATTTGGTGGCCACAGCCCTTTTGATATTTCATGTTTTGGCACGGAAATTATACATATCTATATATCGCCTACAAATTCCGCAGAAATTGGTAGTGTCATGTTTTAATCTCACTTTTTGAAACCAGCCATAATTTTGCTAACAATTGTCATTGTCTCTGGTACATATTTAAAACAAGAATAGTTGAACAAGTGTATAACTAAAAGCAACCTGATGTCCCTCAATCGCACATGTCACATTTGAAACATTTGAATTTCCTCAAATGCACTTGGATTAAATATTTAAAAGAATCATATTTAACCAGTCAAATATTGAAAGGTAACCTTTACGATCAAAAAAGGGCAAGGTCACTCATCTTCAAACTTGAAATGTTTTTCCTCAAAGTCTACTTATTAAATATGAGGACTAGCTAAAACATTTCGAAAAGGTATTGCTTATTTTGTGATCTTGCTAACAACAAGATGTCAGCCAGTCACTATAATCCCTCACTCCATTCTAACCGTTGTGCTGCTGGGGACGTATATATCCGGTTTCAAGTAAGTTTCAGAGGAAAGAAAATAATACTGAAATCCACGACATACCGGTAGTTTGTGATAGATGCTCAGTATCAAAATATTAATTTTCACACATGTTTATTTTTTTCAAAATAGTCATTAAAAGCTGGAAATTGCGTTAGCAATTCCAGACAAAAAATACAATTGAAACAATTCAGCAGGACAAGGGTTAAACTCTGTTTTAGATGGACGCTGCATTAGATTTAGCCAGTGCATTACCAAAAAAAACATGTGTTTTTTGAGGGTGCACATGAGTTTGAAAACGAATCAAACGAACGGCGAATCGCCTGTTTTTAGGGTGCGAACATCGAGGATGTCAGCTTATAAATAGTGTAAAAAACGAACATAAAAATTTAGATCTATTTTTATCCATATTTATATCATTTTTCCCTTATAAAAAGCGAATAGCGAGGATAAAATATGGGTGAAATGTGAGCTGGGAAGAATCCATAATTTCCAGGACATATGTACACCTCTTTTTTCTGTCCAGTGAGCGCATTAGATTATTTCTGATTTCAGAAAAAAACAGAGTTTAGCTTGCCCAAACTTATTTGTAGAGACACATCAACAACCTGTTCACTAATGTTTACTCATAGCACAATTCGACTGATTCAGCCTAGCAGATAAACTGCCAGGCGCGCAATGATTTGCCCTATTTCCTGGGAAAGAGGCGAGCGGATGCAGGCGTGTCCTACTCGGCAAATTTTCCTGGCGACTCTGAACGAGTACACACCTCTCAACTTTCAAACAAGCGATTTGTTGAGCATTTCTTCGCAGTGCTGGCTGAAGGAGCCACCTATACTTACTCTTTAATATAAATTTATTACAGGTAATATAAACAAATATTCACATTTTAAATACTCACATTTTATTGTACATAGCTATTAATTCCTTTCATTTTTATAAATATATATCCTAGCATTTACTGTCTTGACAATTGCTTTGTTGTATGATAACATATTATGTAAACTATACCTAATTTTGAACTTTCATTTCTTTAATAATTACAGGCACTATTTATTTATTATTTTTAGTTATTAAAAAATGTCATATCATTCATAATCATTTCATAGTTTACATAATAAATAATTTTACCCATATTTGTGTTTGTTTGAGTGTTTCTACAAAAATAGTTAATTTAGGGAGATAAAAATACATTTTTTTAAATTGATTAAATGTTTTTTTCTTTATTTTTCTTTACTTTTTCCAGAAATCTGTCTAATGTTTTTAATTAACTTTTCTAAAAATAGGTTCAATGTTATTTTTCTTTAATGTTTTTTTTCTGCCCTCCCTCATGAAATTTTAGATTTTTTCTGATCTAAAACAGAGAAATAAAACATAAGTGTCCTAATGGTCTAGCCATATGGCACAGTTTGCAAAAATATCAGAAGTATTAAAGAAAATAATGGCTGATAGTGGGTCATTTTAAAATTGATTGAGCTGAAATTTTTTCAGGGTGCATTCTTGCATGAAGTCTCACATTTTGTTTTATAGTAATGTTCCAGTTCTGTTATCTGGCACCTTTTTTCCAGACAGCAATATTAAAATAAATAAAGCTATTTTGACCGGAGATGTAGGTCAAAAAGTAAGTCAAATGTCATAATACCCCAAAAGGCACATCTAAGGAATGTGTCTGTGCAATATAAAAGAAATCCGCTCATGGATTTCCTCGATATGCTCTGGAAAAAACTAAAATGCAAAGGCGGACGGCGGGCAGACAGACGTTCGGGATGAAGCCATAACCTCCGCCCCGGGGATAAAAATGGTCAAGGTCTTTAGATTTATTAACTCGAGTACACTTGGGTGCCATAATTATCCATGTACAAAATCTCAAGGTTAAACCATGTGACTGACAAACTTCTGTGATCTTGAGGTGAATACACAACATGTATTTTTCAAAGATGCAACTTTATACCTGTTTACCAAATATATGAAGACTGAAACAGACCAAAACAAGACTGTGACCTAGCATAAAAAACATTCCTAAAGTGTGTAAAGTATGAAGTCGATACAATAAATCAGGGACTGTTGATAGTTGAAGACATAAACTTAATAAAATATGTTATATCATATGATATCAGAAAAGATCTGCATACCTGGCAGAAATGGTATTATTCTCTGAGCAGGATCCCGGTCACCGCCCTCAACTGGGAACTGCTCCAATAAATCAACCTATATAAATAAAAAGAAAAAAATAATGATTAATAATTTATTGATCATTAAACATGGTAAACACATTAAATGTTCATAATTATTCAGCTAGCTTCTGGGAACTTGTATCATTTTGTGAACAAAATTGTAGATGATAGATGTCATCTAATTGAATACAAGTTTTTCTTAGACTACACAGTAGTTATATATTTTCACTACATAAATACGATACATGCAAATTCAGTTGAAAAAGTGACGTGGATAAATACCCTCAAGATACCAGTTTGAAAATTTTTATAGTCACAAATTTTCTAAGGTAAGGGTATAGTTATAAATATAGATTAATTATGTCAAGATTTGAGCTAAATGACGGCTATTTGAAGCATGTGTGACAGTGTGAACATAATTAAATCTTTGTTTGAAATGGAAAACCACCTAGTACACAACTGAGTGGACTAGTATTACTGCTACTTGTCAAACAAAGGATCAATCAAAAGTATATCTCACACAAAGTCTATATATATATATATATATACACCGCTGAAATTTATGATAAAATAGTATGTAAGTGTATTACATCAGGACAAACAAAATTAAGAAAATTAATTCCCCAAATTTGCCTGATTTCTGCATGCATTGACTTCTGTCACATGCATAGCTTACTTTCCAGTGCAAAGTGAGGTGCCAGCTTAGGCATAAACTTCATTCAGAAAAGTATGTCTTTTGAGGCCTGTTAACAAGGTTAATAACATAACATACAATAATTGTCATTTTCATAATTCACATCATTGAAGCTGAGGCAAATGGAACGCTATGTCAGTTATTGAAACAGTTACATGTATTGCAATTTCATCAATCAAAATAGTGCCAGCAAAAAAATGTTTAAAGCTGCATAACTGTTTTGCTTATTTTATTCAAAAGAATAATCCATGGAGAATGGTGTTTTAATTTTTTATTTCACTCCCCCGGCTACTGAGTTATTAAGGATTTAAGTTTGTTGTTTTTTAATATTGCTGCCCCACCAAAAAAAGACCTGATCACAGCGGAGTGAGACACACTATCTGTATAATCAGGACATTAAAAGTACCAAGTGGCAGATAACGATCATCATTGAAAAAAGAGGGGAAGACTTTTCATATTATTCTTATTTTTAAAGTGATCAAAGATACATTTCACAGTAAAAAGTGTATTATCTAATTTCATTTAGACATAATATCTAGGCGTTATTACTTTGTGTGATATGGGTGATATGCAAATAATGTCATGTTTAGTTTAGGTACCAGTATGGAGAATGTCGCTCACTTGAAAAATAGGACTCTACTTCAGTATGGTACTTTTAAGTGTGGGCCAGCATCTGAGCCTTTGGCCCACCATTAAGACGCTCTCCCCTAGTCCGTGGGAAATTGTAGCGGAATTTGCACCATATTCAGTAATGTAAATCATCTTTTTCGCTCTATTGATTGTCATGATTTTCTTGAAAAACATTTGCATTTTTTTATTCAGTATCTCATGGGCATTTTAAAATATAGTCCAAATGCTACTAGACAATGTCAGACTTTATTTTATTTTATCATAAATCATCACATACAGTGATATAAATCGCGCTATGCTGTAAGAAAAAAAATATTTAAAACATCAGACTTCACTGTAACCGTTTGACTTAGTCTCAGGACGTCTACGGCTGGTTATGTGGGCTTTATATCTCTGCTAACACGAGGCATTGATCCAATGGCAGACTAATATCGGCCCATTGTCTGCGGTACTGGCCCAGCATTATGCCGATTCAGTTCATCGTCTAGTGTTTGCAATTAGGCGGTTTGGTGTTGTCCAATGTAACATTATATTGTCCCATAACCTCACCACTATTACATACATACTGTACACAAACCGATTCACTACTTCATAATACTTGATGGTGTATCGCATGGTGAACTAATTCCGCTACATTCACCTAGTTTTAGTGCATTTATAAAGCCTTTAAGAAAAAATGAATGCTTGTTTTGTACTTTTTAGGTTATTTTTATCTAAATAAACAAAACAGTTATGCAGCTCTAATTATTTTGAATTTTTCTTTTGAGATTTTGGGAATCATGTGACTGATAAATAGTTAGGTTTAGCTGCAAAAATCATTATCTGAATGCAAAAGGGCATATAGTATTCACATTGTGAGATTGCATTTGTGCAGGAAATAAAAATGGCATGGCCAAACTGATATTTTATTTGGATATTTGTATATGGGCGGTTCTCAATAGGTGTGTCGAACAAGTGCGACAATTTGGCAAGGTTTTTTTAAATCAAAATTTGAACTGATTTGCTTAACAGATTGAATGATTAAATCAATGATAATTAGTCACACAATTCCATTTGAAAGCAGAAAATGGGGGATAAATGGTAAAAATAACTGTTTTTAGAACGGTCGCACAGAAGACATCAAATGTTTTTGGTGTCCTCTTAATAATGCCATGTGTGACTACAGTGCGAGATTTTTTTGGTGCTCTGTGTGCGACTATTGGTGTCTCATGGTCGACCAAATGTTACGACCATATAGATAAAAAGTTTGTGTCCTTACTTTCTAGTATTGATTTTCAATGTTACGACCATAGGTGTTCTATGTTACGACCACTTTCATATCTCAGGATGTTTTGTGATCATAACTTTTCACTGATTTGTAGGTTTAATAAAAACAAAACTGTATAAATATAGATACAGATGAGATCCAAAAGGGATTTTGCTATTACATACAGTGATTGTAAAATAAAAACAATATATATGATTGGTCATAACAATTGCATATTTTACTATATTTTTCTTATAAGAAAAACCTTTTCTTTGTGTTCCATATTGTTCTGTGTACAATTATGTAAACCTGTGTACACATGGATGAATACACACCAATTTGAACACCAAATGGTGACTTCTGTTTAGAAAATGACATCAAAAGAAAATGCATGTAGGACACGAAAATTTTTCATGTTCAGTGGAAGTAGTAATTTAACTCTTTCACTTGGTCTACATCTGTTTTCCACTGTTATTTCTGTATCTGCATCACATTATTTGGCTTCTTAGCTTACTTTTCAAGCAATTATGGCACAGTGTTGAAACATATCACATGATTTAATAGTAGCAGTCAATAGGACACAAAATGTTGTGACCACCATAGCTTAATATCTTTCATAAAAAAAGCTCTAATTATTATAATTCAGCTGCTAATGTATGTTTTTTTCTGTATAAAGTTATTCCTCTACAGTTTTGTCCATAAATTGCTTACAAAAAATAATTGATGTCCTGTAATAAGCAATTGTTCTGGGCATGGTTTGAAATGTCCGATTTATTTGCATCAATAATGCATCCAAAAATAGTAAAAACATTTCATAACTTCCGTAATAGCAGCTTCTAAATAGTTTGTTTAGAATACAAAAATATGAAAATATTCCCAAATATGTATAGAAAAATATAATTTTTGTCTATTTAGAACAAATACCCCCATTTTTCGACGCACCTTTTGAAAATAACCAATATTTGCTTAAAAATTCATTATCTTAAATTACACTTTCCTTATTCAATATTATTGGTAGGTGACTGGTTGTCGATTTTTTTTTTCAATTTGTGATTTTTTATGTACATTTCTTGTTTTCTGCAAGTAACATTATAATATGGTGTATAATATAGTGCTACAAACACATATTTATCAATATATACAAAATCTATTTTAGCCAATGAACACACTCATAGATGGACATTACAAATTGTAGTTTGTAAAATAATTAAAAATACATGTTTTAATGTGCTGACAAATATTGCATTACATAGTTCTAATTTATTTATTTCTAAGAGCCTAAATGCATGACAGCATTAAAATAGCTACAGATCGCTACACTTATTTTGACCCCTAATTTACAATATCAACCACATACTGAACTAAACCAAACAAGCATGATATGCTAATCCAATGTAGGCTCAAATTAAACAAACATTGGCTGAACACATCAAGTTTGCTGGGAGAGGTCAGGTAACAATACCCACTTGAAGCTGGAAGAATTTACTGTATCTTCTGTAGATGATATTCTGTGCACCGTTAGACCATGTCACATCTACCACATACACCTAAAACAACATTTAGCTGCATTCTGACACAGTACATCTTTATATGTGTAACAGGCTGTGAGCCTAATGGTTTCTACAAATTTAAGACTAGTTACAAGCATCAAATGAGTCAAAAAGAATATTTAAATAAAATAAACGTTTACTAAGTCAACATTAAATTTTTACTTGTTACCCTATGCTGGTCACAGTATAATATTTATTTGTGGTTTGAACATAAACAACTAAATTTGTTGTCTTACATAATGTTTTGATGGATATTGTCTGCGCTCCACTTCTTTCACTATAACATCTACAATAGTGTGATCCATGCTCATTGATTTTGTAACCTCTTATTTATAATTCCTCACCATTTCTTCCTCTGTGTATGAGCTCATAATTCTAAAATAATAATAATTGATAAAGCAGCACATAGGAAAATTAAAATTACTATAAATTGTACATGTTGAAAAAAAAAACATTTATCAATAAAATTTGTCCAATAAAATTATGCTGAGCTTTTTTTGTAACTGCCGACATGCTAAAAGAAATATTTGACCACATTCTACAGTTTTTACTGAGCAAGAAAAATGCTGTGCTAGATCAAAATCTGAGCTAAATTATAAAAACGTCCAAAAGATGGCACCTCAATGTGGCAAACAGTTATGGGGATAACAGAATCCAAAACATCACCCAGACACTTGAACTTTACGAAGCAGCTGTGACATATGCACATAACAATCAGAAATTTGGGCATAGCCTCCGGCTTCCCTTTTTTTTCCACGAGGGGGTCAAGGAAGAACATAACTTTTGATGGATTCTCATCCTTATAGCTATGAAACTTCCATTTTTACCCTCGGTGCGCCCCATGAGGAAGTGCAGGGTAGGCAAACAAAACTTGACCCAGGTTTTACCCTGGGTAAACTAGTGCAGCCTGCCCCAGGTATCTCATTTCTTTGATATTCCCACATTGTTCTCTCCAAAGGTCTTAATGATGTCCTCCAGAACTTCCTCATAGGGCAGTGGACATAGTCTATTTTCATTTTTTGCATTTTTTTACAAAAATTTTTAAAATGGCACCTGCGTAAAAAAAATTATCAAAAGGGGGCACAGCATGCCTGTTCCACTTACCTATTCAAGCATTTGTTGCAGCAATCATGAAATTAAAGACGAGAGCTGGCACAATTTTTCGTAATTGCGAGAAATCTAATGATGGGAACCCCCAGAACAGGTGATAAAAGTGCCATTCAAAACAAATAACTTTTTAAATTCTACAATGATGGCTTCATTTCTACCAGTAATAATGAATAAAAAGAACAAACAAACAAAGAAAAATATGTCTTTTATTGCAGTGTATCACTAATTCACATAAATCTTGAAAAAACACGAAAAAAACTCCAAAATAACTTCTTCGGACGTACCTATACCCGCCGTCAGATTAACTTGCATCGCATGTTTTTCGCCGATTTCTTGGTCAATTCTCAACCAATTTTCATAAAATTTTACAAGTACTATTTTCAAGTCACTCAGCGACTACCGTAAAATTTTCATTGGAAAATATTGTATAGCTAAAAAGTTAGACCATCTTGCATGTAGGCCAAATGCAATTCAGGGCTAAAAACAAACTTTAATTTAACCAGTTTAATGGGTTTATAGAGGGACGTAGTAATTACAAATTTACTACATGTCAAATGGTCTAACTTTTCAACTACATATAGGCTATAATATATTTTGATGAAAATTTCACGGTAGTCGCCGCGTGACACAAACATAGTCCTAGCTAAATTTAATCAAAATCGGTTAAGAATTGGCTTAGAAATCGGCGAAAAACATGCGATACAAGTTAATCTGACGGCGGGTATAACTATAAGTACGGTACCGGTACGAAGCGCCAGCATGTATTCGTACTCATCAGAGTAAGGCTAGAACTAGATAGATAAACCACACTGCTTGAAAATACACTACCCTTCACCCCCAGGGAACAAGACTTTGACTTTGAATTTGCTACTCCAGCAGCACCTCCTTTGTGGAGTATTAGGCTGAAGGGAGGAAGAAGCTGCTGGTTTTTGATTCTATGGCAGCTGCCAGAGAAGAATTCCAATCAGGAATAGTTCGATGCCAAAAAAATTTTGTCCCAGTGTGGTGTTAGCGCTAAGATGTTTATAGGCCTGATTGTGCCCACCACGTGTTCTTCTGTCGTTGGGATTAAACGGTCATTGATAGGAATTTCGACTAGCTCATTTAAAATTTTGAACATGCTTAAGGCCTACAAGTCTAGAATTTTTACGTCTTGTTTTCAAGTCAGTCCAGCCCTAGTCAGCAATAGATTCACTTCCAGGATGGAAGTCAGCACAGAAGATGCCTGTAAAAATTAGATTGGCGGCTTTTCGTAAATTACATTCTCCTGAATGACACCTCAGTGATTTATCTGGTGTCACGGCGCAGCTTACACTCTGTGGCCCAATATTATATTAATACCAGCAATAATAATTTATTCTAGGTCAAGCTTGAAGCAAATATAAACTCGGATTAATAAAATGTCTTGTCGCAGGTTCTTGTTTACATTTTTGTGTCCGTGAGCCCTCGTTCTCAAACCACGTGTGTGGGTAGGTTGCAATTTTGGATGAACTAAATTGAGAATAAGTTGACCACTGCTTGTCATATCGCGTCTTGCCCTAGCGGTGCTGTGGCGAGATATAAAAACATTAAAAGTGCTTAGATGTACATATTTTCGATGATATGGCATATGCAGTAGCTGGATGGGTCATATTCTCACCTTTGACATGTATTGGTGAAAAACTTTGACCAGTTGTTAACAGTTCTAACGATAAGTTAGCTATATCGTAAATAGTGTCGGATTACATTGAGGGGTGGTCATAATTAAAAGCATCTACTACATTTCAGTCAAATGCATACGTTTGAATCAGGTTTATCTTTATTTTGAGCAGATTGTCTGCTATTGATGCGAGCCTAAATGGCCCGCACCGTCCAAAAAAGATGAACGCCATTTGTGCTCACTCTCAGCAGTGACTGAGAGTGCTGCTCACTAATGACACTATTCAGCCCAGCCCCAGGTTCTGAATGAGAGATGTCACACTGGCTGTTTGTCTATAATTTTGGGTGACAAATCTTGCTGCTGATGTTTGAATTTTTTCTAATTTATCAATATATTTTTGTCTAAAGGGGTCCCAAACTGCTGAAAAGTATTCTACTGGGTATACCCAGCAAACGCGAGGCATTGGCCCAATGGCAATGGCAATGATAATCTAGTTAGAAGGATCTCGCCCTCCACTACGTTCCGGGTTAGAACGCATCATGTATCTGAAACGTAAGATACTCACATCGTCAAAAATGGTTAAAATGGCTGAATTATTTTTCGGGAGGTGTTTTAAAAATGCTCTCACACGATAAATAACTGAGCGAATGTTTCAAAATAAGCTGAGTGGCTTCATAAAAGGTCAGTAAGTTAGGTGAAGCCAATTAAAAGATATTTCGACGGCGGTAATAAGGGTTAAATCGATCGCGTGTCACATATGACGCTCGGTCTTACAGTTCAGATAGGCATTGCTTGCTAACCCGTAACATGTGGAGGGTGAGATTTTGCTAACTATGATAATCCAATGAGGTGAATGACAATGTTGATAACGTTATGTAGACTAGAGCAAAGTGCCCTAAGTTCGACCATGCCCTAAGTTCGACCAAATATTATTAAATGAAAAACCAGGAGGTCCCTTCGTCTTTCAGGTCAAAACAAAACTTTTTAACATTATGTTTATGCTGACCCTTTTGTTTTTCAAGACCGATATTAAAGTACCTTCTAATACAAAACTGCTAAATAAAAGAATTAAAAAAAAGATTTAGAATTGTATATCATGGAAATGTGAAGTTACTACCCATGTTACCCGCTGCACTTATTTGAATATTGAATTAAACCTGAAAATTCTTGAAATAGTAACTTTAGATCAAAAATGTAGGACAAGAACATCAAATTCTTTGAAATTTCACATGGGAACGGCTATAGCCTCCAACCTAGCACCTCCTTCAGGGTGGTCGAACTTAGGGCTTCCAAAGTTACATATGGTGCCTAAGTTCAACCACATTTAAAAATATATATATTTAACTATATAATATATAATAAAACCTCCATACTCATACAAAAGTGTTTATTCCGTAGAATTTTAAGAAACAAATTGAGGCTGGACTATCTAAAGTATCATCAAACAAAAAGATGAGTTTATGATAATTATACAACAAATTGAAATCATATTCAAATCAAAATTGCAATTGCAACTGCAGTGCGTCCCAGTGGACACTATTAGTATTTGAGGATTCTACCCCTCCCCATTGAAAATGCCCCGTAAAACCCTGCAAATTAAAATTCATCACAACATATACTCCTTTTACAATTTATATCTCGTATTTTTACCTGATTCAACAATTAAATCTTGTCATTATACAGTGTAAGAGCTTTAATATTGAAAATAAACCAAAGTGGTCGAACTTAGGGAGGGGTTGGTTGAACTTAGGCAAAATACAAAAATATGTGAAAATGTATGGTCCCTGAATCCCATGCATGAAGGGGGGGAAAAAATGGATGAGACAACAGTCATTCGACAATACTTCAGAAGTTCAGGGGAGACATACTTTTATTTTCTCAAACGGTACAGAAACTGGTAGGAATACAGATATTCCCTTAACAAGGCTTAAGTGGTCGAACTTAGGGCACAAGTTGCTCTAGGCCCTACTCAATTTCACATATTATCGCCCATGACATAGACTAATCCTACTCAGGGCCATATCATCATCATATAGCAATAAATGATCATAATACCATTACATATAGTCATCTCTATCTATTGTCTAGAACATTATCGCCCTATTAACACTTGATTAATCCATCGGAAGTATTTATTTACTTTAGTATTATTTCCGCAGTTTCAGAATAAATGAACACTATCAACTGCCTTCTGTGGTGATCAGCTCCGCAGGGCTACAGCGACTCCAAGCCTCCATGGGCCAGAGAGGCGAGGATCCACCGACTTCCCTACTCACCGTAGGCCAACCCACTACCACCTTCTATTTTTAGGCCCGGCCGTAGACCAGGAGCCTATTCGGTTTATTTTGCTTAAGTTTTGTGTTTTATTTAGTGGAAAGAGGGGTGCTGTGAGTGTGTGTGGGAAACGGTCGACATTTCTGCACACCAGTCCATGAACATGTCGAATAGGCTATAACGTTTGAGGTCCCGACCCTAGGTTAAGTATTTTTGTCTTTAAAAAGTGTTCATAAAAAACATTCACAATTAAATATAGTGATTAGAGCCTGAAGGGTTTTGGCTGCAATAATGTTGGCCCAGCGTCAGCATTGGACCAATGTATCGTGTTAGGCCCCTATCTGTTGTTTCTGGGCTATGGATTGCAAGCGTCACCCGCATAGCAATGCAGCAGAAATAAAACACGGTACAATCACCTAATGCTGTTTCAATATCGGGTCAGCGTCAAAAACTGTGGGTCAACAATAAAACAGCATTGGGTGAATGACACGTGTTTGCTATAGCCTTCCTTCTTTTCAACAACCTTCCTTCCTGTAGCCTTCCTTCCTTCCTATTGCCTTCTATTCTGTATAGCCTTCCTTCCATCATATACCCTTCATCCTGTAGCTTTCTTTTCTTCCTCTATGCAGCCGTTCCTTCTGTAGCCTTCGTTCCTTCCTATGGCCTTCCTTACTATAACCCCACTTCCTGTAGCCTCCCTTTCTATAGCCATACTTCCTGTACCCTTCTTTCCTTCCTTCCTATAGCCTTCCTTCATATAAACGTCCTTCCTGTGACCTTCCTCCCTGTAGCCTTGCTTCCTTTCTATAGCCTTCCTTCCTTCCTGTAGCATTCCTTCATATATATAGCCTTCCTTCCTGGAGCCTTACTTCTTTCATACAGCCTTCCTCCCTACTTCCTTCCTATAGCCTTCCTTCCTCCTTCTTTCCCATAGCTTTACTTCCTCCTTCATTTCTTATCTTCTTTCTTCTTCCTTTCTCCCTCCTTTCATCCTTCCTGTAGCCTTCCTTCCCTCTTTTTTCATTCCATCCTTTCTCCCTCCCTTCCTCCTCTCTTCCTTCCTTTTTTCCTTCCTTCTTCCCTTCCTTCCTTTCTTTTTCCCTCCTTTGTTCTTTTTTTTTGTTCCTTTATTCTTTCTTTCTTCCTTCCTTCCTTCCTTCCTTCCTTCCTGTAGCATTCCTTCCTTCCTGTAGCCTTCCTTCCCAAAAGCTTCCTTGCTTCCTATAGCCTTTTTCCTATATCATACCTTCCTTCTTTCCTATAGTCTTCCTTCCGGTAGCCCTGCTTCCTATTCCTTCCTGCAGTCTTCCTTTCTCCCTATAACCTTCCTTCCTGTAGCCTTAGATCTTCTTTCTCATATTGTTCCTATAACCTTCCATCCTGTAGCCTTCGATCTTCCTACTAATATCCTTTCTGCCTGTGAAAAAAGCTAATTTATTAATTATTCTTTTGTAAAAAGTCAGCGCTATCCCCACCCGATAAAAATCAAACATTACCTGGCTTATCCCCTTTAGCAAGAAACAAATTAGTGATATAGCATGCAGCCCTCACAAAGGCACAAATATTTTAAAATCATCCGATGTCACTAACAGTCAGTCAGCCAGTCAAACGAAAAGGGCTTAGTTTTTGATAAGGTATACACTGAAAGCTAGATAATTTCTGATGATACCAGGTGTTAGGGACATGCCTGGGAATCACCACCAGGGGGGATGTAGAGTTTGAAAGTGGTGCAATTTTTTGTAATTTAAGATGGCGTTCAAGATGGCCGCCAATATATAGTCATATTTAAGAAATAGTGTAAAGTAGTCAAATTTAGCTCAATTTTCTTTTGTAATACACCATTTCAACTAGTTTAAAGTTACTGAATGCAGCTAGGCCACTCTCAGACTATTCTTTTCTTTATTTTAAACCCTTCCAGCCCCAAAGGTTTTTTTATCGAACACCTTGGTGTGGCAATTAGGACAAAATTGTTATCTATAATAATTATATCATTATTACTGGTGAAGGATTTGTATCAATACAGTGACTATGGTAATAACAATTAGTTAATGTAATTCATTATAATTTATGATAATTAATTCATTACTAGTGGTGATGGATTGGTATTAATAGTGTAGCTATAAATACGGCAATGTCAATTGTGCAAGCTTCTCAATGTTAGCTGATTTTTATTTTGCAATACTCCATTTCTACTACTTTGGTATCCACTGAATCTATCTAGACCACTCCCAAATAATCAAACAAAATATTTAACCCTTTCAGCACAAGAGTTTATTTTAGCAAGCACAAAGGCCACAATATCCTCCGTAATGTCAATATACCATACTGCAATGAGCCCAATTATGTTATGACCAGAGATAGAAGTGGGGTGACCATAGAAATCATAACACTTTTCTTTGCCAATATTAATTACAATTCCTATTGTTACTCTGGGGACTATCCGACCCGAAGATAGCAGAGCTGCGCGAAATGACACGGAATTTCAGCATTAAATTGAACAGCGAAACCCAAGTCTCCGGCCGTCTGGGCATGTCTGGGAGTAGATCCCCTAGATATGCCCAGAACCCCTTTCCAAAACCCACCATGCCCTATCACCCCCACCCTCACATCATCCTATGTACATTATTCATCTCATCAATTGACTACAACGTTTTTATCGTATTACAATGTCACTTAAAATATTTTTTGTGCCGAAAAGTGACGTGAAGCAATGATTTATTACTACTACTAACCATTACAATAATAGCTCCTGTTCATTCGCGATAGGATGTGCTGACTTGAGTAAAACGCAAAATAGTCACCACTGACCAACTTTAAAACAAATTTGTTGGACCTGTTACCACATTCACAATCGTTTTTGTTAAATGCAATAATTATTTAAAGCTCATTTATACCGTTCATTGACTGTCAAGCAAAATAATTTTACATAGATTTATATATCATTAAAATTTAATTACTGACATTTTTTTTGTCAATATGACTGAACGTATTTCCTTATGACAGCAGATAGGATATTCACACACGCATATACTGTATATCTCTCTAAAGCGAAAATTCAGGCGGAAAATATGACTATCAGTTGCCAATAAAAATGTGCCTGGTTAGCCTGGTTTTCATCCAGTATCTCTTAAGCTTTATGCTACGTAGTCAGGTCTAACCAAAAAGAGCATAGCCTACAGATGTGATGTTCATTAATGTGGATTAGGTCACCAGCGATAACGATGTATCGTTTGCAGTAGCAGCTGCTACTATACCTATTTACATTTGATATTTTATTCCTCGCACCTTCCAAAGTATTACATTTCTAAAACCATTTATGCAATCTATAACTGGTCAAGTAGGTCAGGTTAGAAAACCTGACAGATACAATTGCAAGTAATTCCTCCTAGCCGACCCTGGAAAGCAAACACCATAAACATAATGTAGATGTTATTTGGTTTTGTATCTTCAACATAAGGCCCTGATATAAAAATATCTTCACACACAACTTTTCATAACTTAAATCAAACATAGCATTGAAATCATCAGAATTGATATATTATAATACCCAAGGACATAAATGTTCATTAATGTGGATCAGGTCACCAGCGAGAAGGATGTATCGTTTGCAGTTCCAGCTGCTAATATACCTATTTACATTTGATATTGTATTCCTCGCACCTTCCAAAGTATTACATTTCTAAAACCATTTATGCAATCTATAACTGGTCAAGTAGGTCAGGTTAGAAAACCTGACAGATATAATTGCAAGTAATTCCTCCTAGCGGACCTTGGAAAGCAAACACCATAAACATAATGTAGATGTTATTTGCTTTTTGTATCTTCAACATTTGGCCCTGATATAAAAATATCTTCAGACACAATTTTCATAGCTTAAATCAAACATAGCATTGAAATCATCAGAATTGATATATTATAATACCCAAGGACATAAAAAACACAAATCTGAAAAAGGACAACGATATCATAAATGATAGGTTACCATTACTGAATTGACCTTTGAACAAAATTAAATAAATATTTATTGATGATATTCTCAATTTTGTGGTGCGTTCTGTGATGATGTCTAATCAAATTCTCCCATGGCTCAGCGTCCCTTATTTTTTTCGATTTTATGAGGCCTTCCCAATGGCCAAACCAAGTGTAATATATATGAAACAGCCTCCCGTTAGATGACGGGTAAATCCTTTTTCTCATCATCAACGCTGTTTTTATGGATTCAGTGCACCATGAACAAAGAATTAAAGCCTGGTATTATTAATAGAAATAATTCATTTTGAACTTGCTCGCAATCAAACTGTTCTTTAGTGTCATGTTCAAGCAAAATGAGATTTGGATAATGAAATATGTTGAATGCAATGATTGAAATAAGACCCCCTCCTGAAACTTTCTACAGAGCCCCGTAGAACTGTACAGGCAATATTGAAAAGATATCTTGAAAACTGGTTGTTGCATTGCAGAATACCTTTTCTTTCACGCTGAGACAGGTATTATATCACCACCTTTCGAGCAATTTGTTGATATACTCATGCAAGCTTGATGTGTCTTTTAATGAAGTTTGTCATCTAGTATGGCTAATGTGACCTATCTGCACGTGATCAGTCGCACAGCTTACTTTTTTTTACAAATTGCAGAAATGTCAAAAACTATACATACATGATAACACTAAAAAACAGTTTCATTAAATAAATATACTAATAATAAAACTTTATATATATAGCAGATAGGCCTACATAAATTATTTAAAAAATCAACCCTGTGAGTGGTTTATTTAAGTGTATTAAACGTTATTTTAAATGATAAAAATATGGGGTTTTGAACAATTGGTTTTAAAATGTTAAAAAAACAATAATGTTGGTTTCAATAAAAATAATCACTGATGGTTTGAACTATACATAACCCAATTGTTCTATTTCACAATATCACATTATCTTACTCTCTGACAAAAAATAATGTGCAAACCGGCTGTTCAGATGGGTCACATAATTATGATCATATATCATCACTAGATGAGACACAGTAAATAAATGATTTAGTAACAAATCCGCACCTCCTCGACTGTGGGTTAGCAATGACGTTTCACATACAATGTCTTCAAAATGTATTATTTCCCTAGCCTTTCCTAAGCCAACGCTCATGTCTGCAGTCCACCAATATGATACAACGTTTTAGAAAATTTTGGCTAGTCCGGTATACTTACACTCCACAAGTAGTCCTCAGAAAAAAATATCATCAATATTAAAATGCTATTTAAATATTAATTATTCAGTACAAGGATACTGGGGTATGCAAAAATAACACTTAAATGATTCAACAAGTACATTTAGGTGGGGGGATTTTGAATATAGTCTTTTGTTGGAGAGGGCTCTTGTTTTGACGAGGAACATAAAGCTCATACTTTTCCTTAGAACTTCGCGTTGAAAGAGTTAAATATTGTTCAAATTGTCTTTGAGTGATCTGGATTGACTCACGATCACCTAAGTAGTTAACATGGATTATTACAGAATAAAACTGGACTAAACATATGTCAATTTACACACTTTTTCCTAAATTTTACCAAGTGCTGATGGCTGCCATCTTAGACGCCATTTTAAATAACTGAAACCAATAAGTGTGATATTGCCTTAGTTGCTGTACTGATACAAATCTTCTACCGTTAATAATGAAAAAAATGTTATAAATAATCATTTTGTCCCTATTGACATTCTAGAAGTGTTCAGTACAAAAGCTCCCCGGAGCTGAAAGGGTTAAATGTTTAAAATAAATATAATGATAAATTCGATTGTTTAAAAAAACATCTTATGGGGTGATCTAGAACAATTTATTGACTACTAGACTAGTTGAAATGGTGTATTATAAAAGAAAATTCATTTAGAATTGCACTGTTTACGTAAATTCCTAGGTCTGACTATACGTCGGCGGCCATCTTGGACGCCATCTTATTTTATATTAATTAGATTAACTAACTGTCATTACCATAGTCACTGTATTGATACCAATCCTTTACCATCAATATGGAATAATTATTATAGATAACAATTTTGTCCTAATTGACATCACTAAGGTGTATGATAAAGAACATTTGGGGCTAAAAGGGTTAAAAATAATGATCAGAATTGTCTGAGAGTGGCCTAGCTGCATTCAGTGACTCTAAACTAGTTTAAATGGTGTATTACAAAAGCAAATTCAGCTAAATTTGCCCACTTTACACTATTTCTTAAGTATGACCATTTGCCGGCGGCCATCTTGGACGCCATCTTGAATTACAAAAAATTGTACCACTTTTAAACTCTACATCCCCCCTGGTGATGACCCCCAGGCATGTCCCTAACACCTGGTATCATCAGAAATTATCTAGCTTTCAGTGTATACCTGAGTGTTATTTTTGGGCACTGGCTGACTGACTATAAAGCATTTTAAAACCCTGTGCTTCCACACTGTGTCATCCTCTGTCAGAAATATTTAATTTGTGTTTTTTCATCAGGAACGCTTCGAAACAAGTGGAAAGAAGCCCATGTTCAACCAATAAAAATGACTACCGGCCAATCTCACTTCTGTCAAACATATCAAAAGTAATGGAAAAAAATATTACTAAACGTTTACAAGAATTTTTCGAAAATAACAAAATCCTGAACACCCGAAATTCTGGTTTTAAGAAAGGTGATAGTGCACTGTATAGATTGCTAGAACTAACACATGGTATTTATCAAGGAATGGAAGATCGCAAGCATACATGTGCCGTCTTTCTCGACAGGAGCAAAGCATTTGATAGAGTCTGGTATACTGGCCTTTTTAAATCCAACAAATGGGTATAAATGGGAATTTATATGACTTTTACAAAATTACATTTCAAATAGAAAACAAAAAGTAGTTCCAAATGGTAAAAAATATTTTCAGATGTGCTGAAACGCCAGATCTCACCTTCCAAGACTGTGAGAGGTCAATTACCTCAAAAGGTTTCGTGGTCTTTGGTGTTAGCAGTGTATAAATAATGCACTTGTTCCCCAATAAAAGTGGGCTTATATATCAAAAGATTGTTGCTAATTGTGTATAGTTCTACAATCCACCTATTAAGTTACCGCTGATGACTTCATATGCTTAATTTTTAGAAGCAAGCATCCCATACAAAGAATGCAGAATACGTTTATGATGTAACATTGTGGTGGTTGGTACTAACATTGTCGATGTACTTTGTGTGTCGCAGAACCCCCTTATCATCATGTTTCAAGCCTAGTGCACCTCTAACATACTTAGTAGTGTAAGTGCTAGTTGGCGGTAGAGCCTAACCTAGACTAATCATATTAGAACTATATATAGTCCTATAGTGACTATTGTCGCAACCATGGCAAAACGTCACATCTTAGTAGACCCCATCCAGCCTCCACCCAAGCCACATCTCAATAACTAAGTGGTAGCTTTGTATCCTTTGCCAAGAAGAAACAGGTGACCATCAACCGATCGGTATTGGTTATGCCTTCAGCACATGCCGATGGGCCTCAGCCTGAATAGGGGTATGCTTGGGGTCAAATGAGACCTACTACACTGCCCCTGGAATCAGACCTTCCCAACAACAGGAATGCACCAGTGGTTGATGTAACAATTCTCGACGGTGCAACTATTGTTCAGATGCTGAATCCTGGGACATCCAAAACTTTTCAGTAGTATACAGACATAGTGTTTTAACCATACATCTCTTCTCAACAGAAAACTGACTGCATCGACATATAGTCAGGGACATACATGACAGCCCAAAATGCACAACTAGACTGGAAGGATTTCCTTCCTGTGGATGAGAAAAAGACCGAATTGTTCGGTTTCTGTTACGAGAAGTCACTCATCGTTCCCTATCAGACGACAAGGACATGTATGCGACACATGGAAGTGAAGTTATCTACTCTCCTGCTGAATGCGACTTGACCCGCCTTGCACTGTGTTTGCAAGAAGAGGCTGTCACTCCCCTACTTCTACGTTTGGTGGATGCTGTGCTGAAGGGGGGCAAGAAGGTGACCATACGCACAGTTGATACTCTGGCTGTGGCTTTGTTCGACAAGTTTTCGACGAGCTGCGCTTGGTACTGGGTTAAGCTTTCGGTATTAGCTGTTTGTGAAATGGTTGCCACAATGGATCCAAAGCAGTGTCCCACTCTTCCCATCTTTCACAGGATTTGACACTGTGTCTGCGTTGGTAGGCAGAGGAAAGAAGACTGTCTTGAAGATTGGAAGGTTTTTCTAGAGGTGACTGACGCATGCAATGAACTCCAAGGCATGTCAAGTGAGGTCAGTGAAGAGTCAATATCACTGCTGCCAGAGCGATTCGTGGTGCTGATGTAGGACCGAACCAGTGACAGCATCGATGTGAATGATGGCAGAAAAAAGCTCTTCACACACAAGTCCAGAACTCTGAAGAATATTCCTCCAACCCAGGAAGCCACTCAAACAGCCCATCAAGCGCGCCTGCTACCAGGCCAAATTTCTGGAATCAAACATTGGTTCTGGACCCAAAGGTGCTCGACCCATATGACTGGGGCTGGATGAAGGAGACAACTGGGTGGCAGCCTATTTGAACCACTCTCCCAGAAGCGTCAAAAACGGGCCTTGAACTGATTCAATGTGGCTGCAAAAAGGGGTGCACCGCCGGACACTGCTCGTGTATGAAAGCTGTGAATGTGCTCTGCATTGTGCACATTCTGTTCAGTAGACTGCTGGTTCGGTACACTCATTATGCTACTAGACCCTGTGGGAAGGAAGTACACTTGATCTAAAAAATGATCTATGAGCATGAACTTTCATATCAAAAGAGTCGAGATAATGTCAAATTGTGTAAATATATCTGAATACTTAACTAGGCCTTGCAAGCAAAAGTTCATGGTAATTGTTTAGGAATTGACCGAAAAATCAAAGATCATTCACCACGGTTAATGTGAATCGATTATTACAGTAAAATTAGGTATTATTTATATGAAAATTTAAACAAACATTCAGACAAAAATTGTAATCATTGTTAAATAATAAATATTTATCTAAAAAAGAAAAATGGACTCTTCCCCTTCAAAAGCCCCCTCCTTTAAACCCCTTTGGTTAATTGACAAAGATGTGTCCAGGTGGATTCGTGTTGCTAGGTATCTAGATGATCCAAATCGATAATACAATCAGTTTGGGCATCAAAATCTGAAGGATTACCTGCCTATTTGAGGGACTATATATACGTCTCTAGACATTGATTTTGATCGCTATGGGCGGACGTCTTGGATTTTACGTGACATATATCTCGGACAAACTTGAATTTTTCTTAAATAGTTAATACTTTATTCGTGGTGGGGAAATACCTAATTGAATGCCACCACGTGATCTGATTTTAGAATTATCATTGTTTTTTTCTTGGTTGCTATCGCCGTTATAATGGGTTTGGGTGGTACACATTTTTTGCCCGGGTTATGACAATTCCACATAGTAAAATATTAAACCTATAGATATGTATTGCTCAAATCAACAGTCAAACAATTCCTAAGACTCACTTTATATAGGGTTATATGGCAGGGCCAGGACTTAATGTTTGATTTCAAATTAAGCACATATGAGTAATTATCACCCACTTGAAGTTGTGAAATGCGCGACCCAGCAAACACGATAGGCCTACATCAACCCTTTAACCGCCAAATTATTCAATCTCAATTTTCACCCACTTGAAGTTGTGTCTCGCTGACGCGATCCACAACTTCAAGTGAGTGAAAATTACTCAGATTTGACAAAATGAAGGTCAACTGTTTTCAAATATTGCTGATTGATGTCACATTTTATCTTTAACATGTTCAAAAGGTGGTACACAATGTGCTAATAAAAAATGAAAACCCGAATAAATGCGGCACCGGCGGTTAAAGGGTTATTTACCATTGTTGGTATATTGTTGGGCCAGATGGTGCGTCAACATTGGCTCATTATATCGTGGTTGCTGGTGATACACAACTTCAAGTGAATATTTAAATAACATAACTAGCGCTTTAAGGGCTAAGTATATTACACTTAGTGAAGAATGACAAACACCTATTGTTTACATGCCACAAGGGTGCATTCTTACACCAGTAATTGTCTGAACAATTACCGGGTAGTCCAGGGAGCGTGGTGTACAGACCAATAATACCCATTGATAACGGTCGCTGTGAGCCATCCCCAGCCTAAAAAACAATGACAATATGTTCGTTCAATGTTGTTTTAAATTTGCATCCAGTGGCCCAAGATGAAAACAACGTAGCGATAGAACTTCGCACATCCACCTGCTAACATTGTCATTAACCAATGTTAACGTTGGGATGTCATATGTTTATTGCATTGCTGCCGCAATTAGCGTTTTATTGTGAATAAAAATAATCCATTTTATATTATATAGCAATGTGTGTTTATTCTGGTAGATTATGTCATTTTCTCTTGAATGAATTAATTGAAAATATGGAATAAATAATTATAAGCTGCTTAAATGCTCCGCAGATCCTTAAGGGTTTAACCCTTTTCCCGCTATGTTATCGTATGTCATGTTTTAACTACTTCATCCATGTCTCGCTACGGCCACTCTAAAATTCAAGTGGTTGAAAATTATCCATATTTGTTTAATTGAGAGCAACCATTTGCAAATAATTGTATTCTCATTAATAGTAATTTGACCGACTAACAATTACGAGCTGAAATCACCGGTTATAGTCGTACATAGCGATTATAAGGTTAATATCACGACTGAGAGAAATACGCAGCCAAATTAAACAACTATTTAGAAATTGTGAGCTATCTGCATGTACAAACAGGTGCACGGTATTGTAGGTATCTGTTTGACATCATTGGCGAAATTACCATGAAAACCTTACCATATATGAGAACATGCATCGTTATATTTGTTTGTGCAGTAGGCGGATATACATATCTGAGGTCACAAATAATCAGCGATAAAGACAGGAATTTCATTTACTTTCGTTTGCTGAAAAATCAAGCGGAGATGAAAGCATACATTGACACTGCTTTATTCAAATATCACAAGGAACTGGGTAAGACAATCAACTCATCATTGTCAAAGCAGCATGGTTTGATGAATCACACTTTTCACTCTAGTGTCACAAGGAATACCGAAAGATCAAATGCAAGTACACTACTACCGATAGCGGAGGCAAAACAGAAGAACATCGAATCAACGAAACATCCCTTTTATATTCACACAGACACAGGTTGGTAGGCTTAAGCATCGTCGTTGCATTTATGCACCATATTGAAAATACCAGGGGTCTAGAAGTGTTGCAGTAGTTATACTATTGTAAAATACATGTAGGCCTACGCTATGTATCATTATAAATATAAATGTATGATATTAATCATGTTTATTTTGAAATTCTACTGATCTCATTACATACACCATAATGCCCGGAAATATTTTATTATATAATGATACGGTTGAGCCTCATTCAGACCGTTTATATTCAAAGACATGAACTTACGGTAATAAAAATAATGAGGCTACCAAGAAACTTATGTAATACTGGTACCTGTTCATTTTCTCACAAAAAATAATCATTTTATATGTTGTGGTGAAGATGTGGTGAAACATCATTTTTGTTTCGTAATTCATGAAGTATGAATAATTAAAGTCTAGGTTAAATAATGAATTAAACCTCAAAATAAAATACTAACCTTAAATAATAAGTATCAAAAAATTATTACATATCTAAATATCAGGCTGATATTATTTAAAAATATGTCACAGGTTGTAGAATGAACGGCCCAGGTCAGAATCATAGTCAAGGCATGGAAGATATATTACTGTTCAAACGGTATTTCTCCACTCCCCTCAGATGTAACGGTACATTTGTAGAGTTGGGTGCATTGGACGGAGTTCAATTTAGCAATACTCTCTTTTTTGAAGAGAATCTAGAATGGAATGGAGTATTAATAGAAGCACAGCCTGATAATGCTAAAGAATTAATGATCAACCGCAAGCATACAACAAATTATGCCCTGGGTATTTGTGAGGCGGGAGTTGACACAGTGGAGATAATTGGAAAAGGTGCTGGAAGTGGCATGAAGGAGGAGATGATGAACGACCATCTTGAGAGATTGATAGTGAAACATAACCAATCTTACACTGTACCGTGTGCTCCTTTAGGAACACTGCTACATAAATCTGGGATATCACAGGTAGATTTCTTCAGTTTGGACGTAGAAGGTGCGGAACTGCTGGTGTTAAAAACAATGGACTGGGACATCCCTGTTCTAATATGGCTAATAGAAATGGGTCACGGGGATGATGATGATATACAAGATCTAATGTGGCAGCACGGGTATAGACCTGGTCTCTGGAATATCAGGGATGAATGTACAAAAAGACACTGCCCTTTAAACATGGTGTTCGAAAATATGTTTTGGTCTCGCATTAACTGATCAATGTGTTGATTTTAGGTCCGATATAAGAAATTAAGCCTTTCTCAATGTTATTTAATCAAATACCACATGTAGGGATCAAATTGTACAAATTGTAAGACTCTCTAATTAAAACTATATTTTTACGTTAAATGTTTGGACTCAATTTTCTGACCTCAGAGATTATATTTCTGATACCACATGCCGATTTTGCCGTAAGCACGCATGGCGATTAGCCTGATGTATCAGCCATTACCACGCGAGATTCAGGTTTTGAATAACCATTCATATAACCACGGAACTATTTAGATCTTCACCTGGACTGATTATTGATCATTTTTTCACTATTTTGTTTAATCTCTAGTTTGCTGCAGGTGATAGCTATTTACTATGTTCAGTTATGGTTAGATTGAGCCATCATAATTCGCATGTCATTCAGTATTTTTTATTTGCCAGTGTTTTGAACCCAATTGAAAATTATGTCAGAAAACAATAACATAAAAATTTTCACAGCAGCGCGTAGGTAGAGAAAGTAGTACTTGATGTTTTTCTATTTCTCTGTAAATAGAAAATTCATACGTGGCGGAGTAGTGATCTTTTATATTTGCAATATATATCTAGGACACACAAGCGTGTTTATAAGCTTATAGTTGGTATGACAACAAAATTGCTCAAAATGTGCAGTTCATGTTAGAACATGGCGCCTGCTTACTGAGATGCAGCGGGAGTTTACCTGAGCGACATCTATGTGTGGAGAATGACTCAATATCACACCTGAAGCTATAATGGCATAATAGGAAGCTATATAAAAATATTCATCACCTGTAATTTATACAATATGAATAAAAAAGGTGTGGTAAACATCTTCCATATACAAGTGAAATGTTCATTTTAAGATGGCAACATTTCTAGCTGACTGATTTTACTGATTTTACTTTTAGTTGTCATTCTATTCATTTATTATCGTTCATTAGATTTACTGGCAAATGCACCAGGCTTGGGGCGAGTACTAGACAAAAGTACTCGAGTGTACACAGGTACAAGTACTTGAAAAAATGACGAGTACAAGTACAAGTACAAGTACTGGATTTTCAAAAGTACTTGAGTACAAGTACAAGTACTTTAAAAGTACTTGAGTACAAGTACCGAGTACTTTGGTTGTAAAAATTAATTATATGAAATGTATTCAATAAAAAAATGATTATGATATATGTTACTTCATGTTGATATATATGTGACCTGATCTGGCAAAACGAGTCTTAATCACTTTGGCAAATGCTTATAAAGACAATGGGGGTAGTAATGATTATTTGTTCTACTTTTTTAATACAATGTTTTAATTACACTTTCTAAAAGTGCGCAAATTGCCTTTTTGAACTTCAAATGCCATTTTATCAAAATTATGCAATTTCATACTTCATATTTTTTTTTGTTTTTTTTTCAATTCAGTTTATTCAGTGTACAAGATACATTATTAATAACAGTTTGATAACATATGAGAATAACATAAAATGATATACATGAGGCACATAATAATAAGTAATAATATCACTGGAATATAAAAAGTAAATGTACACCTGGGAGAGAAACTAAACAGGATCCATTGGATCCTTTGCTAGTAGTTCCCACCCAACATAGTTTTCAATTTCCACCAGCCCTTTATAATAATATGATTATGACAACCGGCAATTACAACACATACATTTAAAAAACCATGAACAGCAATCACTACTGACAAAACTAGTATTCATTTTTTCAAACATAAGATGCTTTAAACTGGATATAAAAGAAGAGTGATTAGTAGTATGACGTACATTAGATGGTAAAGAATTCCACATAGGAACTATTCTATTGAAGAAGCTACGTTTGAAGCAGTCTGTACGACACAAGGGTGGTACCATAAGAAATCCAGAATCAAGCGAGTTACGAGTGGAGCATCCACCATCAGAGAAAAAACTAACAAAATCGTTAACATCAACATCATAATTACCGTATAAACACTTCCAGAAACAAACAATATCAGTATATTCACGGCGCATAGATAAAGGTAGAATGTTCCGTCATTAGTAGTCGATCTTTATAATCTACTTCAGCATAGTTAAAAACATATCGGGTCATTGACCTCTGAATTTTCTCTATATTTTTTATATTTTTACGACTAGTGCCACTCCATACTACAGTACAGTATTCCAGTAATGGGCGTACTAGTGAACAGTACCTTATATATTTAGTTTGCGAAGATGCATGCCATCCTAATGTACGTTTAATTAAACCACTTATACGAGCTGCTTTGCTAATAATGTTGTCTATATGATTATTCCAAGAAAGTGAACTGGTTATTATAACTCACAAGTCGCGTATCTCGTCTACTCTTTGTAAGGGTACACCATTCATAGTATAATCAAACAAAATAGGATTTTTTGATCTAGTAAAGGAAATTATATAACATTTAATAACATTAAAATCCACTTGCCACAATTGTGACCATTTGTACATTGAATCTATATCAGATTGAAGCTCTATACATGATTGTCGACTCAGAATTTTCTTTGAACTTTTGAGGTCATCCGCAAAAAGTGCGATTTTGCTAAATCTGGTACAAAGTGGTAAATCGTTAATGTATAATAAAAACAAAAGGGGTCCCAGCATAGACCCCTGTGGAACACCTGAAGTGCCTGGAAGCCATTCAGATAGTGATTTAGAAATAGATACACGTTGTTTACGTCCTGAGAGATAGGACGTAAACCATTTAAGTAAACTACCATTAAAACCATACACTTTTATTTTCTGTAACAGTAAATGATGTGGTACTCTGTCAAACGCCTTAGAAAAATCTAAATAAAGGGTGTCCACTTGACCAGAGTTATCGATATGTTGGCCTATCTCATGGAATACCTGTGTAAGTTGGGTTACTGTAGATTTTCCCTCCATAAATCCATGCTGATTTTTATAAATACTGTCACCTATGACTGACATAATATGGTTATGTATACATCGTTCAGCTACCTTACTAACAATAGACAGAAGAGATATTGGTCTGTAATTGCTTGTACAGTTTTTGTCACTCTTGCTCTTATAAACTGGGCATACATTTGCTCTTAACCATGCGGTTGGCACAGTACCGTCTCGCAAAGATCTATTAAAAAGGCTGCATAGTGACGGAGCTAAATAAGAGGAGAAACATTTCAGTATTACAGGTGATACATCATCAGGGCCACATGATTTGTTCACATTAAGTTTCTGCAGTATACCAGTTACTTCCAGGTCAGTTACAATTATATAATTAAGGTCCTGGTGTGGATCAGTATCGTGGTCATTACAAGTAGCATTTAAAGGGTTACTAAATGTTGAATGAAAGTATTCGTTAAAACCACTAGCTTGTGAATCAGGGCTTGATAATTTTACGCCATTATAAATCATATCTGGCGGTATTACTCTACTGCCAGTCTTAGATTTTACATATGACCAAAACTTCTTAGGGTTAGAATTTACTTCTATTCCTAAGTTTTGGATAAATAGTTTGTGCTTACTGCGACAAAGTGAATTAACTTTATTGCAAACATGGCGGAAATTTAACCAATCTTCTGACCCTCCAGTGCGCTTAGCCTTGCGATGAGCTTTTAATTTCTCTTTTTGTAGCTGACGTAACTCACTATCTACCCAGGCCGGACCAGAATTATTTTTTACTATACGCTTAGGAACATTTTTGTCAATAGCATCATTAACAAGATGGAGCAACTCTGACCACGCATCATCTACACTGTTTGCCAACTGTACTGTTGACAAAAGTTTAGAATTAGTGAGGTCATCAATTAAGCCATAAACATTAGTGTGTTTATAACTGTATATCAATCGAGTTTGTCGTGTCATATTTTTGGAGTTAAACACGCTACAGATTTATGTGATATACCATTTCAAAGGTAATTTTGTGTAGGTTCGGGATATCTTAGAAACTCTAATATTCAAATATGCAACTTAAAACTCATTTTGCCAGATCAAGTCACATATAAATATAAAAAGTGGTGAAAATATTTTGTTATAGGACAGATATTGCATATCTGATGCTACGTCCCGGCCAATAGTGTAATATTGCATTTTCTTATCAGTACACTTAGTATTGTATGTTCCATGTAGGCCTACTACTTGGCGAATTAAAATAAATACATATATAAATTGTCTGTGTCTAAAGCTTTACGTTGCAAAACACGCTAGCTTGAAAACTTACAGTGGTTCTAATGATGTTTAAATTTTGGGCCAGTGCCGGCAACAATTGGCCGCCACTATAAAAAAAACGTTCAAATGAGCCTGAACACACATTGTGTCAGGGAAAAGATCAAGGCTTTGCACTACAGAATTGTTTTGCGATAACAGTCAGACATTAGTTACTGGTGATATAAAAGCAAATGTATCACCATAATACATGTATATCCTTACAAGATTCAGCCAGGCATACGCTGACATACTATCCCATTATTAGTTTAAAAATAACTTTTATGCAATTTACAGGAGGAGCACCTCAGTGTTGTATCTATTTTTATACTCGGTCCGTCATCGCATTTCGGGGACGGGAAGGGTTGTATAAAGCCGCCGTGGGCCTACAATTGACTCATCATATAACCTCACACCTTTAACCCTTACGCGACACTAACGTGTTCAATTATATTTTTCTCTAATTTGCAGCTATAATTAATTGCTGACTCAATTTCTAGCTTCAAATGACGAGCTACATAATCACGATATCAAAAAATAGACAAATGAAAAACAATTTTTTAACTTACCTGCTGCTTACTGGTGACCTGACGCAATGAATATTGTACATTTTAAGGTTATTTAGTTCGCTAGACACCTGACGTCTTGTAAACTTGTACATACTTTCGTCTACTTTTATTTTTGTCTTGTTTTTCGTATGTACAGCTATCCGATTTTTTTTGATGGACCGCATTATAAATGATTTGTAATAATGATATAGGCCTATAAATAATAGTGGTGTCCCGCAGTTAAAGGGACTGGCCCAGGCTAAAATCATAAAAAAAGTCGGTGATTTTATTTCGGGTTCTTAATATGACCATATGATGTAAACATGTAGATAGACTAGAACTGCAATATTTTATAATTTTTGTGCTGCGCATTCACCAGTTAGGCTAGATATAGCGACGAAATTCCTGATTTCTAATTATTGACAACCATGTCAAAAATAGGAAATGCGGGAATTTCGCCTCTATATCTAGTCTAACTGATGAATGCGCAGCACAAAAATTATAAAAATTTGCCGTTCTAGTCTATGTACATGTTCACATCATATGGTCATATTAAGAACCCGAAATAAAATCACCGATTTTTTTATGATTTTAGCCTGGGCCAGTCCCTTTAAAGGGTGATGTTTGCCGTCTAATTACTGTGGTCATCTGTGTTTGAACAGTACTGCTATACCAGGTGTTAATCCTATGTCTTCTCGGTACAATTCTGGTTAATTCTTGCCCCAATGTCATGGACATTAGCCCGGTATCGAGCCAAATTTAATGATCAGCTAAATCTAATGACACCAATATGGCGGCGGGGTGGGGACAGGCAGGGGGTATACTTGGCATGCGTTGGAGCCATGACTACGCGTGGAGGGGTGATTAGAGGAAGTGTGTGGTGTTTAAATCTGTATACATGACTGCCGATATTTTTTGCATACGGATAATTACAAATGATTATAGCTCAAGTGTAAAAGATAATATACATGATGCATGTTTCCACTGCCAAATCCAGATATAAAAATAATCTCATATTGGTATATAGCAGGGTTGGGTGCGAATACATTTTACTTCCGTAAACAAGTACAAAATGATCAAGTATAAGTACATATTTTCTTCAAATATACTGTGGTACATTGGATACAGTGGCCAAGTAGCTATCTAGTACATTGTCGTAATTATCGATATGTAATAATAAATATATGCACAACAAAATAAATGAAACTAAATCAACTCAACTCAAAAGTATTGTTTTTGTCACACTATATCTATTGTTGTTCACTGACTAATATATTAAAACAACTCATTTAATTCTGGTATGCTTCTTTTAATATCATCTTCATGTGGATGATCAGCGCTCAGAAATATGTTTGTGGTAGTAACATGATTAGCTATTGAAAGTTAACCAGTATGCTGCTGAATTGTTTGTGACGCAATTTCCAGCTTCAAATGAATAAAAAATAATATTATTTGCTTGAAAACGTATATATACGGTCTTAGCAGCACAAGGGAGTAATAGCTCAATGATCAAAAGTTGTTTGTTCTAATAGTAAGTTGAACACTGAATACGACATACTAAGGATTTTTTTTAGTTTGTGTCCAAATTAAATTCCTTATATTTAACAATTTACTTATCGAGCCAAAAGAAAATTTAATTCCCGTTGACGCTTCTATAAGGGCGAATATATCGGCTCTTGTCACTGAAAGGGTTTATAGAGTGGCCTCAGTTATTATCACACCTGCTAATCTGCTAACTGGTAACACGGCCCAGTGACATCGGGTGCACTGAAGCGACACGCCGATCGGGCAATTAACCCTTCCGCCACTAAGACATTTGAGTAGTTGTTTTTCTGTTGATTGTTTATAATGACATATTAATTATTTTCACAAAATGAGACATCGGAATTTCCTGAAAAATTATAATATTATTGCTATGCATTTATTGATGTTAAATAATGATCTCAGCCCAACCCTAGTGTAAATATTATAAATTTGTACATACGAGGGATCTCGCAATCATGGGGTTATATAATTACCGTCTACGGTCGACCATTGTGCAATGAAAGTTACATAATGATAATCTGCCCTTTATACTTCTTGTATACTCCTGTATATGTGTTTGCCCTCGTGACTTGATTTTATCCGCCCGCCACCTTTCGCTAACAAAAAATACGAATTAAACTTGAGAGAGTGCTTTATCGCTGATTAAAGATTAATATAAAATACATAGCTCAATAACTAAGAAGCTATATCACAACTCTCTGCATGGAATAATACATAATTCCATCAGTAGTTTTAACGCTGTCAAACAATGTTTTCTTAACTTAGCATGTATGGTTGCGATTTTAATCGAAGGAAGTCAACATTCATTTGCTATCAGAAGTGTTACTAGAACTGTTTAAATCGCGTGCAAACTCTTGTCAACTACAAGGAACAATGTTTTTTTTTTGTTGAAGTAACTGCGTGCATAAAAGTGCTAACTGAAAATAACACACTCGTAAAATTGAAGCAGGATATGTTGTAGTATAAATTACTGCATGTGATAAATAATAGCCTGTATAATATACTTTGACATGAGAATGAGTGTGTAACGTATACTATGCATTTCAATACACACAACTATCAATAATTGCTATTTCTATTCGATTACTTCCCGATGCGTCATCGTTTTTTTTATTTTTTTTATGCCTGCTAGGATTGACTGAAGATCATGTCACGGATGTGTTATGAAGTTAATCTACGCCTAGGAGTATTTATGCCCTACGACCTGTTACATCATTCTTTGATCTACCAATAACTCGTGACTTCGTGCAATAAGCAAACCTTTTGCAATCCCATTTCACATATGCAATTATCTAATCCTTGAAATGTATGTCCTCCACAAAATAAATTGTAAAACAGTTCACATAAGTTCTACCAAATGGGCTGCATCTTCATATCGACCACCACGCATGTCATTTATATATGCGACATGCGGTGAATTAAATAGTGGAGATATTAAGATATTATGAATCTACATAATATATTTAAATAACAGTTTACGTTTCCGCTTATGCATATGGCTTAAACAACATGCATACAACTCCCTAAACTAAGGGAAAATGTAAATTGTAAGCCTTTTATGTCAAATGTTTTAAATTTGTTATTAGTATTTGCTTTAGTATTGATGTTATTTTTTACACGTATTTATTTAGCTACAATATCAGCAAACATGGTACGTTGAGCCAAGGTTCGTCTAATGTTGGCCCACCGTGTACAACACTGGGCCAGCATTAGCCCAGTATTGCGTTTATAAGCTTCCGGTTTAATGTATCCTTGTTTTGTAATATTTAATTAAAATGTAAAAATTCGCCAGTCAGCTAGATATGGGTTGCGCTGGCCTCGGTACACGAAACATATAACGTATGGTCAGCGTTCATCTAATTTCGCCAGTTAGTATAGTTGTGTGTAGTGTTGGTCAACGTTCATCTAATTGAAAATAGGTTTATTGTCGGAGTATCAGTTGCATAACAGGCAATAATGATAATAAATCGCAGTTGCAATTAACGTGATCAAATATGTTGTTGCACGGGAAATAAGACTAAACGCAAATATTCAAGAATTAGAAAGATATAATCAGGTATAGCTTATTCGAAATATAAATAGACAGACAGACAGACAGACAGATAGCTTTATTCACCAATATATAATACAATATGGTGAGGGAGACATCCTTTTAAGACATAAGCACATGTCGCTATCAAAGGAGCCACCCTACAACAATGATAAACAATGAATTACATTATATATAAAATATACATATCGGCCGGTAATGTGAGTAAGAAGGTTGCTTAACGTCACTTATTGAAAGGGACGGTCAGGGAAGTGACTTTGTTATTCATTAAAAACAGTGCAAACTGTAGATGAGAAATGAATGATGTACAGATGATGAGATGAGGCTGAATATATATTATAGAAATACAATAAAAACGCGTGACATATTTGATACTAACATGTTCGAGAAAAGTGGTTCCATGGGTTAAAGTCATCAGATTCATATATATTTTATAGGGAAGAAACACATAGCGGTTCCCCAGCAAACACGAGACGACGAACCACTGTTGATCCGATGCCGGCCCATCGTCTCCGACTCTGTGCCAACACTAAATCAACACCGGCCCAGCGTCCGGTGTTTGCCGGGAATACATCACTATATTTAACATGTTTAGTATATTCATTTATACCAAAATATAATAAGATTAAATCATTTATAAGTACAATGAACAAATGGTTTTAAATAAATATACATTATTATTATGCTTACATAATATGGCATACAATATGATAATCATAAAGAAATTGTTCATATAAATATAAATCGACGCGAATTCAACCTTCTATATAATGATACATACATCTATGAAAAACAAAAATAATTAATTGCAGAGCAATATAAAAGTTATGACAGTCGACATGTATACAGTACATACAATTATATTATATAATTTGTATTGAATTAGTTTCGAAACATAGACAATATAACTTGTTCCTATATACATATATTAGATGCATCCATAAAAAGATTTATTTTACTAATCACCTATTATGACAAACGTAACAATTGTTTAGTCTGCACGATGACTCATATTGATCAATAGTTATTTTCTTAAAATAAGTCATAAAACCGTGTAGGCTATGTGTGTTTACTTTTTCGATAATATGGTTTGAAGTATTTATTGCTGTTTCTATTGCACTGTATCGGATACATTTCCTTGCGAATTCGTGATTTGTACTGGGCAAGCGTAATTTATTTTTGTGGCGTGTAGGATATGGGTGAGTATCCAGGCCATGGTCGTTGGTCATGTTGCGGAAATATGACGGCAGCTGGTTATTTTTCAGTTGATGATAAAATTTAAGCTTTTGGAGTGTGTGTATATCTTTAATCTTTAGTAGTTGAAGTTTTTTAAACAATGGTTCTGAATGACAATTAAATTTACCAAGGCAAATTATTCTAACTGCTTTTTTCTGTAGCTTGTAGAGTCTATCAGTTTGATATCCCCAGGCTAAGATACCATAATTTAAATGACTGAGTACAAGAGAGTTATACAAAAGATATAGGGTATCTTGTGGTAGGCAACGTTTTAATTTGTTTAATATCCCAATAGATCTAGAAATTTTATTGGCAATTTTATTCACATGGTTTTTCCAAGTGAGATGTTCGTTTAGTTGAATGCCTAAGTAATTAAATTCTTGAACACGTTCAATTTCTGTCCCATTAATCTGTAGAAGAGGACATTCAACTTTTTTTTGAGGCTTGTGGAATATCATTAGTTTTGTCTTCGTTGCATTTAGGGAAAGTTTATTGGCTCTTAGCCAGTCATTTATTTTGCTCAATTCTGTATTGATATTTTCGGAGAATTGCTCATTAAACTTAAAAACATTCAGGGTGCTATTAAGGGCCGTATCGTCGGCGTAAATTATGAAATTAAAAAGTTTGCTCGCTTCTGAAATATCATTAATGTATATTATAAACAATAGGGGACCTAATATTGAACCTTGTGGTACTTCGGTAATAATTCTGTTTTGTGTGGATGCAACATTTTTAAATTCTACGTATTGTTTTCGATCTGTCAAATAATTTATAATCATACAAAAGTATGACAATGCAGGCAATGGAAAATACGTATGATAAATATTATTAGTAAATTAAATTGTTCTGAAAAATTACTTATGATTAAATGTATATTTATATAATCAGTAGAACTACTGGAATTTAATGCGTTGCAATATAGGCTAATTCCAAAAAACAACACACAACAATATTTGATAGTTCATTCAATTTTGCCAATCAGTTAGCTATGCATAGCGCTGGTCAGTGTTCATCTAATTTCGCCAGTCAACTTACTATATGTACAAGCTGCTCACTGGTCATCTAATTTCGCCATTCAGCCACTATATGTATAGCGCTGGTCAGTGGTCATCTAATTACGTCGACCAACTAACCAGGCCTATATGTACAGCGCTGGTCAGTGGCCATCTAATTTCGCCGTCAGCTTAATATATGTATGGCCCTGGTCAGTGGTCTTCTAATTTCGCAGACCAGTTAACTAGGCCTGTATGCATAGCGCTGGTCAGTGGTCATCTAATTTCGCCAGTCAGTTAACTATATGAACAGCGCTGATCAGTGGTCATCTAATTTCGCCAGTCAGCTTCCTATATGTACAGCGCTGGTCAGTGGTCATCTAATTTCGCCAGTCAGGTAACTGTATGTACAGCGCTGATCAGTGGTCATCTAATTTCGCCAGTCAGCTTCCTATATGCATAGCGCTGGTCAGTGGTCATCTAATTTCGCCAGTCAGTTAACTATATGTACAGAGCTGGTCAGTGGTCATCTAATTTCGCCAGTCAGTTAACTATATGTACAGCGCTGGTCAATGACATCTAATTGTGCCAGTCAGCTAACTATGCATAGCGCTGGTCAGCGTTCATCTAATTTCGCTAGAATGCATGTATAATTAGCTGGTTGTCTCCATTTATTAAATGAATATTTTTTAAAGCTTATGCATTCTATATGTGACACAGTTCTTATAACTTCTGACGAAATCCCGCGAGATCTGCTCCGAGACCGGAAGATCATTAGATTTCGCGTGGTCATTAGATTTGGCTTGACACCGGCATTGTAAGGTCACTGTAGATAAGACGTCGCGTTGTCACGGTCGTGCGCTTTGGTACTTACACAATATTGGTACAGAGCTGTATGAGCTTTGTCAGTTTTATTATATGTTATTTCACACCGAGTCTCAACTGTTTTATAAGATAATACTGGTAGTTATAAACTACTTGTTCACTCACGTGACATTAATTGTCCGGTGCTGAGGAACTATCGGCTGAGCGTCTACGCAGTTGGGCCAATATTGTGCAAATATTATGCAAATACCGTTTGATCGTCCCAACAAACACGAGACAAAAATGAAATGAATCGGGCTTTAGGCCACCTTTGTGCACATATAGGCCAAACTGGGCCAGGAGAACCTCCTGAGGATGGTGAGATGATTGAGATGACACTGTCCTCCAGACACAGGATTCGAAATTCGAGCCCTGGCGGTCTGGAAGGCCGAGCACGCTACCTCTCGGTCACGGAGGCTACCCACAATACTGACTTTCACACGTGGATGGGGAAGAAACATTTTTTGTTTATTTCAAACCGCCGAGACCGGGATAACCTACCCCGAACTCTGGCGTGAAAGGCAGCGGTGCTAACCACTACCCTAGGGCCCCCGCCCAACAAACACGAGACGACACGAGAACGTGGTCTAACATTATACCACCATCGGTTAAATGCCTCGTGTTGGCTGTGTATTAGCAGCGACGAAAGGTGTGTTGTAAGTGTGGTTTTAAAATGGCGCGACATCATTGTTGAAATCACGCCTTCCCCCCTTTAAATGGTTACTGGTCCTACCGTATAGTATAGTCATGTGTAAATGCTATATATCAACATGTATGCCTGTTTTCCAGAGACACGTCTCTTGTCTTTTTTTGTAAGAATAGCTTATTATTTTTTTTTTGTGAACTACACTAGGATAATTGTATATACAAGGTAGAACAAGCAATTAGCAGCATGATATATAGTGAAAAGGTGCACTTTTGTTATCAGTTAATGTAAGTACTTGGACTAGTTTGAAATAATTTCAAAGTATTAATTAAATTATTTTTCAATATAATATGTACATGGGTGGAAAACGAATCATTAACTGAATGTTTCATATCCCGCTATAATGATTTGTCTGTGAGCTGTTTTGGATCAATTTAGGATGACTAGTACTCGTAAAGTACTTGTAAGTACTTGTTAAAAGTACTTTTATTTTTAAAAGTACTTGAGTACAAGTACGAGTACAAGTACTTTTTAAAAGTATGAGTACTGAGTACTGACGAGTACTACAAAATCGGTACTCGAGTACCGAAGTACCGAAGTACCGAGTACTTCAGCCCCAAGCCTGAAATGCACAGGACAGATTTATTTATTGTAAATTATGCTGATCTAGAATATACTGAATAAAAACACTTTGCTGGATTATCAGATAAAAATAAACAAACTATTATTGATGTTTTGCTACTTTTTAGATGTAAAACTTTGCAAATGTATTGTTCTTCCCAACCCATCTAGCTCCCAACATTATGATAGACCCCATTATAGCTTCAGGCATAATATTAAATCCAAACATATTACGTGAACATATAGTTTAAAGAATTTGGCAAAAATAGGGGGGCGCTACCCCTGTACCCTGCCTCCCCTGGATACGCCACTGTAGGCCATATATTATCAACCAGAAATTAGTAGATTGTACATAGTATTATTTTAATTGTTTTTTTGAAGTGTGAGATAATATGATGAAATGATGTAGAAGAAGTATGAGAATATGATTATTTATCGGGTGAGCCAATCACCTTTTTACAATATGAATATAATATAACACAGTACTTAGGAGGTTAACAAATAATAAATATATAAACAATTCTGACAGGCTTGGTATGGCATAGCATTAGATTGATGTGATCATAAAGTCAAATTGATAAAGTCAGGTCAGGTGGGATAAGAGTTGTAACAATGAGGACATGACATTGTTCGTGTATATGTGGTAGGCCTATGTGGTGTTGATTAGTGTATGTTGAAAGTATGTATGATGAAAACAAAACTGGCTTTTTTAAATGTCCTGAGGTTTGGGAGTGTGTGAATAGATGCTGGTAACTGATTCCAGAGTCGAGTTCCTGTGGTGATGAGTGAATTCAGGTGTGATCCGTGTACAAAGAGGTCTCCAGAGGTAAATCCCCTTGCACTGTACTGATGTGGAACAGGGACCAACCAGTGAAGCATGTAATTTGGAATGCTGAAAAATCATTTTGAATAGCAGGATAGCTGTCAGAAAACATATTTTTCCAGTTTGATACTCAACCATTTTAAGTTTGAAAGAATGTTTGCAATATCTGTCCTGGGTGACATTGCAAGATGATACGCATGCCACAGTATTGAATTTTCTGCAGTTTACCTATGTTATATAGAGTCACTGGTTGTTCTCCATATAGTACAACACCAAAGCCCGTGTTTCAATGGGTGAAAAAGGTGCAGTCTTTTTCAGGACTCTAAGTTCTCTATTAGCTTTACTACATATATTATTGGTTTGTATGGTAAAATTTAGGTCTCGATCAACGGTGATATCCAGGCTTTAACGTGTTGTTCAATTTGGTTGTTATTTAAGGATGGATGCAGATGATCATGGGACATGCGTCGCCTGCGTTGTGCCGATGTGACAGGCATGCATTATGTCTTACCAATGTACATGCTTTAGTCTATTTGCACACAGCCAGACTTATTCATATTTATAAGGTCATCCTGCATAAGCTTAGTCACATCGGCCTTATCCCTTGCAGAGACGCAGATCGCAGTATTATCTGCATACATGCATAAATGTTTATTTTTCAGTGTTCAAGAGTAGGGCTTCGGGCTTCCTTCTGTCGCGATATCATCATATGATTGTGCAGGAAGCGATGTAAAGCAATATATATTCATTCGCTTGTCTAGCGATATCATTATGAGGTGCCCTTATTTCTGTGCGTTAATTTTCATATGCTATTTTCTTTCTTTTTTTTGTTATTATAATTATAATCAGGTAATATGGTGTTTACTCAAGACGTTTAATGAACTATAATTATCTTTTCACTTGATATTTCATAACTTCTATAACGTGTGCATAGCCTAAAGCTCCATATATTTGCAAAAAGTATTTTACTCTACATCACCCCCCTCGTGTTCAACTGAGAAAAGTGTACAGATTTTGGGTTCATACCGTCGACACCACATTGAAGCATACATACAGCTGAACATTTTGCATCCGGCGATTTTATCACGTTTTTATTTTATCAAATACCAATAACATGTGCATAAAGCAAACTTGAAAATCTAAAAGTTTATATAGAGTGTCTATTGGCTTCTGGGCCGAGGGTTACCATTGACGTTGCGGAGTGTTCGACAAATCAGGGGCAACTATACAGCCACGCGGCTGATTGCAGACGACGCAATCACACGTCTACCTTCCGTGGAGGTTGAGCTCAGATTGGAAGAGTGCGGTCGGGCCACACGTGGCGTGAGCTGGGCGGAAGTACTAATTTGTCAATCAGTGATTCCGTCTAGCTCGAACCCGGTCATGATAATCTGCAAGTAAGGTCGCCACTTTACCCCCGGGCTCAGTGATAACGTATATCTACAAAACTATGCTTGTGGTTACCTCAACGGCAGATATCATAAAAATACGGTTAACTACGCGCCGACCAAGTAGCACCAATTCGTACCATAATATCAACAATATAACCATAAAAATATAAACAGCCAAAGTGGTGATAAAGCATGGGTTTTTAGAGAGCTATGATGAGTGCGGCTATGAACAAATCTTTTATTTATTCCCGATCCTCTTAGCAAATGTCCTTGTAACCGGTCATGCCCAAAACTCTTAATTCTGATCCAACTGACAGAGTTCATTTATTACATATGATGATAGTGAAAACTTTGCATTACTTACTTAACAATGATTTATTTGTGCCAGGCCTGGCAAGATTTATGTACACAATAAAGTTGAATGATACGTGCGCTGGTTCCACAGTATATACCATTAGGAGCTATAACCGCGTGAACCAGCTGCACGAATCACGCGGGTGTATGGATCTGTGGTCCAACACATGTTTGAATCAGCAGCGAATTTATTGTCACTCTACCGTTTGTATCAGTATGGCTTTCGTTTCGATTTTCGATGCGTTTATTCTGTTGCGTTCAAATCGGCACGTCTTGTGTGCCATAATGGCGTCTTTAAGCTGTCTATGAAAGCGCTCAACTATTCCGTTTGATTGGGGATGATAACTCGTTGTTCGGTTTCTAGTTATACCGAATTGGTTACACAAAGTGTCCCATAGTCTGGATTCGAACTGAGCTCCTCTATCCGTAGTAATCGTGGCAGGAGTCCCGAAACGAGCCACCCATCCACCGAAAAATGCGTCCGCAACTGTCTTTGCTCTAATATCTATTATCGATATGGCCTCTGCGCAACGTGTAAAGCGGTCAACACATGTCAACAAATATGTAAAACTGTTGGAATAAGGTAAGGGTCCAACAAGATCAACGTGTACATGATCAAACCTCTCGGTCGGCTCCTCAAACTTTCTGAAAACTGATCTATTTTGACGTGAAACCTTAGCTGTTTGGCAGCCTGTGCACAGTGTGCAGTATCTGCACGAATTTGCTATGTCAGAGTTCATTTTATGCCATCCAAAACGAGAATTATTGAGAGGTTTCGTGGCTGTATGAGAAGGGTGCCCTAAACCGTGAAGTGAATTAAAAACTTTTCTTCTAAATTTTCCGGTTACGTACTGTCTGCTACGTCCTGTCAAAATATCGCACCATATCAATACATTATCGAATGTTTTTAACAAACAAAATTCCATATTTGATGACGTTGAGTGTCTCAAATGTATGAATTCTTTGTCTGAAGCCTTGTCAGCGCTCAGGTCTTTATAATTTATCGCTGCGTCATATTCAATAGCTGATACCGTTGGTCGCGATAAGGTGTCCGCTACGAAATTCGTTTCGCCCTTCACGCATCGAATATCGGTTGTGAATTCTGCTATGAAAGCTAAATGCATGGTCTGACGTGAAGATGGTCGTTCTGCCGTAGAATTCATGACATAAGTCAAAGGTTTAAGGTCAGTGTTGACATAAAATTCTCTGCCCTCTAGATTATGTCTGAAGTGTCTAATGGTAGCATAGACTTCCAAGAGTTCTCGGTCAAAAGCGCTGTAACGTGTCTCTGTTGGTGATAGCTTTTTGCTAAAAAATGACAAAGGTTGCCATACATTATAAATACACTGTTGTAAAACTCCGCCGACCGCAAAATCACTAGCGTCACACGTGATATTTAAAGGTGCCGACGGTTGCGGGTGTACTAATAACTAATTCAGTAAATGCTACGTTCGCATTCTCTGTCCAATGTAATTCGAAATTAGACTTAGGTGAAAGTATTTTCTGACCTTCGTTGGCATTGGTCAACAAACTACTCAAAGGTGTCAATTTCTCCGCACAATGAGGAATAAAACGATGGTAATAATTTACCATTCCTAGATATCTGCGTAATGCTCTCTGTTTCTCAGGTTTCACGAAATTTACTATCGCATCCACTGCTGGAGGAAGGGGTGAAATGCCTTCAGGACAGACATAATGTCCTAAAAAACTTATCCGGTCCTATTATTATTTCGTATTCGGTTAACCGTTTGAATAGAATTTTAAAATGTTTCTTATGAGTCTGATGGTCAGGACTTGTTACTAACAAGTCGTCTAAATATACGAATACAAAATCCAAACCACGCATAACATGGTCTATAAAACGTTGAAAAGTTTGCTCATAATTTCGTAAACCGAATGGCGTTCGTGTAAAATTGAAAAGTCCGAAAGGCGTCGTAACTGCTGTTTTATCCATGTCGGTAGGCTCAACTGGTATCTGGTAATATGTCCTCACTGAATCTATCTTCGAAAAAATCTTGGAGCCAGCTAAACGCTGTGTAAAGTCCTGTATATGGGGAATCAGGTACCTATCTGGTACCGTCTGAGCATGGTCGCCAGTCGCCGTTTTTTTAGGGACCATGTGTAGTGCTGAAGACCATTCGCTGTCGCTCGGCTCAATAACGCCCAATTTAATCATTTCGTCGAACTCTCACTTCGCAGTGACTAATTTGTCCGGCGGTAGTCTTTGTGGTCTCACGAAAACGGGATGACCTTTAGTTACTATCTTGTGCGTTATTCCGTGTTTTACTGTCTCGCCTTTCGTTGTAGGTCGTGTCAGTTCGGGGAATTGGTTTAATAATTTTGTACACACGTTACGAGTGCTATCTATTCGATTAAGTGACAAAGGTTTAATTGAAGATAATGTGGCTGATATCGCCAGTTCTGTTCTCATGTCACGCAGGCATCTGCCTGATAAATCTACGAGTAGATTGTAATGGATTAAAAAATCAGCCCATAAAATAGGTTGTTTAACGTCTGCGACGATAAATGTTCATGAGTATTCTCTTTTCAGTCCGACGTCAACTATGCGTTTACTTGTACCGTATGTTGTGATAGTCAAATTATTTGCAGTGACCAAAGGTAGACTATCAGCGTCCACGGTCCCGTTAGCGCAAGACCGAGGCAAAGCGCTGACAGCGCACCCGTGTCGATCAAATAATTACATTTATTACGTTTGTCTGCGACGTACAGTAGCCTAGAGGGAGATAACTTAGGCATTTCAGTTACCACGCAGTCATGTCGCGTCTCGTTCGGTTCGCCAGACACAAAAGTCGCTACCTTGCGCTGGCTTAACAGTTTTAAGCGAAGGCACAGGGGTCTCTGCACAAACGCGCCTTATCACCAAATCTCTGATGATAGTAGCAAATCAGTGCACTGCCGTAGACTTGGCTGTGCGGTACCGGTTTGCGGCGAATTCGGCGGCGGAGCGGGCGAGCGGTGGTTTTGTACTTTTGTGGTAACAACATTTTGTCCATTATTTTCATTACTGTTATTATATGTGGCTATGCGAGGTGTAAACAGTCTCGCATTAGCATTAGGGGAAAAAAATTGCTTGTCTGTTGTTCTGTCTCTTCTTTGGTTTGTCTGCTGCTTATTATTAAATAGTTTTTTTTGATGTCCTGAAGTTTCTAACTTTTTTGGTCTTCTGGAAATGTCTTCCATGATTCCAATACGTTTTTCGCTGTCATTTACCCTAACCTCGGCAACTCCCACACTATCTTCTTTCACGTCGTTCTCTGAAGCTATAGCTCTGTCGGCTAGCACAGCCAAACTCTCTAATGATATACTATCGGGTGTAGTTGCTAAATGTGCCCGAATAGATGCAGGCATCTGTCTGATAAAGGCTTGTCGTATCACTGCTTTACCAACGACTGCTGTCGTCCCGAATCCGGCCGTCTTCTGTAGACAGCAAAGAAAACGTGAAGGAATGTCTGTACCCAGTTTCTCGCCTGATATAACTTTATTAACTAGTTCGGGTGTCGTCAAGCCTTGTCTTTCAATCAACACTCCTTTAAGACCTATGTATTTGTGACTAAGGAATAGCTGTAGTAAAATATCTCTAACGTCCGATGCGGCTTCCCCGGATAAGACTGCACAATTAAGTTAGTCTATACGATTCATCATCGTCTGTTATGTCGTGAAAGTCGAACTGGGTCTCCAGTCGGTTAAACCATAACTCGACATCGTTCGGGTAGAACGGTGCTATTTTGAATTTCCGCAAATTCTTTGATCGTCGTGATGATCTGCGACGAATTGGAGAGGAGCTTCTTGATGATTCGCTCCTCGATAATTCTCTCCTTCTATGTTGCCACGCGGCTCTTAAAAAATCGTCCTTCACTGTCTGAATTTTTCGTCGTTTTCTCTAGCTGCTGATTTACTAGCGTCACTTATATAAAAGTAAGAGTCTTTATCTCGAGCACCTCTGTGATCCAAGTTCGACGAAGCAAAACCCTCACTTGCGCCTCCTTCGGCTATTTTAAAGTTGGCTTGAAATTATTTAACTAGTGAAGCAATTAAGTCTACGGCCCGTAGGCCAACTACGTAGAACTTAAAAGTATTTAATATGACATGCTTCTTAACCATGTCAGGTTATTGTTATAGTCACCCTCTGCCGCACGAAACAGTGGCACTGCGAAATCTGACACATCTGACGTAATCTGTGATAAGCTATCAAATCTTTTTTCTGGTTATGATGAAATGTCTTGTGGGTGTGGAGTTGCCGAATAAAGTAGTCTTTGTAAAATGGCTTTTTACTAACACGTTTTTGTAAGCGGAGCGAGTCGCCTGAAACACGGCTAATCGTATAGTTCAGAATATAAAATCTCAAAATTATTGTTCTAAATTCGGGTAGAAGCTAGTAGGTGCTACAATCGAATGATGACACCCGTGGTTGTTTTAAGAAACTTTATTTTTAAAATTAGAAATAAATTTAGTTTCGCTTACAGCTTCTTGCTTGAGTGGCATATTATGAATAGCTATTTCAAATATTTTTGCGAGAAACACACACAAAAAATTCTTTTTTTTTAAATTCCTTTGTGTCTATTCCTCTTAAGAAATCTCGTACGACTCCGTCATAATCGTTCGTTTTGTTAGTCGTTCGCTCGGTTCGTGTAGTGTTTGTCTACAGTCATGTTGATGCTGTATAAATCCGAAGTTTTCCTAGCGGTGAATGTTTGTTGGCTTATTGGTATATCAAAGGGCTAATTTGACGTTTTCAATGCTCTGTCATCCTGCAAAAATGACGTCCCATTCGCCGATAAAATTATTATATTTTGAATTGGTTTAAAATATATTTCATTTATTTACGACTTGCGATAATTGTTTGCGATTCACATATAAATGAGAAAATATTCTAATCTCACAGGCAAAGACTAATTTAAAATTCTATTAGTCTTGTAGAAAAAAAAATAGTTTGTCGATTAGAATGATAGTCTATAGACTACATGACTGACGGCGATCCAATATGCCACACCACATTTATGGAATTTTCCAGAATCGCCGCGGAAAATTGTGTCGTCTTAATTTATGTGAATATCAATGAGCCCAGACATCGTATGATGCGCACTTCCTGCGCAGTCGTTGGTTTGGAGGACCACATGTAGTCCCGCCGGCCTGAGATCAGCTAAAACTAGAGATCGCTATCGCAACCTAGTGGCTGCTAACTGAAGTAGGTCTACTGCACATAATAAAAAATGCTTGACAGAAAATTATTTTTACAGGACTACAATGTTAATATTACAAAAGTAGCCGGAAATTTTCACGAAGTCTGTATTTTTCAATTTTAATTCTTCTGCCTTTATAGGCCTAACAAAATCGTCACAGAGTTGTAAAATATCAACTTCTATTGTTTCTTACTCAGCTGTGAAATCTACAGCTCAGCCCTAATCCATTATTATCACATGTAGACGTAATGCACTTTTACTACACCCTCTTATGTAATGCAAATTACGGGAATCAAAATACACACAGTAGATCAACCCAAAGATAAAGACCCATGAAGGCTTTCTCCACGGTCTTAGCTGAAATGTTACTGTAATGTTATCAGACCAACGTCGAGTCAGGTGTTAGTTGGCTGTATCAAATGTAATGAAATTAAATGAATGGGTTTTTACATCACATTTGTGCACATATAGGCTAAGCTGGGCCAGGAGAACCTTTACGATTGAGCAGGGAGGAAACATCTTTTTCTTTAAAACCTAAATGCCAGAGCAGGAGACAAACCCTTTTGGTATTGTTCTTACATACAGTAGAATCCCGTTATAGTGCGAATCGCTACACCGCGTTATCAGTTATAACGCTGTACTCACGTGAAACTCATTTTTTTAGGGTAAAATTTGACTCCTAGCTAATAGTGCGTATTTTTTTATTCTTGATCATGCCAGTCTGGTTAAAACAGCGCTTATTTACGTTCACGTGACGATGTGCTGACCAGGCACGTATGCATGCAGTAATCATCGCACCCCTTCCCACCTGTCGCGGCCACACTGCTGGCAGGTGCGACCACGGACAACGCATTGGATAAACCTTCTGACTGCTACTGTTGCAAATGAAATAATAAGTAACAATTCTGTAACCGCGCTATATATGTTATACGGTGGAAAATGGTGATCCAGTTACCGCGGTATTAAAGAGGTGAATACATGATTCTGAGTTATGATGATACTGTTGGTGTATGGACCATCGTGAAATAGTAGTATTATTATCGTCTGGTATATGCTCATTTAAACAAAGGGGACTATTTGGCGCCAATGGCCTAATTTAGGAATGACAAGTAGATCTTTTGAGCACAGCAGGGAGGACAATAACAATTTGTTGGGTTTATGTAACACAGTTAATAAGTACACTTTTCTATCATTAATCACCACTGGCACATTAAATGTCTGGCCAGTAAACAGTTAACAGTACTGGAGCTCAACAGGTCTCCTATTGTGACGGCATGTTATGCAACATCTACAGCCCATTCTTTACTCTGTATAGACAAGGCAGGTGAATACGGCACAATGCCGGCCAACTTCTCAAATACGATAAAATAAACTTTAGGCCTACTCCGAGAGGGTATACAATTTAGCGCTAGATCAGTGGTTTGCAATAGACAATCAAGATATTGACCCAGCATTGAAACAGCTATAGTCACGCGACCCCCCCCCCCCCCGGTGATTGAATAATGCCCCGCTAACACTAACAGTTTTGTTGACAATAATTAAATAATGGATTTAACTGCCTGCAGTGGGTCTCATATGCATGGTGACTTGAAGTTCTTGGAACGTGGGAACGTTCAAATGTGGGAACTTCTCGATATAGGCCCTATATAGCTAAGATTTCAGTCCTCGGTCAAGCATGCTTGCCAGTACAGTCACGCTGGGGCTAGGCCCTATAGGGCCTATTAGGACTACTTGAAGTATAAATATTTGGTTACTAGTCTGTCTGACACTTCGTTTCCATTTTCGGGCTGTGACTGGTGACCTTGCCAGCTATTTAGTTACCATCTAATAGGATAAAAAATATGTTGTTGTTGTTGTGGGTGGAGGAGGTTGTGGGTCGAGGGGTTGTGGGTCGAGGGACTTGTGAATCGAGGGTTGTGGGTGATGGTTCGAGGGGATCGATGGGGTTATGAAGGTCAAACCCGATATCGGCCGGCTGTGTCTACCAATAGAACAGCACCTGGTGGACAACTGTAGTAGTATAACGTCTTACAAAGGCAAAAGGCAGTAACTACAGGTGATCACAAGTGAACGTTAATGCCTATTAGCTTTCCACGGCACTATCGCCGCCGCCCTTTGCTTTGTACTCCTACAGCTTCAATTAGACTGTTATGACGACGATCTCAGCCCTATGGACAATAACAATGCCGTGATATTTTTATTACATAATTATGACGTTTAAAATCATCTACCATCGTGAAATTTCATTAACATTTAGAACTAATTATTTCTGCTTTCAGCCGACAAGTATGTTTCAATTTACATGATTCAGTTTAATTTGCTTGCATATAGTCCATATTATTATTATTCACATTGGGACGCAGATGGTTAATTGACTTCATAGTCAAGCATCAAAGCTCACACCAACGCAGGTGACAATAGGCCTACCCGGTCTGTCAGTTGGTTGCCAGACCCGGCAAACACTCCTATTTTCACTGGAAATCGTCATGGCTCACACAGAATGTCTGGTTATAAGCCGCACCTTAGGCTTCGATTGTTTTTAGCTATTTTAACAAACATATTTCCAGTGATAAACCGCGGTTACTAACCAGCAATATACGATAGAGCTACGAGAACATCAACACATCCTGTGATGACATCAACAGGACTGAGTGCGTCGTCACCTGGTCAGTTACCACTCACAAAAACGCCAGGCACTCGACAATGTATATTTAATATTTTCCTGACGTCTATTACATTGGCCTAACATTAAACCAACTTTGGGTGAACGACTTCTCTCGCTGAAGAAGCAGATCATGGTCTTGATCAAAGCACAAACTGCAATTACAATATGGCAAACAGCAGTAACAGTATACTTTTGTAGTACGCAGTTACTGCCGTTTTCTTTTGCATGGCAGCATATTGGCGGTGATAACTAAATGATGTATGAACGGGCATTGCAAAAAAACGTTATTCAGTCGTATTACACATTAGAAATGTATAAATCATATGAATTTGCAATGCCTTTAACTGCCAAGGCCAAAACTCTACTTTTAATATTAAATAATGTGATATTTTTGAAGATAGATATCTTAGCCAAGACCTAACTTCTATATTGCATAACACTCCTTTAGATGGCAGTTGTGGGTGAGAGGTTGGGTGGGAGCTACCTAGACTGCCGGTCACGTTGATCAGCCTCTCTGGTGTCACCTGGTCACAGCCACACAGCAAACACGAGATATTGACACAATGTTAGCCTAATGGTGGCCCACCATTTACAACACTGGGCCAGCATTGGCCTACCAGTAGAATGGCCTTAACACAATGTATGTTCACCCAATGCTAGTTTGATGCTGGCCCATCATCTACAACCCTGGCTCAGCAGTAAAACAGCATTGGCTAAACGTCTCATTTTTGTCGGGAGCCACAGGCAACTTGATACACTGACACAATGTTACTTTAATGTTGGAACAGTGTTAATGATGGCACAACATTTAACCAACATTGGGTCAGTGCATTATGTTGACCGCCTAGAACAAGCATGACAAAGAAAGCTTCTGCCGACAGCAAAACCAAGTATCTGCTTATTTCACAAGTGTGCAGATACTGTCTATTGAACATGCTGTTACTAACGAGAAGGAGGCAGTGACATCAGCGTAAATGAAGTATATACTTGATTCACAATTAGCAAATGCGACCTTTTGGTAGCGCTATGGCAGGAAGAGCCAGTTAAGAAGCAGTAAATGCCTAGTTTACCAGTGAGCAGATAATGCCTTTTGACAGGCAGAACAGATGTAAAGCGGAAGTTAACGACAGACGTTTGTCTTGATAGTCAAACTAAAAACTTGGAGACTTGTCTCCAACCTAAAAACTGCACAAGTCGAGGTATAATTTCGTTCCGTAAAAATATTTTTCGTATATCCCCAAAAAATATGGCGGAAGTTCTCGTGAAAACCGCGTCACCCGAATGAGGTGTCAAAACGGTTTAAAAGACCAAAATTTCAAAATATTATTCTCCCAGTTGCCGGCATTGGTGTAATTGGGAAAAAAACTTTAAAATCCGTTAAAATTTATAAAAGTAGACTATACTTTCTAACATGAATTTTTCTAGACTGGATTTCTGCAAAATCCGCCATCTTGCAAATAATCGAAACCGCGTGGGTTTCTAGAAAAATCTATCGATCATAGAATGTTGATTCATTCTATGTCCCTTACATATAGCAACTATCCTTTTCGCACGTTGAAAATGCTGTGAAACACTAAAACGTGAAAATGTTGATCTGTTGATCTAGACTTAATCAGAAGGATGTAGAATTTACTTAATCGTCTCTGGTCGGGGTCTCCATTATTGGCTTCCGGGGCGAGTGTTACCATTGACGTTGTCGAGTGTTTGACAAATCAATGAATGTGACCATCGCTTCAGGCCCAATCTTAATCGTTAGAGTCTTGCCCGGTCAGCAAGTGATGGTTCGCAGTAGAAACTCAGTCAAAATAGATGATTCCTTTTATTCGTTCTTTATTCATTCCATGTTCATGCAGGCATTGTCAGATATGTGTGTGCTACTAAGTCTCATGCAACAGGGGCGACTATACAGCCACGATGCTGATTGCAGACGACGCAATCACACGTCTACCTTTCGTGGAGGTCGAGTTCAGACTGGAAAAGTGCGGCCGGGCCACACGTGGCATGAGCCGAGCGGAAGTACTAATTCGTCAATCAGTGATTCCGTCCGGCTCGAACCCGGTCGCAATAATATGCAAGTGAGGTCGCAACATGTTTATAGACAATTAAAGCGACAAATATCTGTATGTAAATTAAGATATTTTTATAAAGGATTACTCCAGTGAAAGCATACCACTTAGCAGTGAAAGCCTACTGCTGTCTTACAGTAGCTAGGGGGAGATCGGGGCTAGCTGTAACAGGAGTGAGTAGTAACGATAACCTTTGACCAAATTCTTGTTGATTATTTTCAATCATTAGGTGTCAGTTATGTCTTCTATAGCCATGTATTATCATTATGTATTTTCATAATACATAATATTATACCTCATAATACCCAGGATTTTTTTAGAGCAACCATATTGGACAGAAACACATTATCACTGATCAACATTATTATTATTATTACGTTCATTTTTATCTGGAACGATCACACATCTACTATTAGCTATTGCCGGCTACTGTTAATTTTACAATAAGTGAGATCGCAACATGTTTATAGACAATTAAAGCGACAAATATCTGTATGTAAATTAAAGATATTTTTATGAGGGATTACTCCAGTGACAGCATACCACTTAGCGGTGAAAGCCCACTGCTGTGTTACAGTAGCTAGGGGGAGAACGGGGCTAGTTGTAACGGGAGTGAGTTGTAACGATAACTTTTGACCAAATTTTGACCAAAGGTCTCAGTTATGTCTTCTATAGCCATGTATTATTATTATGTATTTTCTTCTCATATTACCCAGGATTTTTTTAGAGCAACCATATTGGACAGAAGCACATTATCACTGATCAACATTATTATTATTATTACGTACATTTTTATCTGGAACGATCACACATCTACTATTAGCTATTGCCGGCTACTGCTAATTTTACAATAATGAAATTATGTTTATATCTTTGTGTTATGTTTTAGCACATATTAATACATATAGATATACTCTAGTTATGCCAACTAGTATATATCCATTCCTATTGGTTTCTACGCTTTCCAGAATGTCTATTTTACTACTAATTATAGTTATATTATCTCTGGTTTTGGTGTGTGAATTGAAACATTCTTGAAACGGATTTCAGCCAATGTTAATTACTGTGGTACAATGCTAACTGTGGTATCCGCCATCCACCAATGATTTTGAATTCACAATTTCATTTTTGCAATTATATTTTCCTCACGCTAATATTGCCAACAGGGCTATTATCCCTTCGTCAGACATAATGACTGTTAAATAAACACTAATGCGGAATCAGCGATCGCCACCTCTGCATCGGTTCATTGCACACACACAGCAGTAAATTTTCTAATGAGTGATAAAGTTATGTAATGGAATAATATACTAATGCGTTATAAAGTGATCAGCGATCGCCACCTGCGCACACACATACGCCAGAAGCCTGTGCATTCACAAGTTTGTGCAAACATGACAGTACTGAATAAACAACGGTAGTTACGCTGACACAAAATGAGATATTTTATATAATTTGCATTTCCTCGTCTCATTAGGCCTATCTAAACTGACCAATGAGCGATGAAGCGACATAATGAAATATTAACTGATCGCTGAAACAGGACATTGATTCAGTGTTAGTACAATGCTGGCCCAGCGTCGCAAACATTGGTTGAACCACTTGTAGGCCTATATGATGGGCATATTGTCCACGGACGCTTACTGGAAATTTTACATGGCCAAAGTAAACTACTGAATTCTTTAACAACACGATTTGTTGTAAGATAGTTTTTGAAACAATGTTGTATGACCCCGAGAGTAAATGCCGGCACTAGATCAATGTACATGCTTCACTTTTGACTTATACCGAAGATACAGCCATGAGTTGATATAAACCATGCAAGTCAAAATATCAAGCACACGTTACACAGGTTACATATAAGTAGTAATGTACCCACTTTGCACCCATCGTTTTGATATCAAAACCGAGGAGATACTGTATTTTGGAGGGGCACCCCCGCCCTTCTCCCTTGGTGCATAATTGTTTCAACGTTGTCAATGATGGTACGTTTGTGATTGTTTTAACAATGTGAATGTTGGCCGATATTGGCACATTGTTGTTCTAATGTCGGCAAAGCTTTGTGCCTCTCCCTTATTCCCCCCTGCTTGGAAAAGCTGACTCATCACGGTCCCCCACCCCATGGTGCCTGTTACACACTGGTACGCTCCCTCCTTTTGGGTCCCCCTCCCCTTGGTGCCTGCTACAGCTTGGTACGTCCCCTCCCCTTCGGTCCCCCTCCCCATTGATGCCATTTACAAACTGGTACGCCCCCTCCCCCTTTAGGTCCTCCTCCTCTTGGTGCCTGTTACAGATTGGTACGTGCCCCTCCCCTTGACCCCCTCTCCCCTATAGAAGGATGACTCACCAATGACCCTTCTACCTGAAAAAAACATAATATAAAAAAAATTTACACACAACACAAGCTACATAAACATAAGTAACCTGATAATTTAGCCTGACGAAATGGAAAAAAATAGAGCTGAAAACATGTTGCAGGTGCGAAAAAAAGCACAGCTGGTGAAAAAATAAAGATAATAATGAACAAGTGAACAAGGACTGTGCAAAAGTGTCTGATGCACTGTACGCAGTAGCCACGGACTCTGACGACAACTCCCAAATAAGCTGGTTCTGCAAGGCTTGCAACAAGGCACCTTGCCGTATCAGGTCTGACCGTCAGACTACCAGTCTGACCTTGACAACAGGTGTGTGTAAAGCGGGTACGAAAATGAGGGGTGCGAGCAACATGAATATTCATTATGACGTCATCGGTTTACTGATTGCAGCGTGGAGGTCACACTCAGGTCAGATTGTTTGGGCCGCCTGAATCAACTGTGAATTGGCCAGGGAGGAGGAGGGAGGAGGGGGTTCTGAACTCATAGCACAGATACGGGTTATCCAGGTTCTGCCGGTGGCAGACAGCTGGATAGATGAAGATGGCAACAAGGGGGCAAAACAAATCTCACTTTAAACAAACATCAGTATGAACTGGAAAATAAAATAGGAGAGGTCGGAAAAAATGTACAAAACGTGGTTACAAGAGTAGACAGTCAAACAAAAGAGCTTGTAGCCATAAAAAACAACTAACAGATCAATCAGAAAAAATTGAAACAAAAATGGATGAGCAGCTAGATAAATTAACAGACCTCGAAAACAAAGTGGAAGGAATAACTAAAGAAGCCAACAGTAGCGTGACAAAAAATATTCAGCACTGGAAAACAAAGTGGATGAAATTGCAAAAGACACTGAAAATAATGTTGCTGGTAACTAAAATGTCACTGATTTAGCGGACAGACCACCGAGAGCAAATAACGTGATAATACACAGAATCACTGAAGCCACAAACAAATCGAAAACTAAAAACCAAAAGAAGACTGGGATCGGGTACTATGTAAAGCTATACTAGTTAGTTTCAGAACAAACATACGACACAAATGATATCACAATAAAAAAGCCAGACAAAAAAGCTGAAAAAGACGTAGAAACAGTAACAGCGGCAACAAGACCCACACTAGTGACCTTCACCTACCCCCATAAGAAAGCCCCTCGAATGAAAAACCTACATAAGCTAGGAAAAGCCCAGGAACCTTTCTCCAACATGGTAGTGAAGCATGATATGTCAAAAAATGATCGCAAGCAGGACAAAACTTTTTAAAAGGAGGCCAAGCAGAGATCAACAGATAATTCTGAAGAGAGTGATTTTGTATATGTGGTCCGGGGGCCCGCTAGGTACCCGCAAACTAATAAAAGTAAAAAAGAGAAGCACGACTCATAAAAAGTGATACACTTATGGTGTACCAATGCTGATGTGCTCACCAAAGACATAAGCTGATAGATTTAAGCTACAGAATTAAGATTGCTAAACATAAGCCAAATATCCTCACAATAAGCGCAATAAAGCCAAAAAACGATAAAACGGAACTTAATGTGGCTGAAGAGGAACCGAGAGGAACCTGTATTACATTTTGTATTGTTCCAATTGGTAAATAAAAATATGTTTATACCAATGTGGCTAAATAGGGTAAAGTGGGGCTATTTGGGACGGGGGCTATTTGGGACACATGGGGGGCTATTTGGGACACCTGTAGTGATTAAATGACAGATAAAAACTTACAATTCATAAAAGCAAAACGGAATTAATTTTAGCCACTTATGCAATATACACTCTTGGTATATCTACCATTTATTTTACTCTGAAGTATTATTTTGGTGTTTCTGAACATTATTACGGAGGACCTGTAAAATGCTGATATTTGTCCCATTAATAATTGTTTGTATTTATGTGAAAAAATCGCTACACCAGGTACTCTGCCTATGGAGAAAATGCCCTGTCAGAAGGCGCATTATCCGTGATGCTATAGAATAAACCTTTTACCTAGGCTTGGCATAAAATATAATGACTTTTTAGAGATAAGGCTATTTGGGACACGTATGTACTTTTAGTTATAATTCGATGGTTAAAAAAGAAATTAGTTTGATATGAAACAACTCTTTATCCTTTTTTAATGGCAAAGACCATCAAGTAACCGATACACAAACTCTAAATGAGTTCATTGCTACAATAACAGCTTAAGTATGCAAATATGTTTCTAAGCTGAAAAAATATTGACAAAAACATTAACTTGTAATTTTAAAGAGCCCTTCACAAAGCCAAAAGGCAGTAACTACAAGTGATCACAAGTGAACGTTAATGCCTATTAGCTTTCCACGGCACTATCGCCGCCGCCCTTCGCTTTGTACTTCTACAGCTCCAATTAGACTGTTATGACGACGATCTCAGCCCTATGGACAATAACAATGCCGTGATATTTCTATTACATATGACGTTTAAAATCATCTACCATCGTGAAATTTCATTAACATTTAGAACTAATTATTTCTGCTTTTAGCCGACAAGTATGTTTCAATTTGCATGATTTAGTTTACTTTGCTTGCATATAGTCCATATTATTATTATTCACATTGGGACGCAGATGGTTAATTGACTTCATAGTCAAGCGTCAAAGCTCACACCAGCGCAGGTGACAATAGGCCTACCCGGTCTGTCAGTTGGTTGCCAGACCCTGCAAACACTCCTATTTTCACTGGAAATCGTCCTGGCTCCCACGGAATGTCTGGTTATAAACCGCACCTTAGGTTTCAATTTTTTTTAAGCTATTTTACCAAATATATTCCAGTGATAAACCGCGGTTACTAACCAGCAATATACGATAGAGCTACGAGAACATCAACACATCCTGTGATGACATCAACAGGACTGAGTGCGTCGTCACCTGGTCCGTCACCACTCACAAAAACGCCAGGCACTCGACAATGTATATTTAATATTGTCCTGACGTCTATTACATTGGCCTAACATTAAACCAACATTGGGTGAACGACTTCTCTCGCTGAAGAAGCAGATCATGGTCTTGATCAAAGCACAAACTGCAATTACAATATGGCAAACAGCAGTAACAGTATACTTTTGTAGTACGCAGTTACTGCCGTTTGCTTTTGCACGGCAGCATATTGGCGGTGATAACTAAATGATGTATGAACGGGCCTTGCAAAAAAGACGTTATTTAGTCGTATTACACACTAGAAATGTATAAATTATATGAATTTGCTATGCCTTTAACTGCCAAGGCCAAAAATCTACTTTTAATAATAAACAATGTGATATTTTTGAAGATAGATATCTTAGCCAAGACCTAACTTCTATATTGCATAACACTCTAGATGGCAGTTGTGGGTGAGAGGGTGGGTGGGAGCTACCTAGACTGCCGGTCACGTGAATCAGCCTCTCTGGTGTCACCCTGGTCACAGCCACACAGCAAACACGAGACATTGACACAATGTTAGGCTAATGGTGGCCCACCGTTTACAACACTGGGCCAGCATTGGCCTATCAGTAGAATGGCCTTAACACAATGTATGTTCACCCAATGCTAGTTAGATGCTGGCCCATCATCTACAACCCTGACTTAGCAGTAAAACAGCATTGGCTAAACGTCTCATTTTTGCCGGGAGCCACAGGCAACTTGATACACTGACACAATGTTACTTTAATGTTGGAACAGTGTTAATGATGGCACAACATTTAACCAGCATTGGGTCAGTGCATTATGTTGACCGCCTAGAACAAGCATGACATAGAACGCTTCTGTCGACAGCAAAACCAAGTATCTGCTTATTTCACAAGTGTGCAGATACTGTCTATTGAACATGCTGTTACTAACAAGAAGGAGGCAGTGACATCAGCATAAATGGAGTATATACTTGATTTACAAGTTAGCAAATGCGACCTTTTGGCAGCGCTGTGGTAAGAAGAGCCAGTTAAGAAGCAGTAAATGCCTAGTTATCGTTCCGTAAAAATATTTTTCGTATATTCCAAAAAAATATGGCGGGTGTTCTCGTGAAAACCGCGTCACCCGAATGAGGTGTCAAAATGGGAAAAAAATTAAAATCCGTTAAAATTTATAAAAGTAGACTATACTTTCTAACATGAATTTTTCTAGACTGGATTTCTGCAAAATCCGCCATCTTGCAAATAATCGAAACCGCGTGGGTTTTTAGAAAAATCTATCGATCATAGAATGTTGATTTATTCTAAGTCCCTTGCATATAAAAACTATCCTTTTCGCACTTTGAAAATGCTGTGAAACACAAAAACGTGAAAATGTTGATCTGTGGAACTAGACTCAATCAGAAGGATGTAGAATTTTCGTAATCGTCTCTAGTCGGGGTCTTCATTATTGGTTTCTGGGGCGAGGGTTACCATTGACGTTGTCGAGTGTTTGACAAATCAATGGATGTGACCATCGCCTCAGGCCCAATCTTAATCGTTAGAGTCTTGTCCGGTCAGCAAGTGATGGTTCGCAGTAGAAACTCAGTCAAAATAGATGACTCCTTTTATTCGTTCTTTATCCATTCCATGTTCATGCAGGCATTGTCAGATATGTGTGTGCTACTAAGTCTCGTGCGGCAGGGGCGACTATACAGCCACGCGGCTGATTGCAGACGTCTACCTCTGTGGAGGTCGAGTTCAGACTGGAAGAGTGCGGCCGGGCCACACGTGGCGTGAGCCGGGCGGAAGTACTAATTCGTCAATCAGTGATTCCGTCCGGCTCGAACCCGGTCGCGATAATATGCAAGTGAGGTCGCAACATGTTTATAGACAATTAAAGCGACAAATATCTGTATGTAAATTAAAGATATTTTTATAAAGGATTACTCCAGTGACAGCATACCACTTAGCGGTGAAAGCCTACTGCTGTCTTACAGTAGCTAGGGGGAGAACGGGGCTAGTTGTAACGGGAGTGAGTTGTAACGATAACCTTTGACCAAATTTTGACCAAGGGTGTCAGTTATGTCTTCTATAGCCATGTATTATTATTATGTATTTTCTTCTCATATTACCCAGGATTTTTTTAGAGCAACCATATTGGACAGAAGCACATTATCACTGATCAACATTATTATTATTATTACGTACATTTTTATCTGGAACGATCACACATCTACTATTAGCTATTGCCGGCTACTGTTAATTTTACAATAATAAAATTATGTTTATATCTTTGTGTTATGTTTTAACTCATATTAATACATATAGATATACTCTAGTTATGCCAACTAGTATATATCCATTCCTATTGGTTTCTACGCTTTCCAGAATGTCTATTTTACTACTAATTATAGTTATATTATCTCTGGTTTTGGTGTGTGAATTGAAACATTCTTGAAACGGATTTCAGCCAATGTTAATTACTGTGGTACAATGCTAACTGTGGTATCCGCCATCCGCCAATGATTTCAAATTCACAATTTCATTTTTGCAATTGTATTTTCCTCTCGCTAATATTGCCAACAGGGCTATTATCCCTTCGTCAGACATAATGACTGTTAAATAAACACTAATGCGGAATCAGCGATCGCCACCTCTGCACCGGTTCATTGCACACACATAGCAGTAAATTTTCTAATGAGTGATAAAGTGATGTAATGGAATAATATACTAATGCGTTATAAAGTGATCAGCGATCGCCACCTGTGCAAACACATACGCCAGAAGCCTGTGCATTCACAAGTTTGTGCAAACATGACAGTACTGAATAAACAACGGTAGTTACGCTGACACAAAATGAGTTATTTTATATAAACTGCATTTCCTCGTCTCATTAGGCCTATCTAAACTGACCAATGAGTGATGAGCGACATAATGAAATATTAACTGATCGCTGAAACAGGACATTGATTCAGTGTTAGTACAATGCTGGCCCAGCGTCGCAAACATTGGTTGAACCACTTGTAGGCCTATATGATGGGCATATTGTCCACGGACGCTTACTGGAAATTTTACATGGCCGAAGTAAACTACTGAATTCTTTAACAACACGATTTGTTGTAAGATAGTTTTTGAAACAATGTTATATGACCCCGAGAGTAAATGCTGGCACTAGATCAATGTACATGCTACACTTTTGACTTATACTGAAGATACAGTCATGAGTTGAAATAAACCATGCAAGTCAAAATATCAAGCACACGTTACACAGGTTACATATAAGTAGTTATGTACCCCTTTGCACCCATCTTTTTGATATCAAAACCGAGGAGATACTGTATTTTGAAGGGGCACCCTCCACCCTCCTCCCTTGGTGCATAATTGTTTCAACGTTGTCAATGTTGGTACGTTTATGATTGTTTTAACAATGTGAATGTTGGTCAATATTGGCACATTATTGTTTTAACGTCGGCAAAGCTTTGTGCCTCTCCCTTGTTCACCCCTGCTTGGAAAAGGTGACTCATCATGCTCCCCCACCCCATGGTGCCTGTTACACACTGGTACGCTCCCTCCTTTTGGGTCCCCCTCTTCTTGGTGCCTTTTTTGTATTGTTCCAATTGGTAAATAAAAATATGTTTATACCAATGTGGCTGAATAGGGTAAAGTCGGGCTATTTGGGACACATGGGGAGCTATTTGGGACACCTGTAGAGGTTAAATGTCAGATAAAAACTTACAATTCACTTACAATTAATTTTAGCCACTTATGCAATATGTACTCTTGGTATCTCTACCATTTATTTTACTCTGAAGTATTATTTTGGTGTTTTTGAACATTTTTACGGTGGACCTGTAAAATGATGATTTTTGTCCCAAGAATAATTGTTTGTATCTATGTGAAAAAATATCCACTCCAGGTACTCAGCCTATGGAGAAAATGCCCTGTCAGAAGGCGCATTATCTGTGAAAAGATGCTATAGAATAAACCTTATACCCAGGCTTGGCATAAAATAAAATGACTTTTTAGAGATAGGGCTATTTGGTACACGTAGGCCTATGTACTTTCAGTTATAATTCGATGGTTGAAAGAGAAATTAGTTATATATGAAACAACACTTTATTCTTTTTTAATGGCAAAGACCATCAAGTAACCGATACACAATCTCTAAATGAGTTCATTGCCACAATAACAGCTTGAGTATGCAAATATGTTTCTAAGCTGAAAAAAATATTGACAAAAACATTAACTTGTAAATTTGAAGAGCCCTTTAAAATGAATAAATAACTAATCGATCATGACTAGATGAGCACAGTATTACATTAAATTAATGAATGATTCCAACATCCACTTAAAATTAACAGTTTCAAGTTGCAAAAACACAAAGTCATCAAACAAAATATGCACTACCAACTATGGTAACCGAAAAACATACTGTTATTTGAAAATAAATATCAGAATTATATTTTTTTGTAGAAAACAAGAAAATATAAATTATTAACCTTGTAGATAGCTAAATGTGCAGCATTATACCACCATTTAGGAGTAGTGTAACCCTTATCACATCAAATAGACACGCCAATAATAATATATGGTATAGAGGGGTAAGCTATGATACATATATGATTTGATCACATACAATTTCATATTTAGAACTGCTATAAAAGATTTGTTCTCCAATATAATGATTCATTTTGAAAAAAATAAAATGAAAACCCTTGGAAATAACCTGTGCAACAGTCCTCTCATGGCTTTTCACTGACAGCCAGTCAATTTTACGCTAGATACGGATTTTCTGTCTACCTTGGAAACAGCAAGGCTATTTGGGACACTTTTATTCTAAAATCCTCATCGATTCATAATGGTTTACTTTACGGTTTAATCATTTAGATATATTCTTCTCATGCACTTTTCAGGAAACAGTCCCTGTCGTTCTGTTAAAAAAAATTGGTTGAAACTTAAATCCATCCTAAATCAATGCCTGGACAAATTTATACCAACTAAAATGATTTCTCCTCGGGAAAATCTACCTTGGCTATCCAAATCACTCCTTGTATCTATTTGGTATGCCAGGTGGTCTTTTTTGAAAAACAAACTTTCTGAATCTTTAGAACAAAAAAATTCAAAACCACTCTGGCGTTATATTAAATCTAAACATCAGGATGGAACCGGAACCGTTAACGTTAGGCCGTACGAATCTACTTCTATAACTTCGGTCGAAATAATATCAGTCCGAAACCATTAGACACTCAGCCATTCGTGTCCTTCAATTTATTGACCCGGCCGCAGATTTAACGTCAAAAGTACAGGCCGAATTTTTAATTAGAACAGATCTTCGGTATGAATATAAATGGCTCATTTTAATAAAAATACATGCGTGGATATAAATAGAGATATTTAGAACTCGTTTTGATTGAAATGAACCCGAATTTTCAACTTTTTCGTTATCAGTTTGTATTATCGCTCAAAACCATTATTTGGCCTTTGCTTTGGGTTAGCGCTGATCGGCCTTACTGCCCTTAGTCAAGCGGTAAGCGGAGCGAATCGCCTGGTACACCGCTATATTTTGGTAAATTATTGCCATTGGTTAGGTACATCCAAACAGTCATTATGATGGGGTTTTTCGTTTTTTTTTCAGTCTTTATGTGAATTTGTGATACACTGCAAGCAGTGCAATACAATTAAACTTAAAGACATATTTTTCTCTGTTTGTTCTTCTTGCTCACTATTACTGGTAGAAATGAAGCCATTATTGTAGAATTAAAAAAGTGATTTTCTTTGAATGACACTTTTATCACCTTTTCCGAGGGTTCCCATCATTAGATTTCTCGCAGTTATGAAAAATGGTGCCAGCTCTCGCCTTTGAGTTTAATTCCATAATTGTTGCAACAAGTGCTTGAAGAGGTAAGTGGAACGGGTGAACAGGCATGCTGTGGTCCCTTCTGCTAATATTTTTACGCAGGTGCCATTTTAAAATTTTTGTAATAAAATGCAAAAACTGAAAATAGACTAGACTATGTCCACTGCCCTATGAGGAAGTTCTGGAGGACATCATTAAGACCGTTTGGACAGAACAATGTGGGCATCTCGAAGAATTGAGATGCCTGGGGAAGGCTGCACTAGTTTGCCCATGGTAAAACCTGGGTGAAGTTTTGTTTGCCTACCCTGCACTTCCTCATGGGGCGCACCGAGGGTAAAAATGGAAGTCTCATGGCTATAACAGGGGTGGAATTTCACTAAATTTATCCACTAGCCAGCAGGGCTAGTAAAAAATAAATTCACTAGCCCCACTTCGCGTTGTAACGTCAATATTATATCTCGAGTGAATCGCGGGAATAAAACACAATTAAATTTCAGCACTTTATTATGTGTTATATTTTATTAATATTGAGGCCAAATCATCCCTTCCAAATACAAGATAAATACGGGCAGTGATGTTTAGGATAGCAGCTACTCGCCATCAAATTAAAAATGATCAACCAGAATCGCATGATTTTCGCATGATTTCTCAGTCAATTTTGAACCGATTTCCTTGAAATTTTGCAGAGGCCATTTTCTATTAAAATCCTAACAGGGGTAAAAATTTCGCAAAATAATATTCAATATTTCAAAAGTTAGACCATTTGCCATGTAATAAAATTGTAAAATTATTTTAATGGGGTTAAAGAGGAACGTCGTATTTTCAATTCATTACATGTCATAGAATTTTATGAAATTTTCAGGGCTGTTAGGATTTGAATAGAAAATGACCTTTGCAAAATTTGGAGAAAATCGGTTCAGAATTGATTGGAGAAATCGCCGAAAATCATGCGATCCTGGTTAATTTGATGGCGAGTAACGTTAGTCTATAGTCATGGCATAGGCCTACGTCAATCACTGACACTGGACATTCATAAACCAGCCACGGGAATTCAGCCTCCCACCTGGTTAGGTACGGTCTGTTGCGTCTTGTTTCTTCATAAACCCTTTGTTTTTCGATTTTCTCTTTTTGTAAAGACGTGACTGGTCGTTTTATACCGGGTTTCGCACCCTCTCTGTATTTTAAAGCCAGATACATTTTTGCTAAAATGGCGTGGATCCCTGACAGTTAAGAGAGTCGCAACGTGATTGGCCAACACCAATCCCGACAGCCAATGAGAACGCGCCTACTTTAACGAGTCAACAGAGCTGCAGAGGTTGGACCTGAATAGCAAATGAGTGAATGACTTGTTCTTTTGTAATTTTCAGCCAGGCGAGCTGAAATTTAAAATTAATCGCCCGTCAATTTTAGACCCATCGCCAGCAGGGCGATTTCGCGGCACACTGCACCTCGCCCGCCTGTAGTTTTACTCGCCGCAGGCGAGCGGGCCAGCGTGAAAGTCCACCCCTGCTATAAGGATGAGAATCCAACAAAAATTTTTTCTTTTTCCATGACCCCCTCATGGACTTAAAAAAAAAAAAAAAAAAAAAAACCTGGGGCCGGAGGCTATGCCTAAATTTCTGATTGTTGTGTGACCTATTTGCTCTGTTACAGTATTGGGGGGATATGACTTTAAAATTGCCTGTGCTAAATTCCAAGGAAATCAGTTCATAATTGACGGAGAAATCGACAAAAAATATGCGCTACAGAATTACTGAAATGAATGTGGCCCTGGGTATAGACTACAGTCTGTTTCACCAGGCAGAGGCAGAACCTGGGAGTAGCCTTTTTCTAATTTGCTCGGACGCTCTTTAAAATTTTTCAACAAAAATTTTCTCGGATCATTTTTTTCAGCTGCCATTTTGAAATTTATTACATGCCAAATGGTCTAATGTCGCTAATACACGAAAAAAATCCACCAAATTTTCAGGGATGTTGGGTGAAGATAAAAAAATAATGTGAGAAAAATTTTGTTAAAAAATATTGAAGAGGGACCCAGCAAATTGGAAAAAGGTTGCTCCCAGGTTCTGGTGAAACAGACTGTAGGTAGACATCACAAAAAGTGATTTGGGTGTTTTTTTCATGTTTTTTCAAAATTTATGATTATGTGAATTTGTGAGACGCTGCAATAAAATACAAACTTGTCTTTGTTTGTTTGCTGTTTTTGTTCACTATTACTGGTAGAAATGAAGCCATCATTGTGGAATTAAAAAAATTATTTTGAAAACCACTTTTTCCGGGGGTTCCCATCATTAGATTTCTCGCAATTACGAAAAATGGTGTCAGCTCTCTCCTTTAATTTTGTAATTGTTGCAACAAGTGCTTGAAGTGGTAAGTGGAACATGCATGCTGTGGACCCTTTTGATAATTTTTATTTTTGTAAAAAAATGCAAAAAATAAAAATAGACTATGAGTCTATGTCCACTGGCACTGCCCTATGAGGAAGTTCTGGAGTACATCATTAAGACCGTTTGGACAGAACAATGTGGAAATCTTGAAGAATTGATATCTTGTACAGAATAAAATATGAAAAATGTTGGGCAGCGCCCTGATGGTTAACCAATATTAAATCCACAAGTAATGTGTTTGCATATATGTAATAAAAACACAGAAGGGCGGGGGGGGCCCTGGTGCCTGCTAGGAAAGTCAGAGATCGAGGATTCGTCTCCTGCTCTAGCATTTCAAAGAAACAAAATGTATCCTCCCTGTTCAATCGTAAATATTGAATATTGTGGGCAGCCTCCGTGACCGAGAGTTAGTGTGCTCGGCCGTAGGCCAACAGGGCTCAATTTGAATCCTGTGTCTGGAGGGCAGTGACACCTCATTCATCTCACCATCCTCAGGAGGTTCTCCTTACCCAGTTTAGCCTCTATGTGTACAAATGTGGTGTAAAACCCTATTTATTTCATTTCATTGCATTTGATACAGCCAACATTGACCTGACAACATTACAGCAACATTTCAGCAAAGATCGTGTGAGCTGAGAAAGCCTTCATGGGTATTTATCCTTAGGTCTACTGTGTGTATTGTGATTTCCATAATTGGCATTACGTAAGAGGGTGCAGTGAAAGTGCTTTACGTCATTGTGATAAGGATAGATTAGGGCTACTGTATATTTCACGGCTGAGTAAGAAACATTAAAAGCTGATATTTTACAACATTGGTAGGTCTATTTTAGGCAGAAGAATTAAAATTGAAAATCAAAGCTTTTGTGAAAATTCCTGGCTATATACTGGGGTATAATAAAAGACCCAGAAAAAGTAATAATTGCACTTTTGTAATATTAACATTGTAGTCCTGTTAAATGATTCTATGTCAAGCATATTTCATTAGGTGCAGTGCTTCAAAACGTGTGTAAAATCAGCAAAATGTATTATGGGAACCGAACATAATAATATAAAAGCCAATGATCGATATGAAGGATATAATCTTTTCATGATAATGCATCTTAAAGTATAGATATACATTCTCTGACACATTTATAGCTGATTTTTTGCAATGCTGTTGACAAACGTCAAGGTCCCTGGGCCTCTTGTTAGCAATTGTAGACATATTCAAATAATTATTTGACAACATTTTTCACTGGTCTAGAAAGATGCCGAGCGAGATCAACATCCGAGATAGAGATGTCACTTTTATAAAGGTTATCTTCCATGTTTGCAAAAGTAGGACCACTCAGAATAAATAAGAATCTATTACTTTCTGTTGCAGGGACTTGAATCAAGATGTCTGGTGGGTTTATTGATGAGAAGGATCCCAACTACAACTTCAAGGGCTGGAGGCTGTACTTTAATTCCTACACAAAACGTGGAAGACTGAATGTAAGTAATATGACTGTTTTCGACCTCCTCAAAGCTGGGAATTGGATTAAAATTTGTTTCCTATTTAAATATAGAGAAATTTGCATGATTTATTCCCTGCTTATCTACCTTGGTATGAGTATTTTTATCCCCCGCATGACAAAATTGTAAGTGTTGGCGTCAGCTCGGATGTCCGTCAGGGCTGTCCGTGTTTCATTTCCGTAGCAGATCTCGGATATATTTCTTCAATTTTGCAGACACATCCCTCAGGGGGTGTAGATGTGCCTTTTGGGGTTAATGAAATGCGTGGGTAATAAAATGTGTGATATCTAGCAACATGTGGTTTCTGGGAACAGATGGGATTGGATGAATCTATTTCATATTGCACAGCCACATCCCTTAGGAGGTGTAGATGTCATTGTGCCTTTTCGGTTTTGCTGCAGGTTTCTACTTGAATGGCCGACCATCGGCCATAATTAACTTTAATATGCTTGATATCTGGCTAGACCATTAGTCCGGTACCTGACTTTTACGTTATAGCATATAATTGCTGGATTCCGGCAAAAATAATTAAACTGACGCGATATCATTCTATCTGTGCATGACACTTTATGCAATGTTTTTGTTTATGAAGCAACAAGTTAATTATAGTGGGCCATAGGATTTTTCAAGATAAGTTATAGGCTTAAATAATCACAAAGCCGAAAAAATATTATTCATATCGCTGAGTCTAATCTCAGTTCAACTTGATTAGAACTCCCCACACTGTCAAATTGTGAGCTGCGTATCGCTGTAGGCCCTATGCCCTATTAGTTGGAACACGAGTATTTAGCGTTGTTAGAAAAGAGTCGAGGATGTGTCAAGGTTCGGCATCCCATGATCCAAAACATACTAACAAAATTTTAAATGAAGTATGGCAGGAAATGAGCTGCTGATGCCAAAATGTATCGGTAGTTGAAAAATTGCTGATTTTAATAATAAATGGCAGAGTGTCAGATTTAGTACCATTGCCAATATCTCGCAATTTTGTTTGGGTATTCTAGTCATCATTATTTAGCTGCTACTAGTACACTCCGGCTTCACAGGGAAAACTGTGCCAGATGGCTGGATGATAACTATAAAACGAACTGTGTGGTTTCAGTGAGGAATATACCCTCAAAAATGTCAACTTGCTCAAATTAAAAAATGACTGACTTCAATATTTGTAATATACATGGCAAACTGGACTATAAATTTTTTATTAAAGTATTGTTTGTTTTACGGATATTGTTAATGAGTTGATGCATTAATTGTTTTGTTATATTGTGAAGACATTCTTCTCTAAAGACTATGCTAAGTGATACATGTACATGATACAGGGTATTTAGTTTTATGATCTTAATCATTGGAATTGGTAAAGTAGCTCTACACATTTTGCATTCTTTTATTATTTGTTAAGAACTAGAAATGTGCCTAATTCCTAGTGTACACCCATACTGCTGATAGTCTTCTTTTTGTATCCTAATTAGGTTGAATTATAAAAGAAATTATTTTCTTAAAAAGAAATTAACACCTGTAGCCATGTCATATCAGTCTTTCCCAATAGCGTCGGACTGACCGGACATGTCAGGTAAAACAGAGGTAGGTCCGGCAAAATACCCAGTCACATCGTACCCACAATCCAGTTATTTTTTTGGTCAGTTTTTTTTTATCGTTTTTTTGGTCTCACAAGGTAAGTATCGGCCATTGACCACACAAGTCTGGTGAATTTTTTTTGGTCTGGTAAAAGTTTCAAGTTTACAGGACCTACTGTCCAGTGAAATTTTGAGCTTATTGGGAAAGACTGTCATATGCATGGATCATGAAAAGTCTTGTTGTGGTGGAGAGAAAGATGGCGATCCAAACAAATTTTTGATGGATAATTAAACAATAAATGTTTGATTATTTATGTGATTCAATCCAGCGTTCGACACTGACAGTGGTCCGAGACCCCCAGAATTTTTGTCAGCCCACCAGAACATCATATAATCCGGTGGTCCGGTGGACCACTAAAATATCCAGCCCTCAGAATTGTAACAATAACATGCTCAAAAATTTAAACAATTTAAACAATTGTCCCTGGCTCTTGCCCTTTTCATGGAACAAAACACGTGTTCGTAATCATGAGGGACATGCATTCTTGAGGTCGAGATCAATCATCATCCATGTTGTGGTTTTACAAAATTAATGATGTGGAAACACATCATGCTCGTGAAAAAAATTGTTTCAAGATTTACAAGTGTTGTTGTTGTCAGAACCACTAAAAAAATTGTAAGACCACCAGATCCTCTGAGCTAGTGTTCCTGTGGACCACTGCTCATAAAAGTTTGTGTCAAACCCTGGATTCATGATCCATGCTTACAAGTACCTTTAATAACAAATGTTATAATTTAGCGATTCCTAGGAAAATAAGTTTTGTAATATTCGCACATAAAGTTATTTTACAGTTTGTTCGTTATGTTAGCATGGTTAGTAAAATAATATTTTTATTGCGGCGATTTTTTAATGAAACCCCGACCGGTTGTCAGCTTTCATGTGTGTGCACTAGAGCTACAGAGTATTTTCAAAATGCAGTGTTCAGCACAGGCCGCGTCAATTACACACTCAGGGGTCAAATGTCTCCTTTTTCCAGGGTTATGAGACAAATGTCCCCACCTATTTCTTGTCTGTGTTGAACAATGGGCGTCAATTACGCACTTAAGAGTTCAAATGTCTCTTTTTTTGTCCAGGGTAGTGAGACAAATGTCCCAACCTATCTCTTGTCTGTGCTGAACACTGAAATGGCCGCCAAATTCACCATTAAATTGTCATTTTTACCAGTCAATCAACTTTATTATGAACAAACTGGTAAGTGCGCAGCACAAAAATGTAAAAACTTTTGCAGTTCCAGTCTATGGACATGTTTACATCGACTTTTGCAGTTCTAGTCTATGGACATGTTTACATCATATGGTCATATTATTAAGCTAAAATAAAATCACGGATATTTTTATGATTTTAGACCTGGGCATGTCTCTTTAATATCCACCATTCGAGTATCATACTGGGGTATAAAAACATTAGGATTTCATTACACTTTTAAATGACGGCATACCAACATTTTATTGCAATATATTGTCATTATAATTCCATATTATGGTAGGCCCTACTATAATTATCATATATCGACACTATCATGCCATAACATGAAATTTCAAGGGTTATGACAAGATTTTACCATTATATAGTGACATTATAATGGCATGTGCCTACATTGTGATGCCATATTTATTAAAATACTGGTTCTAGAAATAGGCTGATCCTTCATCAATTGCAAAGATTTCACTTGTATAGGGGAAGCATTCGATTTAACCGTTTACCGTTCACTAATTTTTCGTTGTGATCAGTCAAATGTTCTCTATTTCATTATAAGCTACATTTAAAATGACACTGCATATATCTGGTCCATTCTGTGTCATTTTTAAAACGTTTTGTTTAATTGTTATAAATTAATTTATTCTCACGGAATTAATTTTTTTGAGGTTTCTTAATAAATCTTATTTTGCCCCTCAAAAACTCATGCACATACCTGCAAGCCGACAACCGGGTGCTAGTTATGCCCAGATGTCTCATTGATATACTAAAAAAGGTTTTAGGTCTGCACGCTCAAGTGATGACGAAACCCTCCTTGGCCACCTCTGGCCAACTGACTATAGCCAATCCCTGCCATGCTCATATTATATGCACTGTGTTGAATATTTATAATAAAATTGATTTAAACAACATGTTAAAGAAAACAATACAATTCATCTCAAATGAGGCGTTTTGGAAGTTTTTGCATCTATGTAGCACTGCACTTTGGAGATTTTTTCTAAATTGTAAAATTATCAATGTGATATGTAGTAATTCGCAGTCCCCAATATTTTTTTAAAGAAAATTATAAACATTTTATAATATCATCGCACAGGATTAATATTTTAATTTGATATGTTTCAGTTTGTATTGGCGACATATGGAACGATTTTTGGATTTGTGATATTAAAGAAACTGACGGGAGGCTCAAAAGATAAAAAATGATGTGTGAAATACTCTGTATCAACTTATGTCGCTGTATCTTCACAATGTAGATTCATCTACTCTACTTCATAATTCGTTTCCCCATCTTGATGGCAATGTTGGATTGCCTATCAACCTGTCCAATGGGCGTTTGTTTTGATTGATACAAAATAAAAAATCTTACAATTATACTTGTCAGTCTTGTGTTTTTCCGTTCGAAGCGTTATTTTGAACACTTTTCCCGCTCGGGATACTATATAATTTAGCAGCAGCTATGTGTGAATATAAAACTCTGGTCAGGGAAATAAAGTCTTATATCCACACAAATTGTTTGACCATACCTTGCCGAACTTTCAGTCTTGCTACAGTGTTGTCACCTCAAGATTGCTAACACAATTCTCAGCGTCAAATGATAAAAGTATTCCGATTTACAACACATGACCATCTTCCAAATTAAATTATTTGACTACCTGAACATGTACCGCAAAATTTTTATTATTTAATGTTATATCCTTGGTTTGAAACTTTCTTAAAGAATCATTCAGCTTCAAAACGCGCATGCCTGGGACGGTCAAGTGTAGGCCAACAGTAGCCTATTGAGTACAGATTGACGGCATTAATATAGCCACTGAACTGATTACAAGATACTACTCAAACGAGACATTGATCCAATGCTGTTTTAATGTTAGGCCAACGTCTGCGACGCTGGCCCAACATTGAACCAACATTAGATAAATGTACAATGTTTGAGAGAAAGTCCTCCTGCCCAGCAAACGCAAGACATTTGTATGACATTTATCATACATGGTCCAACATTGCATAAAGTCATACAAATGTTTTGTGTTTACTGGGTGACAATACAAACTTGGGGTCAAGCAGTTTCCAAATCCCCCAGTAATACAGTCAGTTTGTTTGCAAGTAGGCGACCAAGTAGGGGCAAAAGACAAGGGCTTTGAATTATTAACTCATAGATGTCGCTCAAGTATATATGAACTTGCTGTGATTTGAGAACTTGCTCTTAATGAGGCTTTGGGTATGAAACGCATATTTAGTATTATTATGGAATAGGGCCTTGGCTTACCCACGGGCACTATTGCCTTCTGGGGGACCCTTGTCCCGCGAATTTTGACAGTTGACTACACCTTTAAGATTGTATCTAATATATTGAAAAAACGTGTTGGCCTAACTGAAGAAAGGTTGAGTAATTTTTTTTTTTGGGCGAACATGGGAGAAAATAGTTAATTTAATTCCTCGATGTGCATTCAAGACATATTTTTACTAACTTTTGGCTCTGGATCACATCAGTGTGAAACATAATATACCAGTAGTGGGATGCTCATTATATAACTTCAAGTGGATGGGGAAGCATTACTTTCTAATACTATTAGGTAGCCTATTTCTAGCCTGAATTTACCATTGTCTTCTTCATCCACCACAGATCGAGAATTGGGACAACAAGTCAAAGCTTGTAGTGGATGAAAATGACTTGAAGTGGGTTGCAAAGAAGAAAGATATTGTTATTATTGAAACAGTTCCATGACAATTTTCCTTTTAAGACTCCTACGTGTAGGAAACGAAGTCATTCTTGAGAGATACAAAATAAAGCTTGGATGCATCGTGAGGGTCCACGTTGATTTTGGAAAGTATGGCCATGTCGCATACTTTATTTCTCATTCATTAACGTTTTTATATATAAAAAAAGTTTATTTCTTCTCACGTCATATTTTATAAGCATACCGCTAATTTAGTAATTCATTTCAGAGAAGGGGAAACACATATATGTTTTTGTTTTACTCCCCATGATTCCCGCTAGAGCCTTTTCCATTATTCAAGATGGCCGCAAAAATGTTAAAACCACTATCTCGATCGGCTTGTAATCAACATAACTTTGTGATTTAAATGTCTTATATGTATATGACATTTTAAGTAGGCCTACTTTTTTATTCAGTAGTATAACAGAAATTGAAAATAAATTATATATGTGACTATTTTGTGATCCAAAAGTTGTTTCATCTTAGTCCTTAAAGAGTTTATTTTGATATAAAAATCGTAGAGTTATGTTGATTACAAGTGAAGATATTAGACATGTCGATAATGCAAGCATCCACTCGAACCCCCTTATGGGGTGTACTTGATAGCAGAAAAATTTGAATATCGAAAGGGTGTTAAATCCAAGATGGCCGCCAATGACTAGAAGAAGGAAATTGATGTGACTGATTTAGTATATAACTACTGTTTTATGCCTACTCAAAGCATTAAATAGGTAGTCCACTGTGGTCGAACAGCCGGACACATCTGTACCCTGAAAGCACAGCGCTTATTTTACCAGTAGATCTTTTCTACGAAACCGTCGAAAACAGTTAACCGACTATTAAAAGGCATACGCTGGGAATTGTGGACTGAGGGGGAGGGGGGGGGGGATGTATCACAGGCTAATGACTGACCTAGAGTTGGACGTAAAAGAACCTCAATGGACATAGGCACAGTTTCCAACCGGTGAGACCCCAGAAAATCCACAATGTGTGAGTAGGCTACTTGGCACCTAAGGCGAATTTGCTTGTAATGAAAAATAGCTTGATGCGCCTCAATGGCAGCTCAGCTGTATATCTCCCAGAAGACTGAGTTGAAATGTGAATGATAACAGGCCTTGCTAAGTTACTCTCGATGTTCAGCGCTCTGAACATTCATACCTATAACATGTAGGCTACAGTAATATAATTGGCTTCTCATTTAAATAATACATACTAATAATTATTATCTCCAGTTTGTAATTGTTTTCTTATTTTTGTCTTACAGGTATGCCTATGCATACCTAAAGGAGCGGTAGGTAACACAGACATTTATTTCTGCCAAGGCGTATGGTATTCTATCTTCCACTCGAATAGGCCTAGGCCTATCTGGTTGTAATGGTCAATGGCCGATAATTATAATAAAAATGAAAAAAATAAATTGTTGTTTATTTTGTTAACACGTAATAAAAGAGTAATATTAGGTGAGGGTTGGACTAGAAGTCACAAAAAGTAGTAACGTGTTTATATATATTTCATGTGTTTAATCAGAACCAGTTTGGCATTTGCAAAGCATAGCCACATGTCTAGTAAATTCCTTTGAAACGAACATTAAAAAAAACTTCTAAAAAAACGTTGATATTGTCCTTGTTGGTGAGCTTGTGACATTCAACCCCAGTATATGGGATTTAATGTCACAACACTGGGACATACAGTCACAGTGTATGAAGGTACAGTGGGTTTAGATGTCACAAGAAATAAAGCAACTGGGGTAAAAAGTCACATTATTGACATCGACAAAAAATGAACAGGACGTCGTGGGCCTATTTTGTCAAATTACAGTTCATCGTCCTTGATGTTTTGTCCTTTACAACCATTTATTGTGAATTACATCCTAGTAAATTGTTTAGTATGGACGGAAACATATATATTTTTTTTTGAATTTTTAGAATATATGTATTCACATCATACTGCTTTTTCTGTTATCTTCATGCTACCCTGGAATCACTTGGCAGCTTGCAGATGACATTTTCTTATCCCATGGGTGTCTTATATACATATATTTTGCCTCAGGGTAAATGAGGACAAATATGTCTACCATTGGGGCTAAAAGTCACAGCCTGTGACTTTTAGCCCTGGGGCTGTGACTTTTCCCATGGTGTGCAGCTTAGTTCCTGTTTAAAAATTTAGAATACTATTGGGTTCGCATATAAATCATTATGCATACCAATACATACAGTATATGTGAAGGTTAAGCTCCAACACGACAAATGACACTTCGTTACATTTCTGCCTTTATGTTCTTGGGGAACACTGGGAATGCTATGTATAGATTAGGAAATTATTTATAAACTTGTCAGTGACGTCATATAATGATATTTACCCATAGAGAAAAAGTAGCAGGCAAGTGACTTTAAAGAATTATTCAACTGCAAAACGCGCATGCCTGGGACGGTCAAGTGTAGGCCAACAGTAGCCTATTGAGTACAGATTGACGGCATTAATATAGCCACTGAACTGATTACAAGATACTACTTAAACGAGACATTGCTCCAATGCTGTTTTAATGCTAGGCCAACGTCTGCGACGCTGGCCCAGCATTGAACCAACATTGAATAACTAGACATTTACTGCTTTTTAACTGGCTCTTCCTGCCATAGCGCTGCCAATAGGCCGCATCTGCTCACTTGTAAAGCAAGTATCTACTTCCTTTACGCTGATGTCACTGCCTCATTCTTGTTTAAAACAGCAATTTCAATAGACAGTATCTGCACACTTGTGAAAGAAGCAGATACTTGGTTTTGCTGTGAGCAGAAGCGCTCTATATGTCATGCTGGTTCTAGGCAGTCAACATGATCCAATGTTGGGTAAATGTTGTGCCATCATGTATGACACTGTTACAACTTTGGTCCAACATTGTGTCAGTGTATCGAGTTGCCGGTGACTCTACAAAAACGAGACGTTTAGCCAATGCTGTTTAACTGCTGAACCATTGCTGTAGACAATGGGCCAGCATTAATCTAGCATTGGATGAACGTTTATCGCGTTAAGGCCAATATATTGGTGGGCCAATGCTTGGATAATGTTGGCCCAGTGTTGTAAACGGCGGGCCACCATTAGGCTGACATTGTGTCAGCGTCTGGTGTTCGCTGATTGGCTGTGACCTTGGGTGAATGCTTCGTATTGCTGTGATAAGTTTTCTCTGCTGTGATAAATTTTCTCGCGTGTCACTCTGTCGCGGGGGTGCTAGACACCTTTCCATTGGCGCGTCCAAACGCGCAAGAACGCGCAGGAGATGTGGTGACATTGTTCCAGACTGTCCCTGGTACTTGTAGGCCTATCCATGAAGTCCAATTTTCGCGCAATGCAGTTATAACGGGTCATTCCACAATAAACGTAGGCCAACATTTACATGCCGAAATAGGTCTTTCTAATGCTTCAGGCATTCATTAAGCGCACCCTTTAAATATACCGCATGTATTCAAATTAAGTGTGGCTTATAACTAGACTATACTAGAGAGGGAGATCAAGACTATAGGCGTGCATGTTTTGTTATAAGATCTACATTATGATGAATAATGTGAATATATATATATCACTGTACTCTCTCAGTAAACACAATAAAATTGTTTAGGCTTAACATGTTGCGCCAACATTGTATAAATGTTATAGAGGCCTACCGGGCTAGCGTTCAGTGTCACGGCAATCTGGCAAATATAAGACGTTGCAGAGAGCCAATTTTAAATAAAATTCATGCTCGGCCATCATCGCAGACAATATTCCAGCGTTGAATCAGCATTGGTTCAACGTCTCGTGTTTAATGGGCTGCCAGACATGACGGAAAACAACCAGAAAAGATATAAAATGACAAATGGGGAGATAAACACGCGGTGGATAAACGCAGAAATCGCTACATGTGCGATTGCTGGCCGCGCGGCGAACTGGCCGCGAGGCCAATCGCGTCCATGGAAAGGTCACATTGTGATTGTATTAGATCGATTTTTAATTCTGCGCGCGGCCGTCGCAACGCAACGCGTCGCGCACCCAAACGCGTCAATGGAAAGGCAGCCTTATAAAGAGTACTTGCGGGATTCCCACAAAAAAATTAAAACTGGCCCGCCATCATTATATCTGTGCATATTTTTGACGCAACAAGTTAATTTTAGTGGGTAGTAAGATTTTTCAAGACAAGTTCTAGGCCCCGGCTAAATAAGACCAGATCGCCTGCTGAATTAACCATATAAAAAATATATAATATATTTTCTGTGGAATTAACTACCAAGTCATTACCGTAACCAGTGAATCTTTTTAAATTTCAGTTCCGAATGTAAGACGCCTATTTTTCCAAGCAGGAAAAATATTATTTATATGGCGGTATTTACTGTTAGTGGTGCCGCCAATAAATGCTCATTACGGCCCACACTGTCAAATTGTGAGCTGTGTATCGCTGCATTAGTTTCAAGATTTAATTTAGTATTCAGCGTTATTAGAACAGAGTCAAGGTTCGCCATCCTAAAATGAACAGCAAAAAATGTACAAATATATGACAAATATTAATAGGCCTACAAATTTATTTTGTACAGCAAATATTGTAAAAAAAATTGTTGATGATGACTAATATATTAACCCTTAAACCGCTGAATTAAATAAATTAAATTTTCACACACTTAGAGTTGTAACTCACTACCTTGACCCACAACTTTAAGTGAGAGAAAACTACTCGTATTTGTTTAATTTGTAATTTAAGACTAAGCAATTTAGAAATATTGATGTTTAAACGGCTATTTAACAGATTAAAGCGCCGTCGCGCTTAGCGGTTTAGGGGGTTAGTAAATTAGGTGTAGGCCTAGCGGCAACAACTCAGGAAGGTGACGACACTGCCCCAAGAAGAGATCCGACAGGACCCCAGGAAGACAATGAGTAGCACTAAAGCTATGTGATCGACTCCAATAACACTCATAAAGGGTGTTGGCACAACACGTGACTGATGACGGAAGTCGATAGGATCTACTTGCAAACGCTGAATGTTAAACCATTTCAGCGCTAAAATGTGTGTTTGAATAAAGTAAATAGAGTGTCAGTAATTAACCGTTATAGCATGGATAACCATGGATAACACGATGGATCCCCCAATTTTTTTGCCATTTTTCCGGAAAAACATGTTTTAAATATTTCAACAACCGATTGAGCATGACATTTTCAGCTAACTTTTATTTAGCACAGCGAGTACAAAGGTATGAAGTATATCATGAGTAGAACAGACCGTCACGATCCCAAGAAGGCAATTTTAGGTGCCCCAGCATGTACCAATTAATGATATAGCCCCTTAATTAGGGCCCAAATTAGTGATTAATCAGCATACCGAGTACACGCACAAAGACAATGGCACAGACAAGGTGCTTGGTGGTAGAGCCCGAATTCATCGTTCTTAAGTGTTAAATCCTGTACTTAATGAGCTTAAGAAAGTGTTTTATTGGTGCTAATTACAGATATAGGCCTAATTAACATAATCTGTGCATAAAAAATCTCAATGGCATGATATTCTCGGATATATAGTGCGTCAGAGTAAACAATACTTAAATACCAAAGCCTGTACAAAACCTACTTTAAAGATTGGGGTAAAATAGTAGTTTCATAGTTCAATTTCTGCAAAATTAATGGTAAATTAAGTGACTGTAATATGTCAAAAACGGTGCAAACCGTTGATGAAATTAATTATGTGTCATGATGTGAGGTTGGGGTGAACGGTGACACCCTTTTAGTCAGAAGGCCCGCTAGTCAGAAGGCCCTTTAGTCAAAAGGCCAGTTGGTCAGAAGGCCCATTAGTCAGAAGGCCCGTTAGTCAGAAGGCCCGATAGTCAGAAGGCCCGATAGTCAGAAAATCAGTTAAGTTTTTTTGTCAGAAGGCCCTTTAAGTCAGAATTTGCTCATTAGGCATTGAACAATTCTAGGGGACTCTGCATTTGATATCTGGGCATGTGGAGAGGGGGGGGGGGGCTATATTATTTTGATTGAAACGTTTGTTGTCCGGCTATTGATAAAGCAATATCGAGAGTTGAGCATAAAATAATTACTCAAGGATACTTAAAAAATGCTGACGGAGTCCATGCGAGTTTTTCAAAAAAATCGGTAATTTAATAAATAGTTTGAAAGAGAAAAATAGCCATGAAAATTAAATTGTGAAAAAATTATACGCAAACAAATTGCACAACTGAGAGTAAAATCCATATAGATCAAATGTTGCGTCTCTGGGACATTAGTATGTACGTTCGACAATTAGTTGGTAATAAATCGATATGATCTGAATATAATCTTGAAAAAAAATCACGATGGTTCGTAGTTCGTACATTTATATTGAAAGCTAGCATTATTGATGACTGGTTGGTTGCTTGGCTGGGTTATTTTCATCAAGGAGTGCGCTTTATTTTTTTAGCACTATGCTTTTTTGCATATATATGAACTTTAATGAATTAGGTGTGAAAAGTGTGTCATGAGAAAACCCCACAAGATTTTTCAAGCCATCTGTAGCCATCTGTTCAATTTATGTCAAGTGTTCATAAATGTATCATTTTGCTCAGAATAAATAATAAGTTGTTTGTCCAAATATTCTGATAACTAGCATTATTTGTCGACTTTTTTTTGTGTGGAAATGCTTGTTTTATATTCGAGTAAGTGAAGTTTAACTAAGCACGAGAGAACTTTTATACAATGTGATTGCAGTATATATTATTACCGTGCTAATTAAGACCAGCGTAAAATTTGAATCTCATTATAATCTATTAGCAGTATCTTGTTATCTCGACTATTTGTTCTCAGCAAGTTTCAAAATTTAAGTAGGCCTATTCGCGTTTGAAGCAGTATGTTGATGGTATTGCTTGTTCATATCTACATTATTCCAACCTGTTCAAAGACATGGAGTGTACATTGCTGCAGACGATATTCAATTACATGTATTATTATTATACTATATTGTTCCTATATGAAGAAAATTGACTGTTATTTACAGACAGCTTGGCAATAACCACTTGATCCAATTATTGTGGGTAGTTTTCATTCATTTGAAGCTGGGAATTACGTCAGCAACATTAGGTTCAAAAACATAATAAGTGGCCTATAATAACGCAACCCTTATGAAAGTGCTAGACGTTGTTACTGGCACAAGTAAATAAATAAAGACAAATAATTGGTCATAGGGTTGTTCACATAATCATCCTTACTGGTTTTCTGACTAACCGGCCTTCTGACTAACAGGCCTTCTGACTAATGGGCCTTCTGTCTAAAAGGCGGACACCGGGCGGACAGATGAAAGGGTGAAACTATTTCCACTATCTCGGTATGTGCCCTATAGGCCTAGTGAAAATACAACACATTGAAAACAATGTATTATATATATGTGAAACATTTAGTCAGAAATAAACACATATCGCTCGGTTTTATCTCATTCCGAAACATAACATGGGTATCTTATAAGCTTAAATTAAAGTTCTTTGGACGTTATCTTGTGCCAAAGCATAAAGTATCCAATATGTCAGCTATAAATAATATTGAGTTTAAGACATCAATGTCATAAAAATCAATAATTGGAACCGTTTTGCTAATCAGCTTATAGATACCAGCAAGAACACATAGTAGTGGGGCGGATATGTAACAAAAAGTGCCTTGTGCGTGCACATCCGGATAAAAGCATGAAAATTTGTAGCATTGGGCTCTGAACAATGCTGAATTTAAAACTGCCAGGAACCACGCTGTCTCTTCATTTTTCCCGTCAAAAAGTTGAAAATTCAAAATGGCCGCCATGAAATACAATTTCCTTTCAAGAATAGCCAAAAATGTTCCGATTTCGATGATATTGGTGTCAAAACATATGTTTTTGAGGTCAAGGAAACCAATAAGCAACTTATTAAACATATTTAGATAATATATCCTCACAAAAAAATAAACTAACGTGTAGAAAACATAAAATATTCAAGTTGCGATAGCAAATAAGCAAAGTACAAACTTTGGCGATTTTATTTGAGAAGTAATAAAACAAATTATGAAGGGATGTCATATATAATATAGAAACATATTTGTAAACAGCAAGACAACATGGTGAGGGCAATACAAGCACGGCTGCATCATCAATCACACAGTTGCTGGTATTTAATGCTGTTAAGCGAGGTAGACAAGATGCTGTATCAGTAAGACCGTGAACGTGAAGCACCCCTCCCACTTTATCTTGGCCTACTGTTACATAACAAAACACGAAAGCGTGAGCTTATTGCCAATCTGTTTGATAATGGTCTATCAGTATCATATAGAGTCCTCCAGTTCTCTACAGATGAAGCTAATAGAGCCATAGAGATGTATTTATAAGAATGAGGACTGTGTATGTCCATCAACTCTTCGAGACAACCTCTCCACCACTGGAAACATTGACAATATAGATCATAATCATTCTTCCTCGAGTCGTGATTCCTTCCACGGTACTGCTATATCTATGACACAGCACACTACTATAAAAACGCAGGTGATGTAAGAATACACATTGAAACTGCACAGAATAGATCCCAACCGTAAGGGAAATCCCTTAAATCCCTACCAAAACCATACACTGATGCGCCCTCTGTTTCTCTTGCTAACAATACAACTCCAACAAAAACTGAATCCGTAATAACCATTTCTGTAGATTCAGAAATCAATGAAACTGTGGGATTAGCGTCTTACCCGCTTTTGGACCGCTCGGGTCACTATAAAACTTCATGGCTTGAAAAAAATACAATGTTCAGCTTTTGCTGACGAGAATCAAACTGAATGTAATAACATATCATGGTCAGCTCACTATGCCTACCCCCATGAGTATGTACCCAAGCCACCTGCTATCATAACTCTCCTTCCATTATTTCGTGATGGTGTACATTCACCTGCTATGATCAAACATGGCATGAACCTCATAAGACAAATCACACTTCAAGTCAATCCTGAGCTAATACAAGTTCTTACTGTCGACCAGCCACTTCATGCTATAGCGAAAAAAAACCCGGGGAGATGGCCATGCTAAAAGCAATTGGTAGCTGGCTAGATGGAAGTGGTTGGAGCTACTGTGATGACTTCGGTCAATGTGACAATAGAAGGACGCGCGGCCGGTCTTCTGAAAGTCGCACTGTACAAACATCACCGGTCAGCGGGTCCATCAAGTGACCGCATCAGCACTGTATATTCTTCTTCAAAAATCATATGCAGAGTATGAATACCACACTCCTTATGATGAGCAGATAACATAATGAGAAATGGTCAAAGTATATGGCGTCAGAGCAACCTCAGTTTGATTACTGGCACAGAGTTTTGGATTTAGAGCTTCTCTTCCTCTTGTTCTTAAGATCTCGGCGCAAACAAAAATACATTTCTCACAGTCAGTCACTTACCAAAATCATTCCATGGATGTTCGCACTCGACCATTATCATTACGCTCGCTGGCTCACAGTTCATGTCAACGATCTTATCTCCTTGAAAAAACAACAGTCCTTTAACACATGCAGAATTCTTCACAGGAAGTGACACAGAAAACTAGGCGCAAATTCTCATCTTTGGCTCATGACCAAGTCCACGAGCAGCTTAATGAAATTGTGAAAGGTGATGGTGGTATCATAGACATAACAGAAAACGAGGCTGCTATTACTCGGTGGACTGTTAGCGGTTCGGAAACTGCTAGACTTCTAATGGAATATGTTGAGAATCATTCATTGAAGAGGAAGGCCACAGATAACCACCATGAACAAATACCAAGTGTGCAAAAGACTTTCATTGCTCCTGTAAACATGGTAAAGAATGTGACTGATATCATTGAGGAACTTGATAACTCATTTACTGATACCAGTTGTGATCTTTTTGCACTTGATTCTAAACAAATGATGTCTAACAGTGTGGTAGATGCGATCAAGTCCGCTGAGGATATTGATAAAGCCAAGTACCATACATTTCTTCAAGAGCGTCTCTACAACAATACCATTGACTTTAATGACACCATGTCAAAACAAAATGTTATGTTCTGATACACAAAAGAAAACTGCAAAGCACACTTCCAATCTCTCCAATTTGAATGATGACATTTCACTTTTCTCAAGAATGTATGTATCGTATCAGTCTAGAGGAGGTGACATGGATTCTTTCTTTAAACATGAAAATCATGCTTGGCCACCACCCTTTAGCTTCAAATGGTATCAAGCATTAAACAAAAAAATCTGACTTGATGGAATGTTTGGAATCGTTAGCACCACAGCCAGATAATATTCCAGACGTCATGTTGGTATTATTGATGGTGCCGCCCTTGTGCAGATACTTGAGCCAAAGAAATCGCATCATACAGTTTCCTCGACTACTCACGAATAATTGTGTTTTTACCATACATAGAACGTTTATTTCCGTACAAAAGGTTGTGCGTGTGGATGTAGTCTGGGATGTATGCAAAGTCGATAGCCTAAAGACACAAACACGAGATAATCGTGGATATGGTAGTTGACTCCGGGTAGAGGGCAACACTAAAGTTCCTGCTAATTGGAATAGCTTTCTTCGATGTGAAGAAAATAAAATCAGTCTCTTTCAGTATATCTTTCAATATATCTTTCTATTATAGCCAACGCTCTGCAAAAGTTCCATCCATGGCCAGAAAGCTTTATCTGCTCCACCCATGTCTGGTACGTCTCCCCTTGCTTTCACCCAAGAAGAAGCTGACACGAGGCTTCTGTTTCATGCTTCCCATGCGTACCATAGTGGCTTTAAAAAGCTGATAATACATGCAACAGATACTGATGTAATGGTGATTGCTATTGTCGTGTCAAGCGTAGTTCATGGGTGTGAAATATGGATGACAACATTTGGTCATAGAACAAAGAAGCATTATAGCCCATGTGTTATGTCATTTCAAAAGTGTTAAGATCTGATTCATCCTGGGGATTACTACTACTGCGTTGGTTTTCTGGGTGCGATACTGTTTCCGCCTTTCGTGTAATTGGCAAGAAAACCGCTTGGACTGTTTGGCCCAGTAGGTTTTGCCTCATCTGACTCCATTATTTGCCAGATTGTCACGTGCACCATGCGAGGTGTCCTCTGCTGACATGCAAATAGAAAGATTCGTTGTTCTATCGTAGGCCACCATCGAACATCTGCTCTCAATCAAGTGAATGAAGCTAGACTTCATTTTTTCACTCAAAACAGGAAGATGGATTATATTCCTCCGACATTCCATGCCCTCGAACAACACCTGAAAAGGGCTGTTTATCATGGCCATATTTGGGGGACAGTGTTGCTAACCTTGAACTTCCATAGCCAAGTTAGTGGGGTTGAAATAAGGCAACTAATGACAATACGTGGACTCCATGCTGGTCTACCTTTCCAAAGGCAGATAAAGCTTGCCAAGAACTGTTGAAATGTGGGTGTAAAAGGCATGTTACAAGAGATGCAGGTGTTTGAAAGCAAACCCACTATGCACAAACCTGTGCTACTGTACCAGAGATTAGATGATCAAACTTGCATCACAGCATTTGTGGCCTATATAATGGTGTTATGTGTGGATATACTTTGGTTAGTTACACAGAAGTGATGGTGGTTTTCATATTTAATTATTAGTCATTCACAACAATGGTGAAGGAGCTTATTCATCTGTATTTAGTCATTCACAGCAGTGGTGATGGTTATTTCACTTTATAATTCACAATAGTAGCTATTTTTTTGTATATTTCGTTAAAAAAATAAGTAACACCAGATAAATAATATTTCATAGACAGCTCCCGTCTTACATAGAACACTAAGAGAGCCAGTAGTACTGGTACGACATATTATTATTTTTGTCTGCACATAGTTACATGAGTTATGTACACTTTTGTATCACCCCAGGGGCATTTCTGCTTATATTTTAAATATATTTACTAGTAAATCATATGTTGGGATAATAGAAAGTGGTTTGTTTATGTCATTATCTGATCACGTCACTAATATATTTCGATCGCTGGATGTTTGAATTCGATTTTTCCTGTTTTATATTATTTTTTGTATTTTTTCATGTTGAGACTTATCTGAAAATGTTTAATACATAGTTTATTGAATTCCTTGACCTCATAAACATGGGTTTAGACACCAAGATCATGAAAATCCGAATATTTTTGGCTAATCTATAGCCAAAAACGTGTTTTACGGCGGCCATTTTGAATTTTTCACTTTTTGGCGGGAAACAGTGAAGAGACTTCGTGGTTCCCGCTATTTTTGTATAGAGTGTGTTCAGGTCTACCATCCTGCCAATTTTCATGCTTTTATCCGGAAGTGCACACGTCATTCACATATCCGCCCCACTATAGCACATCATCTTGATATCAGTAATCAGGTAATGTGTTTGCCTGGCTATTCACAAAGAGTTGACGAACCAGTCAGACGTGACCAACCACCGGACCACCTGACTCAGAATAACACAGACAATATTAATTCCCGTCACTTCACTAAATTTATGTACAATGGCGATAAACATGAATTCATGAACAATAACTCATGGCTATCTAAAACGCAGGAAATAGTAGATCATATAAAGATATTAGAAACACAGTGTGATGTGGATAAGATGTATGATAATTTATGTACACATATATTTTCAGAGTTGGATATTTTTTATAAAAAAATAGACTGTCGTAGAAGTGTTCGTAGACGACACAAACACTGTAAGCCCTACTGGGATAACGAATTGGGTCATCTTTGGAAATGTATGCGTGAAAAAGAAAAATGTTACTTGAAATGTACTGGCTCAAATCGGGCTAAGTTGAACTTACATAAGGAATTTAAATTATCGAGATACAACTTTGATAAGAGTCTCCGCCAGAAAGAGCGTATCTATAATAGAGATAAAATTGCTGAAATCGATCACTTTAAGGGGAACAATCCAACTGAGTTTTGGAAACTGGTAAACAACCTTGTCCCGAAAAGAAATAAAAATATACCGTGTAAAGTTCGCAAAGGGGATACTTTTGTGACTGAACCATCCGAGGTGTTAGATGTATGGGCCAGTGAATTCAGTTCCCTGTATAATAATCCATCTGAAGTTAATGGAGATATCGATGTCGAATTTAGGGATAGATGCAAAGAACATGTGTCCCGTATTGAATGTGAAATAAAACAATCAAATGATAGTATATATTTCCTAAACGAAAAAATAGGTTTTCATGAAGTCGAAAAAGCAATAAAGGGAATAAAAAATAACAAAGCATGCGGAATCGATGGTATACCAAATTATGTTTTAAAAGAACCTGCATTTTTATCTCTACTTTGGGCCATTGTAGCAAAATGTTTTGAACAAGGTGTCGTACCATCCATATGGCGACAGGCGGTAATCACGCCGATACCTAAATGTAGAGATAAAGATATTTTTACACCATTAAACTACAGAGGTATAAGCTTGTTATCGACTGTATCTAAAGTTTACTCGTCAATTTTAAATTCACGCCTATCCGAATACTTAGAAACATGCGGGGTTCTATGTGAAGAACAGAACGGATTTAGAAAAAGAAGATCATGCGAAGACCATGCATTCGTCCTCACTAATCTTATACAAGATCGAATTGATCAGCGAAAATCAACCTACGTCTCCTTCATTGATTTAGAAAAAGCATTCGACTGGATAAACCGTGACTTATTGCTCTATAAACTCATTATGAACGGTATTGATGGAAAATTTTATTTTGCTATAAAATCTTTATATTGTCAAACATCTTCGTGTGTGAAGCTTAATAATATATTATCTAGCTCTTTTAACACTATATCGGGAGTCCGACAGGGGGATAATTTATCCCCGACTCTTTTTAATATTTTTATAAATGATTTATCGAACGAGCTAAAAACTCTTAATGTTGGTGTACATATCGGTCCGGATATAATATTATCTCATCTTCTATACGCGGACGACTTAGCGTTAATAGCTGAAAGTGAAGCAGACTTGCAGGAATTGCTTAACTGCGTAAGCTCTTGGTGTCAGAAATGGCACATTCGTATTAATGCCGGTAAATAAAAAATTGTTCATTTTAGAAAAAGACTTGTAAATAAAACAACATTTAATTTTAAAGAAGGGCGGAATAAACTGGACATAGTTTCTGAATATAAGTACCTCGGTTTTATTTTTAACGAAAACATGGACCTCAAAATAAGTATAAACGATTTAAGCAGTAGAGCAGGAAGATCATTAGGATCATGTATTTCGAGGTTTAAATCAATGAAAGATGTTGGATATAGAACATACACACAATTATATAATTCTATGGTGGTACCTATATCTGATTATTTTGCAGGAATTTGGGGAATTAGAAAGTTTGAACAGTCAAATAAATTACAAAATAGGGCGATACGTTTCTTTTTAGGCTTGGGACCAAAAACACCAATTTGTGCTATGCAAGGGGACATGGGATGGACATCACCTTCATGTAGACACATAATAAAAATTGTTAAATTATGGAACCGCATTATTAAAATGGAACAATCAAGGCTGCCTTTTAAACTTTAAAAAAATCTGATACATAACAACGGCGGTTGGATTAAAAAAATAAGATCACTGTCAGAAGACTTTAACATTAATACAAATAATTACACACATATTCCTGTCTCTGTTGTAATGGATAAAATTAGACAGAAAGAACAAACAGAATGGAGAAACACCATAGCTTCCAAGCCAAAATTAAGAACTTTTGTAAAATTCAAATTAGTATATCAAACAGAATTGTATGTGTCTTCCCTTTTACCTAAGAGCAAAAGATCATTACTGAGTCAATTTAGATGTGGCGTTTTACCATTGGCAACAGAGACAGGACGATATCGACAGATCCCTAGTAATGAAAGATATTGTACTTTTTGTGACGAAAACGCAATAGAAGACGAAATTCATTTTTTATGTACCTGCAATTTTTATAGTAAGCTTAGAGATGTACTTTTTCATAATATTAATTCGATCGAGCCCACTGTAGTAAATATTTCAGCCATGTCAGGAATTGATTTATTAACGTTTTTAATGAATGATAAATTTGTTAAATGTGTAGCTGATTTCATTTCAAATGCCTGGTATAAACGGCAACATGCCTTATTTAAAGGGACTGGCCCACGCTAAAATCATCAAAAAATCGGTGATTTTATTTCGGGTTCTTAATATGACCATATGATGTAAACATGTACATAGACTAAAACTGCAAATTTTTATAATTTTTGTGTTGCGCATTCACCAGTTAGGCTAGATATAGAGACGAAATTCCTGATTTGTAATTATTGACAACCATGTCAAAAATAGGAAATGCGGGAATTTTGTCTCTATATCTAGTCTAACTGATGAATGCGTAGCACAAAAATTATAAAAATTTGCAGTTCTAGTCCATGTACATGTTTACATCATATGGTCATATTAAGAACCCGAAATAAAATCACCGATTTTTTTATGATTTTAGCCTGGGCCAGTCCCTTTAAGCTCTGTGTTTATACAAAAATTTAGCAGAGATCGTCCATATTTGTTAATGACTCCGTCCTCATTACAGCGTTCAGCGTACATGACCGAGAGATAACGTGCTTGGCCGCAGACCAACAGGGCTCAATTTCAAATCATGTGTCTGGAGGGCAGTGTCACCACATTCATATCACCATCCTCAGGAGGTTCTTCTGGCCCAGTTTAGCCTATATGTGAACAAATGTGGCGTAAAACCCCATTCATTTCATTTCATTACATTTGATAAAGCAAACTAACACCTGACTCGACGTTTGCCTGATAACATTACAGTAACATTGCAGCGAAGATCGTGTGAGTTGAGAAAACCTTCATAGGTCTTTATCCTTGGGTCGATCTACTGTTAGTATTGTGATTTTCGTAGTTTGCATCACGTAAGAGGGTGTAGTAAAAGTGCATTACGGTTACTGGGGATGTACTGTCTGACCTCCGTGGAGTGAGGACGTGTTTTTTGCTGAGTGCCTTCGCTGTGATTTTCTACACCTTCATCTCTGTTCTCAGCATTAATACACAAAGTTAAGTACATTTCTAAGTTAACATGTGTAAAGAAGTATAAAATTAGGCATAAAATAAATCAAAAATATAATTATTAAACAATATTTAGGTGGATTGTGTACACAGGTGAGCGACAATACCTCGACCTACTGTACACGTTCACGCTCTTTGTATTAGCCCACATTTCTCTATCGACCCTTTGTCTGCCGTAAGTTTCTTTTTCCTGTTTAACAGGGTTACACTGGAAAGCCGTAGGCCCACATTGTGATCCGACACATCAATATGGATAGCATCAGCAATATTGACAACCAGCTATTTCACTTGCTGTGCAATTTGGATCGTGAAAATGCACCAGATGTTATAGAAGAAATGGTCGCATGCTTAGATAGAGAAACATTAGATGAAAATAGACAATTTATATTTGCTGATGCCAAAGAGAGATATTATGAAGATCTCTTTGCCAAAGGGTTACAAAACCAGGAGACCCTTATACCAAGGAGACGAAACCGCAACGAAGCCGATGCAATCGTTGCCGGCGATATTGTAAAATTATACATGTATGGAACGAGACAAACATGTGAATTTCCACACGAAACTCTGGCTGGCATGGGATTTTGTCTTGATATGTCTAGTACAATTGACCAACACGACAGTGTCCATTTACGGAAAAACGAAACGTACCCAGAACATAGAGGGTCAGCTGTGGGTGTCCCCAAATCCCCGTCAATATGCGTGATCAACGAAACAATATTAAGCAATACAACAGGGGTCAGAATGTCAAATCAACATGGCACGTCCACCCCCCTCCTTAGCAACCTGACTCGACCTGTGAGTGACATGTCTTCAATCCAGGAGTCTACTGTGTTAATACCCCTGAACTTGGACCCCCATTTAAGCCTGCCCACTGTGTCAAAAATTCGCCGTAAACGAGTCAGTCAAAATAACTCTAAATACAAGCAAGACTTACTGAATGACCTAACAAACTTTGGTTTTAATATGGACTCCGTATCTACCCCACCACCCGAGGAGCTAGCTCCAAATATGGATGCTAACTACTCCAGCATTAACAACAATCAAAGAAATGCGGAAATTCTGAAATTAAAAAAAACAATTGTGTCACTGCGTCAAAATCTGAGAGAGAGCAACAACAAGCTGCAATCACAAACAATAAAAAACGAGAAATTAATTTCTGAATTAAAAACACTACGAGGCCAAATCTCAAAGCGCAAAAAAGAATCAGTGAAGCTGTTAAAAGCAAAAGATACATTATTAAAAGAAAAAATTAACCTACGAACAGAACTAAGGGAAATAAGACAATTCCTGGATGAGCAAAGCAAACAAACCTGCCAAGCTACAACCTTAATGAAGAGAGTGTAAGTAGTGATGAGGAGGGTGTATGGGAGTATGCCCATCGAAACCGTAAAAACAAGCGAAGATGTAGACCTGTGATGTACAGTAGTAGTACTAGTAGTGATGCCAGCAGTATCAGTAGCAGCAATAGTAGCAGTAGTAGTAGTGGTAGCAACAATATCACTGATAGTAGCTCCGTTAGTAGAAGCCATAGTGGCAGCGATAGTAGCAGAAGTTGTAGACCTAAAACTAGCAGTCATCAGAAAAATGAACGTCCACAAAGAAGAAGTATGATCACCGAAAATCAACCTGACAATAGTCATGATAGTACCACCACCGCAAATAATAGGCGTGACAAATGTACAAAAAAACGCTGCGATAATAGTGATAACAAGAAAGAAACTCAGCTTCCCGACGCCACAACCATGCAAGACAGAACTATGAAAAACAAATGTGTAATAGGTGACTCTAACATGCGTGGATTAGCCACACAATTAAAATCAAAACTGACAAATCCGGAGTCGGTATGTGTATACAAAACTTCGGGTATGAAAATAGCACACTTAACTACCCGACTACCAGGATATGTAAATGAGGATACAGAGGCTGTAATAATCCATCTCGGGACAAATGATATTGGTGATCAAGCGAACAAGGCGATGCAGGATATTAACGAACTTACTAAACAAATGACTGCTCTACACAATACATACTTCTATTTCTCGGAAATTCCCCCCAGAAGCCAAAATAAATATAATACCTTAATTCACCGTGTGAACAGCCACATACGAGATATATGCTCAAAATTGAAAAATGTTGACTATATGCCCACACCCGTAACAAAACAACATCTGAGCCGTGATGGAATACACTTAAACGATAAGGGACAACAAAAACTGACTGCGGCTATGGCTGAAGTTTTCAACAACCATGCAGCAACCGGTCAGTCTTTTCATATACCAACCATCATAACAAGGACATAGCAAACGTGAACACTGAGGTTATAAAAGATCAGGTCGGTGAAATACGCGTTCTGTCATGGAACATAAATGGCTTAGGTAACAAACTGGCAGATCCTGATCTTTTAGCATTTATTCGTGAATACGATATAATATTTTTAACTGAAACAATGAAAAGTAATGATTACACATTGGTATTACCCGGGTATCAGTTCCATCATGTGAGTAGAACATTTAAACATAAAAATGCTTCAAGAGCTTCTGGTGGTATTGGAATACTAGTAGCCAACAAATTTGAAAAACATACTAGAATAGACTCGACCTATGATCATCTGGTATGGTTAACTATAACTACAGAATACTATCAGAAAAACATTAAAATCGGCTGTGCCTATATACCACCAGAAAACTCTACATATGTTGGTCTAAGAAATGATTATTTTACTATGTTAGAGGAGGAAGTGGCTAGATATACAGAAAGTCACCATATAATATGATGTGGTGACTTTAATAGTAGAACTGGCCGCGCTCCAGATTACGATAATAATATCAATGTTTTAAATGAACGCTGTAATGAGGACGGAGTCATTAACAAATATGGACGATCTCTGCTAAATTTTTGTATAAACACAGAGCTTAAAGGGACTGGCCCAGGCTAAAATCATAAAAAAATCGGTGATTTTATTTCGGGTTCTTAATATGACCATATGATGTAAACATGTACATGGACTAGAACTGCAAATTTTTATAATTTTTGTGCTACGCATTCATCAGTTAGACTAGATATAGAGACGAAATTCCCGCATTTCCTATTTTTGACATGGTTGTCAATAATTACAAATCAGGAATTTCGTCTCTATATCTAGCCTAACTGGTGAATGCGCAACACAAAAATTATAAAAATTTGCAGTTTTAGTCTATGTACATGTTTACATCATATGGTCATATTAAGAACCCGAAATAAAATCACCGATTTTTTGATGATTTTAGCGTGGGCCAGTCCCTTTAAAATAGCCAATGGTCGAATGTTTGATGATAAAGGTATCGGCCGCTATACATACTACTCGCCCATGGGAGCAAGTACTATTGATTATATGATACTAAGAGAAGATTATATGATCAGTAAATTTAAAGTTCTACCGAAATTAGTAGAATCGGATCATTGTCCTATAAAATTCCATATTCTCAATTCAAAATTGGAAGAGTTAAGCTCTGCAGAAATGAACATACATATTAATGACTCATCACCATGTTCCGATGTTTATATATGGCAAGATGAAAAAAAGATAGAGTACCAAGCATCTCTTCGAAATGAACAGACATGTATTGTGTTTGAAGAAATGCTGTGTGCCGCAGCTGAAGGTTGTAGTAGCGATAATCTATGTGATATTTTCAATGGTATGCTAGAAAATGCATTATCCCCGTTATTTCTAAAGAAGCAGCATCAATCAAAGTGTAGGAAAAACATAAAAAATAACTTTCCTTCAAACCCTTGGTATGATAAAGAATGTAAATCGCTAAAACAAGTTTTAAATAATATTGCCAAAGATAAGAAGTTTAACACACGTCAAAGTGAATATAATATAATGTTACGCCAATATAAACAATTAATCCAGAAAAAGAAGAGATATTACCAAGAAGTCAAACTTAGTCAGCTTGAAAATATGAGAACAGAAGATCCAAATTCCTACTGGAAATTTTTAAAACCTAGAAATTCAACCAAAGGTCCTACCCTGTCACAATTTGTGAAATATTTTGAAGAACAAGTCTACCCTCCTCATGTTGACTATTTTGACTACGATCACATGAATAATATAATGAAGCTAGTTAAATCATCCCCAAATAATATTAATGAGAAGGTAGAAAATGGACAATCCGAATTGTTACAGTTCTTAAACAGTCCCATAACTATAGACGAAATTCAAAAAGCAATTAGAAAGTTAAAATGCAAAAAAAGCGGCAGGCATAGATGGTATTCCTGCGGAATTTTACAAGCATGGTAGTAATGAACTCTTACCAGCACTAGTTTTACTGTTTAATACCATTATAGCCAATGGAGAATATCCATCAAGTTGGGCCACTGGTATAATTCATCCTGTTCACAAAAAAGCTGCCCATAACGTGCCCGATAACTACAGGAAAGTTACAGTAATGCCATGCATTGGGAAATTATTTGAATCTGTACTTAATAACAGACTGTCTTTTAAAAATGATGTATGCTATGATAATGATCCCTTTCAAGCCGGCTTTAGAAGTAACTCCCGGACGACTGATAATATATTTATACTATGTGCCATTATAGATAAGCAAAGGTGTCTTTCAAAGCCCCTGTATACATGTTTTGTTGATTTTACAAAAGCATTTGACTATATTGACAGATCAGCACTGTACTATAAATTACTGAGCAGAGGAATAGACGGCAATTTTTTAAATGTAATAAAGAGTATGTTCTCTAAAGCTGAGTGCCGTGTAAAATGGGATTCATGCATCAGCGAGATATTAAAAAGCGAATTTGGTGTCCTGCAAGGTGGTATGCTCAGCCCCAAATTTTTTACAGAATTTCTGCAGGATATATCCAAATCATTTGATCAAGGTGAGGGTATCCCCGTAGACACTTTATTAATTGTATACTTGTTATTTGCAGACGACCTTGTCCTTTTTTCAGATTCTGCAAATGGATTGCAAAAGCAATTAACTGCCCTGTATAAGTATGTTTCTCTGTGGCATATAATAGTCAGCATTCCTAAAACAAAAGTTCTCATATTTAACAAACGTCATACGTCAGAATGTGACAGCTTCTACTATGGTGATGACATAATAGAAAAAAATGAAAAATATAAATACCTTGGGGTTGTATATAGCACTAAATATCCTAAGAATGTATTGAAAGAAACGTTTCTCCATCTCGCTTCCCAAGCTGGTAAAGCAGTTTTTTCTCTACACAAGCAATCTCGTCCCGTGGTCGGTGAATTGTCACCTGTTATTGCATTCAAGGTTTTTGATTGTCAAATACTGCCCATATTAGAGTATTCAAGTGATATATGGTATACCGGTGATAGTGTTAACGATTTGGAAAAAATACATCTAAAATTTATTAAATCAACGCTGGGTGTTAGAAAGCAAACACCCATTCCTGCAATTTATGGTGACACAGGACGGTTTCCATTGATTATCAGGCAACATATTAAAGCTGTAAAATATTGGTGTAGAATTCTAGACCTATCTCAGAACCACCCTGTCAGAAATGCCTACAATATGCTACTAGAGCTAGATGGCACTGGATTCACAAACTGGTGCTCGCGTATTCGGTCTGTCCTTGAACTAACCGGGCTAGACCAAGCTTGGGAGACGCAGCACATTAGCAATACAAATAAATTCATGCTTTCCTTTAAAGATTCAATTGTTAGAATATTTACACAGCGGTGGAGACAAGATATTGAGAGTTCAAGTAAGCTGCGCACATATTCATTAGTGAAAAAATCTTTGTGTGTGGAACCATACATCTTAAACATAAAGGGGAACCACCTCATAACAGCAATGGCGAGATATAGAATGAGCTCACATGATTTAAAAATAGAGAGAGGACGATTCAATAATCCAATAACTCCAATAAACCAACGAATATGCACAAGGTGTGAATCAAACGAAATTGACGACGAAATACACCTTCTTCTCCACTGTAATGCCATGAACAATGAACGCGAAATCTTGCTTAATTCTATAGCCGGAATTATCAATATGCAACCAACAAATGATATTTTTCTACGAATTATGACATCTAGAGACATAACAGTGGTAAAGTCGCTAGCAAAATTTATCTATGGTTGTTTTGAACAAATTAAGGGTTAAAAATATTGAGTATGATAAATGTAAATTCATCTTCAAGCTGAAATATTTTGTATGTGTGTCGTGACTAGCATGATTAATTATTAACATTATTATCGTTTTAACGTTACATTTTTATGTAGAACAATCACAAGTCCCCTGTCGCTATATTATCCATATTATCATGCCTTCATGATCTGACTTGGGTATTACCACATATCAGGACGGCTGTTGCTCTCGGATCTTATTATTTGGCTTTTTTTAGGGCCGGTTAGGGACGTTTCCGTCGCCTTTGTTATCAGACGAGGTGGGGTTGCTAAGTCAACTGATTTTCTCTATGAGGTCGGGAATGTTTTTCTTCGATTGTAACTCCTAAGTATGTGGTACTAACTAGGTCGTGAGTGAAATGGTATGAACTAAACAATATAGTGAATTAAAATAAGCTGTAATGTTTTTGTGCGAGGGCCATAAAGATAATAAATCACTAGTTAATTAAACAAACTTTATTGCTATTGTGTGAGTGCCATGTCCTGCGTGAATGGCACGCATAATTATTATCCGTAATTTTTATTCTTACTACATCACTAAGTCTCCAACACTCGATAATATGGATGGTTCTGATGCTATACTTTGTTGGCAGTCGACGAACCACCATGCCCGACTTTTATTAGTATGTATATATTGTGTTTCGGTGGTATTACTGTTATTACGTTGTTAAATTTACATCACTAGTCTATATCAGGGAATCGCCGAGTTCATAGCGACTGTCCTTGCATGGTCACATGGCTCGGAGCTACCTGTGCCGCAGATTGTCACATTGATTGTACTTGCATGATATAATATTTGATTTTTAAAAATATCGTGTAATTTTTAACATTGTCCTAATACATTCTCAAATTACTGTAGCATAATTATGCACTTGTATATATTCTAGGTTTCTACGCTTTCCAGAGTGTCTTTTTTGCTACTATATATATAATTAGCATGTCATACATAGTAGCTATTTTATCTCTGGTTTTGGTGCGGGAAACAAAATGATAGACCTTATGTTACCCTGGCAATGCCTTTCAATCTTATTTAAAGGGACTGGCCCAGGCTAAAATCATCAAAAAATCGGTGATTTTATTTCGGGTTCTTAATATGACCATATGATGTAAACATGTACATGGACTAGAACTGCAAATTTTTATAATTTTTGTGCTACGCATTCATCAGTTAGACTAGATATAGAGACGAAATTCCCGCATTTCCTATTTTTGACATGGTTGTCAATAATTACAAATCAGGAATTTCGTCTCTATATCTAGCCTAACTGGTGAATGCGCAACACAAAAATTATAAAAATTTGCAGTTTTAGTCTATGTACATGTTTACATCATATGGTCATATTAAGAACCCGAAATAAAATCACCGATTTTTTGATGATTTTAGCGTGGGCCAGTCCCTTTAAAGTACATACCCAGTGCTTCTTATGGCAATGCCAGTTAACATGATTTTAGTTGTGTATGTCATACTATGTATATTGTCATATGATTTTAACAAATAAACAATGTTGTATATACATGTACATATCTCTAGTTCTATGACAAATAAGTCTGGATTGACTTTCTTTCTGTCAATAAAATATCTGTCTGTCTGTGTCTGGTTACATGTGATAATGATGGATTAGGCTGCTTTAGATTTCACGGCTGAGTAAGAAACATTAAAAGTTGATATTTTACAACTCCGTGACGATTTTGTTAGGCCTATTTAAGGCAGAAGAATTGAAATTGAAGAATAAAGACTTCGTGAAAATTCCTGGCTAACTGGGGCCTATTAAAAGACCCAGAATAAATAATAATTGTACATCTACTCTTGTATGTACATAATGTTTGCATTGTAGTCCTGTAAAAATGATTTTTTGTCAAGCATTTTTCATTACGTGCAGTGGGCCTGCTTCAGAATGTGTGTAAAATCAGCAAAATGTATGATGGGTATCAAACATATAATATAAATTCCAATGATGGATGAGATATAAATATATACTACCGGCCTATACATATTTTATGTTCATGATAATGCAATTTAGAGCATAGATATACATTCTCTGACACACCTGTAGCTGATATTTTGCAATGCTGTTTCAAGGCCCCTAGGCCTCTTGTTTATGCACCTCTCTGATTTATGGATCACGCCATGCACACGATTTGGCTATATAATCTATCATCTATGTTTAAGTTATGTCATTTCAATTAACATAGTGGGTCCAATGCATTTTAATCGGTCGAATAATATTAACAATGATGATGCACAATTATTTAAGTAAAATTATTATTTATATGTATATAGGCCTGGAAAAATTGTTCTACAATAAACATCCGCTGTTAAAAGCGATAGGCCTAGTTTTGAACAGTACCATCACCATATACACTTTGATCGAGCAAGGAATATAACGTTAGAAAGACTTTCTATATTCTTTGGATTGAGGGGTGTTGAAAAGCTTGGGATAACTGTTATCGCGTCGAGCACAATTATCACTCGCACATTATTAAATCTACTACTGATGATTGTAATCAGGTCCCGCATAACAATGCAAAAGCGAAAAAAAAGAAATATTGCAGGTGAAATTGAACTATCACAACGGTGTCATCAAAAAAAGAAAACAAGTAATTTGGTGCTGCGTTGTGGAGCGGAGAGGGTTAACGAGCAACAAATCAAAGGGATTAGTCAATGGAGTGACGCTTGTTGACTTAAGATGTTACAAGTTACGATTACAAGTCGTGACGTAGGGTGCAATCAAATGGACACTTGGAGGCCGGGTGACGATTGAATCAGTGACATTGGGTCAAAAAATAATGTGATAATAATAAAAGTTTACAAATCCTAAAACCTGAGATAAAATATCTAGGCGGTTTTGCAATATTTAATTATTATATATCAAGCATATATATATATGTAATTATTATACTCTTATACATTCTTTTCACTGCCTAATTTATTATATTGTTATACTGAGTAATCATTTTATTTTACTGTCATAATTATAATCTATTGTAGATGCATGTATATTTTCTATTGTTTTATTATACTTTAATATTGTACATTGTATAAATAATAAATGTAGACTAATAATAATCATGGAAATGTACATAAATAGGCCTACTCGGTGAAACATGCCAAATAGCATAGCTTAAATACATACTTTTTCATTTCACCCCGCATTTGAAGCAGGTATTTCGAATATAGTAGGCCTATGGTATCGAGTAGGCCTTCTGTGTTTTGCATTCTTATACTGATAAAACTATATTGTTTCTGTCCAGATATTAAGATATTGTCTTTGACATTGAGATCCTAGAGATATATGGAACACTATCTTCCAAACCAAGTGTACTATTATACAATGCTACTATATTGTATATAATATCACTGTATTTGTTTTTTAACATTTTCGTTACTATAATATGTACACTGAATAAACCATTAATATTATTATATTATACTATAATTTTTAATACAAATTTGGTAAGCCAATGGAGTATAATTATTCAACAATCGTGAAATATCATAAAAAAAGGTTTTTTTTCAAATTTTGCCAAACCTTGAACCCTTTACTTGTCTTTTTTGTTTTTAAAGCGAAAAAAAAAATCTCTCTGGTCAATGAAGCATATCTAATACTATAAAAAAACGCATATAAAATCAAATAAATTTGGCCAATAGAAGCTTATATGTGACAATAGTGTATAATATTCAATTTTTTGGCGGCCAGTTTGAATTTTTACAAATTAGGGGTGTTAACAAATCCAAAAATGTGTGTCCTAAATGATAAGTACACCCCAAGGGGCACATGGACCAAATTTGGTGATTTCTTCCAAAAATGAACATCAAAACCTCTGAGACAGTGGACTGCAGAAATAGATCTTCCAGTAGGTTAGGTCGGTTACGTCTACTTACACAAAAAAAAAAAGATATTACACTTGTTCTTACCTGACCTAAAAATTGACGTTTTGACATGGAATACATTTAATCTTCCAATAATAAGATAGATTTTTTTCATTTTGATCTTCGAATTTACTTTTTGATCTTGAAAAAATCTTAAAAACTAATACCATAAATAAATTATCCAGGCAAAAGCACACCGAAAAAGAGGTACTGCACATGATGTTGTTGATATTCGTATTTGTTAAAAATAATATTTTCAGGAATTTGACCTTAAAAGTGACACTATGACCTTAAAGGTCACCTTGAATCACAAGCATAATACCAAAAAAGAATTTACCAGTCGAAATCCCATGTTTTAAGCTTAATTTATCTGGAAAAAAACACATTTTCGATTATTTGACCTTTAAATTAATTGACATTGAAGATGACTTCGAATCATAAAAATAATCTAAGAAATCCTAAGAGTTTTGACACTGCCTAAATGTTATTGTAACCATGAGCTCCCCATCTCTTAAAAACATGGATTATAAACAAGAATCATGGTTTAATTGTAAAATTTTAGGCAATTTTGAATGGTTTTACCGATTTTCAATGCTAATGGCGGTCGTCTTGGAGATGACCCAGTTATAATCCATTTTTATGGGTCAAATTATCGCCTATTAAACTATGCAGCATGAATAAGTGTCAGTTATTATAACTCTCTGACCTCACTTCAAGTTTTATAAGAAATTTACGTCTATATTCACTTTTCTACACTTTTTAAAAATTGCCACGTCGGACTCCACATCTTTTAAAAGGGCAACGTCGCACGTCGTTTTTAACCCATGTAGGCCTGGAATCCTTTTTATGTTTTCTAAGATTTATGTTTTCTTCGGAAATCTATTTCAATTGATGCTAATTTCACAGTGCCCGCCGCTTTGAATATTAGTTGATTATTGAACATTTTGATAATAACAAACATATTTCTGGTTAGAAACCGCGGTTAGTAACCAGCAATATACGGGTAACCATCGTAACTTGTCAAACAGCCTCAGAACATATAGGCACGACCACAAGACCACCTCAAAACAGTTACAATCTAGATGATGGGTTACCATTTTGGACAAGCAAGATAATTTATATGTTCTCCTTTGAAAGACTAAGTCACCTTTATTGTTAATTACATTTTATTTCAAAACAAAGCTGAGGTATGGCACACGTGTTTCAGATTATAAATACACATACAAAAACTATCTTAAAATAACTAACATTCTCCTAGTAGTATCCTAATAGCAATCTGAAATTGATGAAGGCAAAGTGGTACACATTAGCCACTTAGCTGCAAATCACAAAGGTCTAAATAAGCTGTTCACCATTGCACTTTCCAGAAATATTTCTGCACTGTAACTGTGGAATGATAAGAAGACAAAATGGACGGATGAAGACAAAAATATTTTTGATGTATTGTTTTAGCTTGGGTTACACTCCATATCACCATCACCAGACGATTTCATTTTACTGAGCTCCGCTTGCAACTGTTTCTCCATCTCAAGAATCTCTTTTGGCTTTTCATACTGAAAGTAAAAAAACGAAAACAATAAATTATTATCCTTTTAACCTACTGTATATCATAACACCCACACTAAAAAGTAAGCATGTGCATGTAGTTATACTAAAATGTTTTCTAAGCTTTATTTCATTTGTTTTATTTCGGTCGTTTTTATTCATATCATAGATAAATAGTGCTTCACAGGTGTGTTAGAAGAGATAAGTAGGCTGTGACACACTTAGCCTACTTCTTTATGTACAAGCAGCAAAACTACTGGTACTGTATATATCAAAGACTTAAAAACAAAACTGACACATATGACCATTTGTTAATGATGAATTGCAGCAACGCTACACTAGAACTATCAGAAGGCTTCATCTTTATCATTGATTTTAACAAGATAAATTTGGGAAGTAATGGTGTGTGTAATGTAACATCAGCATTAATAATGAGATCTAATACTCACAGTGATAATGAGTGTATTGTGAGCATGTGCGGTTGAGATGTTTGCCTGATTCAGTGGAAGAGATGATCGATCCATGTCTGGGATAGAGAATTTCTTATAGTATCTAGATAAAGTAATAGATAAGTTTGATGTATAAAAGATCACCCTGCAGAAAATTTGTGAAATATACACAAATAGCTGGGTTAAATATGAAAATAGTGCTTCGTTGTCGCATAAATATGAAAGGACCACAGCTTGCAGCTTGTATTGGTCATACAATGACTTCAGTGACTGCATTACATCTTCATGTATAATTATGACCAAGTCCCAAGACAAATATAATTTATGGTAGATACTGATACTAGAACATAATTTCTTATACAATTTTGTGGACAAAAATTTTGTTTCTATAGACTACTTAAAGGGACATGCCCAGGTCTAAAATCATCAAAAAATCGGTGAATTAATTTTAGCTTAAAAAATATGACCATATGATGTAAACATGTCCATAGACTAGAACTGCAAAAGTTTTTTAATTTTTGTGCTGCGCATTCACCAGTTAGGCTAGATATAGAGAAAAAATTCCTGATTTCTAATTATTGACAAAAATTATTATGTCAAAAATAAGAAATACGGGAATCTCGTCTCTATATCTAGCCTAACCGGTGAAAGCGCAGCAGAAAAATTTAAAAACTTTTGCAGTTCTAGTCTATGGACATGTTTACATCATATGGTCATATTAAGAAGCCAAAATAAAATTACCGACTTTTGGATGATTTGAGACCTGTCCCATTAATGCTGTAAATTTTAATATAATTTTTCTCCTGGATCTTATAGTGTATGGTCATATGTCGGTAAATGTGGTTGCGTGGGAATTGGAATTGCATGTTAATTCCTGACACCTATGTTCAATTTGAAGAAAAATTATTACTGAACAAAATAAAATAGGGTGTCATTTTTCTCTGAAACTCTAAAGGTCATTTTCGGGGTCTTAAAGGTCATGACCTTAAAAACACATTGGGATTTTTTAAAACGTTTGTATTTCAAGGTAATATAACTTCATGTAATATAGATAATTAGAGGAAATTGGCACAAAATGGTCAAAACTCATAATAAAGAAATATTCTGAAGCTTTAAAGGTCATTTCCAGTCTCTTGAAGGTCATAACCCTAAACACACATATAGTCCATAGGCCAGAATTGGTCACCATGCCCCCCCCCCCCCACTACTCACTCACACCAACTTTTTTTTAAGCTTTGATATGTCTAAAACATGAAATGAGATATTACCAGTAAAAAAATAAGGACAAATATTATATTTTGACTTCCTTTATGGGAGTACCCCATTGCAGTAGAGTAAATAGTCGTCTCTCCACATACCCTCGAACATGTTTTTTATTATAAAATATTCATAATAAGATTGAAGGGTTATGACCTCTAGGGGTCGAAAAATGACCTTAAGGTAACCTGAAAATAAAATCACTGTTAATGAGAATGAAATGAAGAAATAATTTTGAACCCCTTGAAAATGTGGATTGCAGTAGTGAGACACAACTTCAAATGGGTCAAAATTTACTCGCTAAAATAACTTGGCATGCAAAGGATGGAGAGAAAGAGACTGTAATCAAGTGTTTATCAGATGTACTTACTTTTTGTTGCTTGTTCTTATTAAAATCCATCTTTTTTCAGGATTAGCTTTTACTTCATAAACTTCAATGGGATAAGGCAAGTTTCGAATTCGCCATTGAAATGCTTTTCTAGTATCTTTTCTTACAAAAATTGGCTACAAAAGATAAGATTCACATTTAATCTACTGCACACTCAATTTGATGACATCACACATGTGGTTCACTTTGAACAACCTTTTTGGATTAACAAATACATGTACATGTATACCCTGCCTTACAAAGTTTTTACAGACTTATTTTATTATTTCAAATTTTCATCCACTTGAAGCTGTGCCTTGCTCATGCGATACACAGCTTCAAGTGACTTTAAATTATGCTGACATGACAAATTCGAGATCCCTTTTTTAAACAATTTATTTATTTTTTAGTTATGAGACATATTTCACATTAAAAATGTTATTTTTGGTGATGATAATAAAATTATTGATCATAATGATGAAATAAAAGGCCTCATCGGTGTACCATCTGACGATGACAAAATCAATAGCTATAGGCCTAATGGTAGAGTAGCTAAATAAACCACTGCAACAACACTGCGATGAGGCCTTTTTTTCATCACCATCTTGACATCCTGGTGGGCATCATAACTTGATCTGATGGTGCAGTTATTTGTCAAACTGGTATTTATATATTATACTTCTTCAATGATTGAGCATGACTATACGACCTGTATTTTGGATTAAATTGCAAGATTACTGTATTCAGTAATATCAAGATTTTTACCAATAAATATTTGCATGGAAAATGCCATTCTTGCTCATTAGACATAACCACTCTGCGTGACATTTAGATAAATGCATAAACAAAAGATTTCTTCCTTGCTGGAAGGATTGATTATCATCACAATACCCAAATTGAAAAAAAAAACCTAAGCCAAATATAAATATGTTTGAATTGCTATATGAAAATATCTCGAAATTTAAAATGCAACGGGGATTTAATTTATTATTTTCTAATAAAATTATAAGTGACCTTAGTTATCACTTAATTATCACATAATGAATAATAATTAAAAACTTACATTACTTGAACTTTCCACCATTCCCGCTTCGTCCGGTATCGCTGATATTGAAGGCTGTTCACCAACCTCAAACTCCCAACTTCCAACTCCTCCAAGAGTTCCTGTTTTTTTCCATTTGCGCACTATTGGATAATTTACAACATAAATGTTATTTGACAATTAATCTTTCTTTCATCACAGTATTTACTTATTCTAGATTACCGGTAGTGAAAAATAGTCGACAATATTTGAGGCAATGAATAGTTAAATAACCTACCGCATGACAAATAGGATTCTTACTAATTTTCAACCACTGATTTTTATTTTTTAATACAATTAAATCTGCAACATGTTTCAAGAAACCATTGTAGAACCCAGCAGCTCCCACTCAAGGACAGCATATTTTTTTAACCAAGTATAGGCCTATCTTCAGGTTGCACAATCATCGCAGGTGGTGGACTAGCATTACAGTATACCCAGTAAACAGGAGGCATCGATTAACTGTTCGCTCACCATCACTGGTCCTACAGGCCAGATATGACAAACTCTGGCAATTACACTAGATGTAAAGGCCAACCAGAAAGGCAAACTAAAAATTGATCATAAAATGTCCACCAATTCTCATCACTACCTAAAAGCTCTAAAGATTTCATGTCATAATCTTCTGCCATCTCCGTGCCATCTGTGAATGTATAGTGAATCTTCCTTTTTCCTGAAACATAAACAGATAAAAAGTCAAGTTTACAGCAAGTCCTATAAAATATCACATACCAATAAAAAAATGTATGTCATCATTTCTATTATTTTATTGGAAGTAGATTTATGTTTACGGTCACCTGATCATAATGCATTGTGAACTTACCTAGCAACTATACTCTGGCACATGATGGCTATATTTCATTTAACTTGAAAAAGGTCACAACTTGAAATGGGGAATATGCACACTTATTTTCCTACATCTGTGACAAAGCCAGGTTACTCATGGGGTATATTTTATAAAGTGTTCCACATTTTGTGTTTTATATTTGTGAACTGATGGTATTTAACATAGTGTAGAGATCAGATCACAAATAAATACAATTCGATGACCAAGTATGGGCTAGAAATATGTGGGAATCTTTAAGAATTGAGATACCTGGGGAAGGATGCACTAGTTTACCCAGGGTAAAACCTAGGTGAAGTTTTGTTTGCCTGCTCTGCACTTCCTCATGTAGCTGACGAGGTCACCAGTCACAGCCCGGCTGACCAGCTCCTATTGAAAAAACACGCGAGGCACTAGTATGATGTTTGCTCGCCCTCATCTGACTGTCTACAGGCCTAGTGGTGTACAATCAATTTGTGACGCGAAAAAGTGTCTGCCCGCCACTTCTAATAAGTTTTAAAGGTCACGTTAGGAAAATATCCACAATTTAAAATTCAAATCGAGCTGCTATGAACAGTATAAACGGCGGCCATTTTGTTTAAATTTCTGGAGTCTATAGACAACACTCGGGGGGACAACTCCCTATAAAGCTAGCGTCCCATCCGTGAAGATGAGATTTGCAAACCACCTCTAAGCACTGCAAGTACAATTGAAAAATGACTCCTAAACAATGCAAGCTCACTTGAAAAAAGACCCCTTTTTACTTGCCGCTATACAAGCTCACTTAAAAAAAAAGACCCCTTTTTACTTGCCGCTGAGTGAAGGTTGAAAAAATGACTCCTAATTCTGTATTTCTAAACAAACTTCTCTTTAAAAATACCCCTGATTTGAATTTTTTAGGTCATTCTGACCCCCTAAACACGTAACGCGCGTTTTTTATAAAAAACAGCCCTAATAATGTGTTTTCTCCTTCACGGATGGGAGGCCAGCTTTATCCCCATTAAAGGGAGCAGCCCCCCTGGGAAACAACATCCAGCTCCCCGTCTGGAAACGAAGTGCCAAACAGGTGCCCCGTCTTAGGCGTCTACCTGCGACAGTGAGTAAGAGTGACTGAGTATAAATGAATATATATAACTGTTACTGTTAGGCTCCTATAACTATTTCCAGCCCCGAGAGACGCAACACTTACGTTGGCTTACGTAAGTCATAACGTCGTAAGTGTTGCGTCTCTATTCTATGATATTGACAGGTGTGAAAACTGGAAGTGGGCGATAATGACATAAACATTGAATTGAACAATATTTCTAGAATACCATGAACACTGGATCAACATTTATAATGGGAAAACAAACTTAGGCAGATAAGTAAGACGAAACTGTACACCATGAATACAAATTAACAAACCGTCTTGAATTAGTGAGGTTTTACGAGCAGCTTTCAATTTTTCCAGCCATGGGGAAGCCATGTTTGTTTACACTCAGAAATGGTAAAATAAAAAAAGTTATAATGGTTAATAGACCTGTCTTGCATGGCATTCACCAGGTGGCTCTGGCGTTAATCAGGTTAATGTCTCGCCACACATAATACCCCTCACAGTCACAGTAACTTAGGCATGTATTATGGCCCATACGCTTGGGCCTCGCAGTATTCTTTAAGTAAAATAAATTTTTTATAAACCTATGTATTTTTAGATCATCAGGGCACACTCTATCAATATATGGAATACGGCATCAGCTCATCGGTGTCGACTCGATCACTGAAGTTAAGCAACGCTGGGCCCGGTCCATAATAGGATGGGTGACCGCCTGGTTCTACCAGGTGCTGTGACGTTATACACTAGGACATGCGTGCAGCGATGTCGTGTCGTGGGGCTCATATAACCACGTAAAACAGATGGCTCGTCTGACTGACCTATAGAGCTGGACATAAAATAATCTCAAAGGACGTAGGCGCAGTTTCCATCTAGCGAGACCCTAGAAAATCTACAATGTGTGAGTATAGCCTAAGTATAGGCCCTACTTAGCACATAAGGCGAATTTATTTGGAATGAAAAATAACTTGATGCGCCTCATTGGCACCTCAGCTGTATATCTCCCAGGAGACTGAGTTGGAATTTGAATAATAGCAGGCCTTGCTAAGTTACTCTCAATGTTCAGCACTCTGAACAGACTCCGGCTGGATAGGCCTACATGCGCTATATAAGATTTCATTCATTCATTCAATATAAAAAATAAAATGTGTAGACATATGCGGCTTTTTTTCTATGTTCACATGAAAATGTTAGGTCGTAATCTAACGTTACAAGTGGCAAAAGCAACTGCAGACTGAACTCGTTGTGGCCAATCTTGGGCCGGACGGAATCTGAGACTGACGAGTTGTTGGCTTCCGCTCAGCCTTTCACCACGTGTGAACTCGCGCCACATTCGCTCACATCGACTCAACTGCTCTGAGAGGACGGACGCATAAATCCGCCCGTCACTTTTGCCGGCCCACGGGGCCAGGTTGTCACTCTCTGCCGCTAGGCCTACTAGCATAACGCATCTGACACCATTTGGAACATCATGAATAAAGCAAAGAAAAAAATAATCATCCTGGTGTTAACTTGATTTATCCATTTGTGCTGACCGGGCAGGACTCTGAAAATATAGTTTGGACGTGGTGGTATTTTACCAAGACCTCCATAACAACATACTCTCTGAGAGTTGCCAATACACGGGAGCTATCAAAAGCAGCATTGTTACTACCAGCATCAGGACTATACGTAGGCCTACATTTTTAAATCTATCTTTCCCGATTTTATTGTTTTCAGAGCAATAAATGGTCACCCAATCTAAATGAACGGATATCAAAATGCTATAAATGTAATATTCAAACCTAAGCCTGCTCTAAATCGCCACATTAAAAAAAATAGTCCATCTGAACTTTTTAATGCCATGCGAGCATGAAGCTGTGTGGTGAGACCTTATGTAAAATAGCCTACAGTTTGTAGGAATATTTTTTTCGTGTCATCTGAAAAATACATTTAATTCTGTGTTGAAAATAGAAAACCTTCTGCAATTCTGATGATTAGCAAACTCACAAACACAAATTGAAGTTCTCTTGTTTTCTATTATAGATGTCGAGAGATGACCTATTTTCTATGGTAAACCATGGTTTTCTCTTTTTCGGAGGCATGTCTACCGGCTGTCTATTTTTTCAGATATTCAACATGATCTTAGACCATCTTATGCAATAAACGATGGTATTTTTAAGGAATTGTGTTGTCCCTTAATTAAGCACACAAAAATGAGAGGTATAGATTATTAAGGGAAAAATCATTCCAGGAAAGTGATTGAAGTCAGTTCAACTTATAACTATATTGACGCTATATCGGCGGTTTCTGGGTGTATATAAGCCATAATAGGACATTCATCATGTCAGTTTCGTTAATTTTGCAACACAAACTGTCAAGATAATTTATTATTGCTGAATGGGCTTGTAGGCCTACTAGGCCTAGGCCTATTGACAAAAAATTAGCAAAGGAAATTATCTAGGCGCAAAAAATGCCGTGGGCTTGAGAAATAGTTTTTAGAGACGAGCACACATAATACCCCTCCCAAAGACTTAGGGCCTACATGTAGGCCTATTATGGCCCATACGCTTGGGCCTCCCAGCATTCTTAAAGTGAAAACATGTATGTAAGCCTATGTGTTTTGTTAATCATCAGGACATAATCTATCAATAAAAAAAATAAAAAGGTGCTCAGACTATTTCACATAGAAATGTTAGGTCCTAATCTATTCTTCAAGAGTTAGCATTATACGGGAACTTCTGAATGCAGCATATGCCTTGTTACTACCAGCCTGGGGACTAACGTGTGTTACATTTTATAAATATCTATCTTTGCCGATTTCGATGTTTTTGGAGCAAGAAATGGTCACCCAAATATGGGTTGCTGCTTATCGTTACCCTTAATATAATAAGGGATTCTATAACTAAGCACCAGCACTGTTCGCACCTTGTAATATTTATTATTTGATTTAATTTCATTACATCAATGCAATTGATGACCTTTATTTTACATTATAGCACTATTAAAACTGAAAAATTCTACATAAATGTGTTTTTTGAAAGAAATATTATGTAAATTTAGCCAATTTTAGTCAAAAAGCCTTGTCCCACATTCTAACTCTCACATAAACAGGTGATTTATTCTACATTTCCTGTATTATATATTATATCTGGTTCTGATACAATGCTAGTGTAAAACACCATCTATAAGATTATATACGAGTTGTTTTTAAATAATTGTATTATTTTACCACTTTTTATGCAATTTATGTCTATCCCACATTGCAGCGACTCTCCGTAAAAATTATAGTTTTCAGCTAATTTCTATACTTTTTCTGACCAAAATATCACTTGTCTGGTACAAAACAGTTGCGCGAGACCTTCATGCAGTGAATCGTGAAAAAAAGTATAATAAATGTGTTTTTGTTTAAAAATAATGTAAGGTTTGTGCAAGTCTTTGGGTGAGAATTTTAATTCAACATCTCTCCATAACATGATTTTTTCCACATAAATACTGCATTTAAACTTTTAAGCACCCTACAACCTCCAAACCTACTACAACCTCATTTAAAAAAAACTAAAATAATCATAGTATAGCATAATACATAGATTTTGTAAAAAAAAACGTCTCTCCATAACGCGTATTTTCTGTGACTCCATAACAAAAATAAAAACGTTATGGAGAGTAAAAGTAGTCACAAATTACCCTTTTACTCATTTAAAATAGCTATAAACCTTTATGAATTTAGTATTTTAACCAACAAGTGACACTTGTTGAAATAGTAATTTTTCTTTTTGTCTTTTAAATTGTGTTTGCATTGATATTTAGTATTTGTTTATTGTCACTCCATAACAAAAATAATTGTCGTAATGGAGAGACAATGTTTGTTATTATTACTCTCCATAACGACAATAATTGTAAGGGAGAGTAATTCTTATTTCATTATTTAAGGGTTTTTGTCATAAAATGATTCTTTCTAAATTAAGTGATCAACATTATCATAGCCATGTTCAACGACCTGTTAAATATGGTATACTTTTGTAGAAGGGTCACTGATAAATTTAAGTTTGAAGATTACTCCGTACATAAATTGGTCTCTCCATAACGGTAAATTAGTCTCTCCATAACGGTAAGAAAAATTTAAATTGATAAAAATAAGCATTTAAAATTGAAATTAAGCTCTGCTGACAACGCTTGTCATTAAACAAAGCTAAGGTGATATATGTTTAAATTTTTGACAATATTCAGACAATCTCATATATCAAGGAAAATATCATCACTGGTGCTTAGAATTATAGAATACCTCATTCATATACGTATACGCGTTTCTACTTCCATTTTTATATTTTCAATAAAAGCTAATAAATACAATTATTGTTAACCTGAACCCTTTAACCGCCAAATTATTCGATCTAAATTTTCACTCACTTGAAATTGTGTCTCGCTGACGCGATCCACAACTTCAAGAGAGTGAAAAAATTTCAGATTTGAAAGTATGGAGATCAACTGTTTTCAAATATTGCTGATTTATGTCATATTTTATCTTTAACAGTAGGGGGCCTACTTAGGGGGCCTACTTAATGTGCTAATATAAAATAAAAACCCGAATATAAGCGACACCGGCGGTTAAAGGGTTAATATATAGGTATACACGTTTCTACTTCCATTTATATATTTTCAATAAAAGATAATAAATACAAGTGGTCACAATTATGCAAGCATGTGCATTTACGACTACGTATAATGCATTAAAGAATAATTGTTAAGATTATTAGGCCTACTAAATTCTTAGATTTTGGGATTGGAAAAAAATACAAAATTTCAAATTCCTTTCGATTGACATAACGTTATAGTAACGTCATCACAACGTTATATGGTGGAATCTACATAACAACAAAATATATTAGAGGAATTGCATATTTTACAATATTTTTGTCGTTTTATTTAAGAAACAGCATTATTATACATTGAGATATATATATTAAATATCATTCTATTAATAGCTTCGCGAATCATAGACCCTGTTTATTAGCAGGCTTAGTTCATCGTCCGGCCCAACAATATGCCAACCATGGGCCAATGTATTGTTGTATAGGATAGACCCTGGGTCAAAGATCAGCTAACCAGAAGGTGTCTGTAATATTAGACAACGAACATGCCTCTCATATAAATCCCATTTTCATCACATTCCTTGTAGAAAAAAATATATTTTAGATGGACAAATCAAGAGGTGTGAAATGAATCGGGCCGTAGGCCACTTTTGTGAATGTAGCGGGGTGTGTACGTGTGTGGCGGACAGGAGTGATTACTCCTCTGGCCAACGAGTCGACTCTTTGGCTAGATTCGCAGCGCTCAGGCATCACGATGCCAAGGCTGGTGGTTCGATCCCCCGGCTGGGCAGTTTCAACACTGTTACATTATTGTAACAGGTCTAAATAGTCCAGTGCGTCATACACACACCCGGCTACATACTCCCCTCTCAAATATCTGCTCGTACCCGAGCAGCCTTCAACACACTCGTGGGTTAACTTCTCCTGCTTGCCTTTTACGGACAGCGAACTCTGGCGTGAAAGGCCACTACCCTAGGGCCCCCGCCCTCAAGAGTTGAGAGTAACATGTTTCAAGATAGGAGTTATCGTCATCAGAATGAGTTACCGTACTCCTTTATGGATGCGCTCTACCAAGTTCAAGCTATAATGAATAAAACAAAACCTAATAGTATTTGTCCTCATTTTGAATACTACAACGATCAATATTTATGTGTCATTTTTGATCAAACACGGCAAAGGTTTATCATAGCAGTTATCGTTTCCTCATCAAAGAGTTACCATATTCAGACACGAAACGACATTTGAAGTTACCGTTTTTCGGCTTAAAACGGAAGCCACGATGTTTATTATATACTAAACACCCTTGCTAGATGTAGTCTAAAACAATGACATTTAACAAAAATAAAAGCATACATTTTGTCGTATTTTTGTCGTCAAACATATTGCGATTAGAGTAACTCTTGTGGTTTAGGTGCGTTTTAGCCATATATTTAATAATTACAATCATTACAAGAGAATTCCACTTTTCCCAGGTACCATCAATATGCTCATTACAAGCATTATTTACATTATCACAGAGATTTGTATCATCAATGAGATTTGCTAATAGTGTAGAGTTCATACTTTTAAAATTGTACGCAGCAGTTCGTGATTTACTGTTGTGTCACTATTTAATTTAGGCTCTCAAGACTGGAACCATCGTTGCTGCAATTGAATTGTTCTCCAAGCTATTATTATATCTTGCTTTTATCTTTATCCCACTTGTCATTAATGCAAGTCATGCCTCATCGATTCGGGAACACCTGGAGCACCGTTTAATTAACACCCGCTAAAGCTAACATTTTGATTTTAATACATGTTAGAACAAAATATAGATAGATCAATTCGGTAGCTAAATCAGATATATGCAAATAATAAATACCGTAAGTGCCAAATAGGTTTCTCAGCATATAAAACTGAAGCGGGAAATAATGTTAATATTGTTATTTAGAACAAAATATATATTATATTCAATACTATTATTGTTAAATTTGCTTGGTCCGACTTGCAAGAAAAATACATCAAATACATGTAGCAAAATAATACAAATACAGGCCTCTTTAGCTAAAAAGTCAACTACAAATACACAACATTCAAATTCGCAAATAGAAATACGTCGTTGACCCAATCCCTGCTGATTTATACCATAATGATTACATTTTTAGAGTAAAATAACGTTGGCAAGAAGGTCGAATGCCTTCGAGATATCTAAAAAAATGGGTATCGGTATTTTACCTTTGTCATGGTTTTGTACATTTATACAAATAAGGTGATCGATGCTAACTCTATGGGATGACCTGTACATATGTACTGACAGTCATATACAAGGAGGTTATATGAGTGGAGAGGCTACGTGACGGCTGCTGTGTCAGCAGTGAGTGAAGCCAATCGGCGCACCCAGCGGCCATCTTGATCAACCCAAGAAACGATGCGGTGGTCTGTATTCATGACTGCTGGTACTATGAATCCCGGTGAAGACGATCCTGAAAACACAAACATTTAGACAACGTCGGCCCATCGTCGAAGGCGTTGGGCCGACGTTGCACAAGGGTTCTACAAATGCTTGTGTTTGCTAGGAGGCGTTGTGAAATGTTGTTTTAATGTTTGGCCAACGTCGTAGACTGCGAATGAACCACACCTTAGTGAATGTCTCATTTTCTGGGATACTCATTATAGACCACACTATAGGCTACCCACTCAGAGGGGTGCCAACTAAGGGGGCAAGAGAAAAGAACATTTTTAATAAATTAACATAATAAGAAGAAACAATCACCATGTAAAAATATAATTTAAATGAGATATAGATCAATCTATTACAATGGAATTCATGTAGAACAATATTTCGTCCTTCTGAGTTAAAACCCACCTTGAATCTCAGGATGATAGCGACATCATTATATAGTTATTATATACTTAAAATGTGTTAATAACGATATAACACGTTTACAACGCATAATAATTTAGTCCTGTTAGGCATGGGGGTCGGGGTAACCACGATGGCAACGTAACTGCTATCATGTATTCGAATGCTGTAATTGCCCTGCAAAGTCCTGTATATCCACACTGTTGTGTACATGTGAAACAAATTAACGCATGGCAACACCGTGGAGAATAAAAAACCTTAGAACATAAAACAGCAGATTTTGATGGTACAAAATTCTCTCGTCTCAGTGCATTAACCCATCTGTCTCGAAGTGTTTCATTCTTTGGAAACCTGTACAATCATAAAACATCTAATAATACGCCACCATTACGTATGGACTGCCTATGATTGGTATCACCTCTGATACAAGAGACAAATATTTTATTTACAACATTTCGTCATGCGACCCTCCCCCTTCATCTAGACAAAACGAATAATTATTTTAGTGAAATTTCCCTTTCAAAATAAATATATATCGACACGAGACCAACCCCCACATCTAGACCCCTTTACTAAACAACCCTCTATCCCTGCCCGGGATCCATACATATACATACTGTATACAGAGCCCACAGTACCGTAGGGTACTAGTCCTTATCTCAGTATTCCATCCATGCACATCCGAAAACATGTGAAAAACCTGATAAGACTACTTACAGATGTAAGGTAATTGAACGTTTTCGATCTCTATCTGGTCGGTTTGTACAACCATACGCTGAACAAGCAGGCATTGTGAAAATTATTTAAAGTACTGTGAAATTGAATAGAAAAAAATACGCTTGAGCAATGGTTATCACGCGGAGTAGACCCAATGTTTTGGGTGAGCCAAAATGGCGTCCGCTGCCGTGGGTGGCTTTAGGGCTGGGACGTCACAGCATCTCCATCCATACAAGCTCCTTGGTCATATATAAGTTTATGTTCACTCAATATGTACTGAATTGTTTGAAAATAAGAAGTTTTTCAATTCGTTTTCATACAGAAGCAGACGCTTTTCCTGTCCTGATAACAGCTGTCAAATTTTCAGGCTATTGAAGTCAACTATCATTAGTAGGCCTATATTCGGAAGTGGGAGGGTTTGTTGCCTATTTTATATTTATACTACTAAGGATGATTATCCGAGCCCAAACGTGACTATATAGGCATATACACTCCGAATTTTGCTTCCATCTCAAAATGAAAAATATGAAATGACAAATGATATCCTGCCACAAGCTGAGAAACAGTGAACACATGCGCATTTCACAGATCTGAGAGAGAAGAAGTATAAGAGATATAATAGCAGATATCGAGTTCAGATGACCTCAAATTATAGTGATCGGTATTACATGGAATTATCAAATTGAGGTAGAAATTTATTAATATTTACAGAGCTAGGCGAGTAAAAAAACAACAAGAAGCTGTAAATTGTATAAATTGTATTTTTCAATCTTCGTACAAAACTATAATTCAATGTTTTTCCATGCCTATTCGTGCATTCATAACTAGCAGACTATGCCAGTTCACAATGTCTTTAACACAGTTAATACAATAATACATATTGGGACCTAGCGAATCACATACATTACGGCAATAATCGTCCCCTTGGATATGAAAAGGTGCATCCGCCAATTTGTGACGTGGCACATACACCGTTTAATGTGCAAGGGAACGTAATAATATCATTTGATACTATCATTGGATACTAAGGTGTAACATCAAGTAGATTGACATATCAAGTTTCTACAATTACCCAATGACACCAAGAACGACCTGTCAGTAGGTAATCCTGTAACAGAGCTAGGAGGGAGAGTATGCATGGAAAGGCAGAATATCAGAGACACATCTGTGCACAAACGGGACCAGAATAATTCCGAAATGGAAAGCTAAGGCCGGCGAAAACAAAAAGAGTGTGCTCAGAATTTGGGGTTGATATCGTAGTTGTTAAGCATCAAGGTAAAAAAGAGGTCTTCTGGGAGCTGGGTATACTCTTGAGCAATTATGGTGAACTAATAACTAAGTCAGACGTGACATGGGGAAACCGCGCTTTGAGCTTATTGTTTGTATAAATTAGGTTTAATCGTTCAGTCTATTCAGCATTAAGACACAGAGGTTGTAGGGCTTAAACTCTTGTGATTTTATCATGTTAACTATTGGGTCGGGCATATTGTAGAAATCTATTTTACAAATAGGATATAATACGAGGCTATTCCTATTGACATATGATACTTATCCCATATCAGTCACACCTAGCTTTGTTTGAGGTCCCACCCCAGTAAACACAAATCATTTGTATAACATTTATACAACGTCGGCCCAACGTCTTCGCGATGGTCCAATATTGTATAAATGTTATACAAATGTTTTGTGTTTACTGGGACAGCGCCGTGTGGTGTGCAGCTGAAAGACGTAAATGTGATACATGCTTTGGCTGGTAACTCATTTATATATATTTATTCATACTTACATATCAAAGCCCAAGCATGCATCGCTCTCACACATATTCACATAGCATAACTGGTGAAAAATCGTTTTGAACAGCTATTATATATTTTAATGTCCACATATATTCTTTATTTATACATTGTCATGATTTGACAACCCTTAGAACAGTTCTTGAAATAAAATGAATGGACAAAGGGAAATATATGTTATATATGTATATTACTCTTATACTTTTGCCTTATTTTAAAGCAGCTTGTGTACTACTGTTAATATTAACCCTTTAAGCCCCCACGATGCATTGAAGCATCATTTTACATCCCTGAAAACATAAATAATTTTCCTACAACTAAGGGTTTTAGAACGAAAATTTCCAAGAAACTGGCTTACAAATACGTGGTAATTTTCTTTAATTTTTAAACCACATCAAGTCATCTTCATCCAGTACAAGTCGAGAATTGCGGCAGCAATTCGCGGCTTGTAGTGGATGGAGATGACAATGGTAAATTCAGGCTTGAAAGGGTTGTGTTTTGAATGATATGAAACTTCTAAAAAAGTCTCTGTTTCTATAGCCTACATATTTTCACAAAACTTGTCATCATGTAGGACAACAGCTGAATTCTGAAATCCCAACTGATATAAATTCTTTGACATTAGCATGAATATATTATTCTACACGTATGGAAATATAATACTATCAGAGAGAGGAAAATATGTTTTTTATATATATATTTATAATAAGTTACATATAATTTCTTTGTGACAACTGCTTCGTCATTGTTTGTGCTAATGGTATTGACGTCACATGTTGTAAATATGTAACATAACATGACAATATAATCTTTTATAAAGAGTTATAATGTGTCGTGGGACTTATCATTAAGTTGCTTATCACATGTTGTGAAAACAATACTTTTTGCCAGCTCACATTAGTTTGCACTTTACGATATAATAAATATTCATCATTAAAATCTCTACAGTTTCGGGATGAGATTAAAAGCAGTCATTAAAAAAATGGCTCGAGTTTACAAAATATTTAGATATCTTGGCACGATAGAGAATTCGTACGAGAATGAAAGACTGGCATTGTAACATGTTCAGTGATTACATAGTGAGTATAGGCCTACCCAAGAATAGATCAGTCAAGTTCACAGCAGTGTGATCAAACGTACCATGTAAGATGAATGCCATAAAACAGGTAAATCTTAATTTTCAAGTTTGTTGATACCACGACTTAACTTTGTCAACGGACTAGTCATTTGCAGCAATATGCATGTCAAATTTACTATACATAGCTCAAATGGCTTAATAATTGGTTGGTCACAACAGACATAAAACGACAGTGCAAAACTTGCGATGCTGTTCAGGGTCCGGTTTTAGGTACATTTATTTTAGGTACTTCTCGTTATCAAATTCCTGCCGCTTATGAGAATGAAACAAGCCGGTTGACTTTCCTCCTTTGTTTCCCTTTTTAACAGGAAACGAGCAGGAAACGAGCACTCCGGTAAACTCGTTTAATCCTCGGCAGTTCTCGCAAATCTAAAGAGCTCCTTTGATTTTCATCCGACAATGCGTTCATAAAATGCGCCCCTGTGTTCACAAAGTAGCGTTAACACTACCACATATACTGAAGTGATTTATAACAACAGTTTAAAAACATTTTAAAAATGGAAAAATAAAAAACGTGTTGTGCTCCAGATGACACATAAAATTGTAGCATGTGATGCATACCAACTTGCACCAAAATAAATACAAATTGTTGAACCTCGACAGAATACAGCAATTCATGCACAGTATCGCTTCTGACACTTCGACCCAATTGTGATTGATTCAATTTGGCTCACCGTCTACGACGTCGACACAAAAGTGGATCAACATTGGGTGAACGTGTCGTGTCCGTCACACTGATTCTAAGCAGATGAATTGATCGGAGTGAAGACCTCCAAAATAAACATTCTAAATTAAATATACCTCAGAATATTCCATTATTGCTAGCATTATAGTCTACCGCCCCATACAACGTGAACTTAATCAGAGGTGGATACAGGGTTGGCGCTCGACTGTATTATGTTTTAACTCTGCTACTATTTTTCATTCATATAAAGCTGGAATTGCGTTAGATATTCTAGCTTCATATGAATGTAAAATTATGTTTTTACGAAAAATGGACACCTCAAAAACAATATTATTTGATTACCCGATCCTTTAACACAAACTACTTTATTTTTTAGTGACATAATAAAATGTGAAGATAAGACAACTTCATGTTTTCTTGTCATCATATCAACGCATAATCACTGCCTTCCAGCATTCGATGGGAAACCCTCTGAATCCGCCCCTGATTAGTATTAAAGGTTGGTATCGCCTCTTTACAAATGATCGATACAATCTTTCAACACCAAAGTGAAAACAAGATTATAATTTGTTGAATTACTATCGTGCATGGAGCGAAGAATACAAATACTTGAATCAATAATAAATAAAAATTGTGTTTTTTTTCAAAAACTATATCCACTCTATACAAACTAAGACTTTGGTGAAAATCCGTTTTAAAAATTTGTAGGAGATGCACCTAGTGCACTACACCAGCTGTATTGACCTGCACCACATTGTGACGTCACACGCGTCGTCACAATGCGATTAATGGCGTCACACACAGGTGGGATGTAGAGTCTCATCCGTCTGAGACTGGTTGTCAAGCAGTGCCACTGACGACCTGTTGTCATAGGAACCGTAGGAAACATTAGATCCCACTCTAGGATGACAGGGTTCTGAGTCTATAGAGTTTTCCCTGCTGTCTGCATTATAAGGTGGATACCCTTCCCTTGTACCTGCTGAGCTAGGAGCAAAATCTCCTCCGCCACCAGGCCCAGCTAGGTACAAAACCCCAGTTGGCGTAAGACGCGACCTACCCCTCGTCGGTGTGTCGGGAAGCTGGTCCCGGGGACTTCTGTTACCATATGAGCTATGAGGTATTTGTTGGTGCATAGAGGCTGGTAGTGGAGGTCTCTGACTGGTTGACGAGTGCTGGGGGTGAGCATTAGGGTGGTAGAGATTCTGCGAGGAGAGCAGAGCGTCCCTGGAAGTGTTTCTGGGCATACCGGGTTGGGGCGCGGGGTATGCCGGACTACCCGGGGAAAAGTTAGAGGGCGGAGAATTGAGCATAGTTTCTGTGACAGCACCAGGGGAAGGAGGGAATGACGGGGACTGTGGCATAGTGTAGCCCCGCTCAGGGCGTGGCAGTGTGTTATCCAGCGTCTCATATATATGGTCTGATGCCCCTGAGCTGATAGACTGGCCGTCATTATAGAAGGTGGATGGTCTACTCAGTGTAGACGATGGTCTATTAAGTGCAGACTGCACCTGGCCCTGGTCCATATAGTAATGTCTTGGTCTGTTACCCCTGTTCAACGCCTGTGTACCTAATCTGATTCTCTGTGGCATTGTTCTGATGCCTGAGCCATAGGGGTGTGAGCGTAATGTACTGTCTCTGGGGGGATCAGGTAAGGGGATATCACGGTAGTTAGTGGGGCCTCTCGGAGCATCACGGAGGTCCTGTGGCATGGATGTACTTGTGGGAGGTCTCTGCATATCCTGTGCAGAACTACTGGTAACCATGCCGGGTGGGTTACTTCTCCTCGCTGAGGCTCGCACACTACTCCTCGCCGGATCACGCTGTGGCGACCGGCTGTGTTCTCGGGATCGGGATCTGGAACGAGATCGAGGTCTTCCAGACCTACGGGCTGATCCCGGCCTACTACCAGCCTGACCGGTGAAGGTACTCGTACCACCCCTCACTGAACCCCGGGAAGGGGCCATCATATCCAAGTCTTGACCCTCCTCAGGGGGGTCTTTCATGACAGCATCATAAGGCGGAGGAGGCTCGTCGTCGTGAGGATAACTCAGTCCATCTGAGTTGGAAGCACTCGATTGTCCCCGCTCTGGTGTGTAGGCCCGGTTTTCTCCCCTGTCAGTGGCGTATTGTGTGGGACTCTGTATAGTCTGCATCTGTTGTTGCTGTAGAGTCTCCATTATGTTAAACCTTCGTTCAGGGGGAACTGGCTGAGTTACCGGATCACGGAAAGAAATGGCTTGTATATCACGGGGTCTTCGAGGCTGGCGAGAGTGCTTCTTACGTCGCCTCATCAGCACAGGAATCAGAAGAATCAGCAGTACCACCAGTATCCCACCAACCACCATAGCTGCTATAATCCCAGGGTTGAAACTACCATCTTCACTTAAATCTAGAAACAGAAACACACGATGAAATATATCTGAAAATACATGTTCTCCCGCAACTCTTGGTTCATGGTTAAAATACTAGTTACAATTTAAAAAAAACATATTGCATTTATATACCACATCATGGCATGTTTTGACAACCATTTGTTGACAAAATCCATCACATTATTAATGGCGGAGATTCCAGATGATGAAGGATATAGTATAGTTTATGCACTGTGAGAGGACAATTGTGAGAACAATAAACATATAAACTTGGATTAAAATCAGAAGAAATACATGGGCCACGTTTTAGGTACATTATACCCCAGATCGTTTGATCTCCATCCGAGAATCCCTTCATAAAACGTGCCCCAGGGTGTCAAGAAATTTAAGATTTATAAAAAGGTGTGACAAGCTAAAATAAAATTGTTGACTAAAATGGAGCCGAAAGAAAAATAATGTTTTAAAATTTAAATGTAGCTGAAAATTCAATTTCGTAAAATGAGATAGTAAAACACAATTCTGAACCAGAATACTTCAGAGCTGTTAGACAGTTAACAACACATTTTTTTCTAATTTAACTTTGGCCTGCGGTCCCGATTATATTCGGTTTTACATTTTTTACTAGAATTTTACATATTAATTTTGAACATATCAAAGATAAAACGTGACATAAATCAGCAAGATTTGAAAATAGTTGCCTTCCATTTTGTCGATTTTCTATTATTTCCCCTTGCTTGAAGTTGTGGATCGCGTCAGCGAGGTGAAAAATCCATTTGAATAATTTGGCGGTTAAAGAGTTAAACATTAATATGCTAATATAATATAACAGTGATATTTGTAAAGTAGCAGGTGAGGAAGAGCCGAAATGCATTTGGACAATGTCTATTAAATTTTGTCAAACTAACGCTACGTGATAAAAGAGACTATGGTATTGCAAATCTGTCCTTCTTGCAGGTTTTCTGCCCTTACCTATACACGGACTTTCATCGCTGCCATCAGAACAGTCTGGTTTTCCATCACATTTCAGTGTGTCCCGGATACAGAGTCCTCCATCTACCACACATTCAAAGTGGTGCAGTCCACAAGTCCTGGCCGCTACTCCAAGTGTGGTCGTCACTAAAATACACAATTACAAAACATTGTTACTCTTCAAGCTATTTCGCATGCCATTCCAACATCGTCGACTTTGTGTGCTGAATTATTTTGTTATTTTTTTCACTTGAAGATGGTATTGCAAACCCAATATCCGACTTCAAATGAAACAAAAGTATTGTTAGTTCAGTTCAAGTTCAGTGGAGCAAATGGTCATAACAAATAAAGACACTAGCAAAGACACCCTTCACCTGATATCCACTATTCACTTCCTCTTCCATTCGCTGTTTTCTACCGCAATTCACGTTCAACTAACAAGTTCTCGAAAAAACCCCAGATTATTTCACGCTGGATATTTTAGGTCAGTCAAATTATTATTCATGTGCGCCATATCATTATTATTATTATGTAGGAAGAAGACGAATCAGCGTAACATCGGCTTTGAGAAAACAGACCCAAATACAGCAAAAAAGTATACGCGGATGATGACTTCCTGCCTCGAGAGCTGTGCGCATAATTGCATTTATTTAGCATTAATAAGGCTTTGTTTGCTGCCTTGTTTGATGTGCAGTATTGAGCATCACTTGTTGATCATGATATGTTGTGGGCAGTGGTTGTGGTGAATCATGATAAACCTCTATCATAAGATCCTGTATTGCACATGTATGTCTCCATTGGATTATTATTTACTATGTCCACCCAGCAAAAACAACAATTTCAACCAATGTTGTTTTCCCGTTTGAAATCCAGTCATATTTTGAAAAAAATATAGAATAAAAAATGGTATAAAATGCATCACAATAAATCACAAAGTCACATTTTAAGGTGAATGAAAAAGATAGGAAATAATTTGTCCAACATCGATTAAACATTGGATCAATGTCTAGTGTTTCATTCAGTTCATCCAGGTTACATCCCAGCAATTACGAGACATCTACCTAATGTTTGACCAAACATTTGTCCAACATTGGTTGGACAAATGTTTGGTCAAACATTGGGTGGATGTCTCGTGTTTGCTGAGATTTTCTCAGTGGGATGATCAGCCTCTCAGCCGGTGTTTTGTATTGTAGTACTTGTGCTGATGATTGACGAAACCTGACTGGTTTTCTCAAAATATATGTCACCCTTTAAGCCCCCACGATGCATTAAAGCATCATTTTACATCATTTAAAACATACTTGATTTTCTCACAACTAAGGGTTTCAGAAGAGAAATGTCGATGAAACTGTTCTACGAATACATGGAAATTTTCTTTAATTTATCACCCACTTCCAGTCATCTTCATCCACTACAAGTCGAGAATTGCGACAGCAATTCGCGGCTTGTAGTGGATGAAGATGACAATGGTAAATTCAGGCCTGAAAGGGTTAGGCAAAGTCAAACCTATCAGAAAAATAATAGCATTATCGTTTATGGCAAGCAATTAAACTATTAAAACTTCAGCTTTATTTACTTGAAATATGCATAATCTCGATTTATAATGAAACTTAGAATATGCTTACTTTATCTTGGAATATTCGTAAAATCGACGTGACTTCCAGAGCAGATCGGAAAACATATTTTCTTTCACTGTTTGATTGAAGATGCATGATACCCTAGGCATAACTTATAAGGCTCGGAGTGAAAAAAAAAAGATGAATCCCATGAACGGAGATCTCCGCGCGGAATTTGAATAATTCGATATGCTTCTTGTCAAGCCAGCTTGCTCACTATGACCAATATAGCCCCTAACATTTGATAATTACCTTAAAATCTCCTTTACTTCAGAAAACTAATTAACATTGCTATATTTTCTATATCTTTTTCGTAATTTGCGCACTGCAGGGATTTCAATCATTTTCGAGAGGAATCTATTATTACTACGTTTTGAAAGTGATAAATATCTTGATACTGTATATTTGTGGGGACAAGATTTGCATACTATAGATTACTCATGCATTAATTATCGACAACTTGAAAGTAGTGGATCGCATCAGCAAAAAAACAATTTCAAATGAGTGAACATTTAAATTAGGCATAGCTATCTATGTGGTGTGGTTGAAGCTTCAGTGGGTTAATTTAATATCTTAGGAAATTCGGAGACGCGTCAGAATCTTCCTGATTGACTCACTATTCACAAATCCCAGAAATCGTCAGTAATATTTGTCCTGCACAAATCATTCCCTGTCGATTAACCCTTTCAAGCCTGAATTTACCATTGTAATCTTCATCCACTACAAGCCACGAATTACTGTCGCAATTCTCGACATGTAGTGGATGAAGATGACTTGAATTGGGTGACAATATAGAGTTATTATTAAAACAGCTTTATGAAAAATGTCGTTCTGAAACTCCTAGGTGTAGGAAGTTATGTAATTTTTCACAGTTGCAAAATTATGCTTTGTTGCATCGTGAGGGTTTAAAGTGTTAAAAGGTTGTACCAGCCACTTTTCCAAATGGTACATACGAGCTTTCAAACCTCAAAGGTGGGGATACTCACCGACACAGTCAGCCTCGTCTGAATGGTCTTCACAGTTATTCAGGCCATTACACTTGTCTTCCAGCGCCACACAATACCCGCTATTACACGTAAACTGCTGACTGGTGCAGGTGGGCGGCTCAGTGTGGGCCTGTGTGTAACCTGCCACAAAAACAAAAATATGGTACATATTCCACGCACAATGCCAGCCATACTCAAGAAGCAGATTGAATATATAATTTCCACCCACTTGAAGTTGTGTCTCGCTGACGCGATCCACAACTTCATGTGAGTGAAAATTATAAGGCACGAAAACAAAAGAACAACATCCGACACACGTTGCATGTTGTTATCCCTTTCATGCGTGGACCGATTTTTCACGTCAGCATCTGATGTCCGTCCCCCGGGGTGAAAAGATAAATACATTTCATTACTTTGGTTCTTTTCATTGGTTCTATTAATTAATTGTAACTGAAATGCTACAAAAGTATGTCTGTTTTAGACTGAAGTTAAATAAGTTACAGTCCCTCAATTCTGCCGATTTATTCACCATTACTTGAAATCTTTAAAACTAAATAGAAATAGATAATACTAATAAATTCAGACATTTCTTTCAGTCAGCAATTGTAGAAGACAAATAACAGTACAGAACAATTGAAAGACAGTTAAAAGAGTAAACTCAACAAAGCATTTAGTCTCAAGGGCCACGATTTATTGTTCAATATAAGTGACACCGCAGGCTTCATTTCGAAAATGTTCACTTGCTCTCCCTATCTCAATTTAACCTCTTTCCCCGCACAAAGTGTTTTTCTGGGTCCACAACAAAACGAGTCGGCGCAACAAGGTTATGTATCACAATGATAAGACTCGTATTTTGTACCACAAAGACTTCAGATATTCAAAACTGTCAGGGGGGATGATAACCCTTTAACCGCCAAATTATTCAATTTGAATTTCCACCCACTTGAAGTTGTGTCTCGCTGACGCGAACTACACCTTCAAGTGAGTGAAATTTATTCAGATTTGACAAAATGGAGAGGTCAACTCTTTTTAAATCTTGCTGGTTGATGTCACATTTTATCTTTACATATTTAAAATGGGGTACTTAATGTGCTAATAAGAAATGAAAACCCGAATATATGCGGCACCGGCGGTTAAAGAGTTAAAACGAGAAAGCGAAAAAGGATTAAAGCATGTGATAATATTACAAAAATTGTCCAGATACCGTGCAACACTTACCACTGGGCAGACGACGTTGATGTGACGTTGAATTAACGTCATTGACGTCACAACAACGTCGTGTGCCCAGTGGGTTCACCCCGTGTACTCACCATCACAGCCCGCATTATGATCCTCATCAGAGTTGTCTATACAGTCATTAAATGAGTCACACATCCAATTGGTGGGTATACAGGCTCCAGTTAGGCAGCGGTAGTGGGTGGTCGGACATGGACCGTCAGTTCTGGGTGCTGTGTGCAAAACAAATATTGTGCAGAAAAAAGAAAGAGCCGTGTCGATGATAAGAGTGTGCAAGACCCATATATTACATCATTAAAATATAAATTATATGTTGCAGATCAACTTTTTTCCCCCGTTTGAAACTACGCAAACAGGAATCATATGTTGAAGATCAACGATTTTTCTGTTTTAAATTACGTACTTAGATTTTTGTAGCATACTTTTTGTGTTTGATTAGCTTGGACAGTGATAATTTGAGTGTGCCATGTAAACAGGAACACTCAATCGTTCAGTAAAAAACGATGTCAGTGGCCTTAGTTACCTCAGGTGAACACCTTATTCCTTTTAATCATAGTGTGTGATTATATTTTCTAAAATATATAGTCTGTTCAAGGAACATAGAAAATACTTTCTATATTCCTTGGTCTGTTTGATATCGGCATGCCTCCCGTCACCATCGACACAATATTGTGCACTGTATTACCATGGAGATAGCAATTTTTACTATCTCCATGGTATATACATACCATATAAAACCATAGGATACAATGAAAGATAAAGACAAATAAAATAAAATACCATGAACCAGAAGTACATTGTGTATGTCTTTGTTTTATGACTGGAGGACCCTAAGACCCTACATATGAGGCATTAAGCTATACATTTTTCTAGTGCATATATATAAACATAAATTTAAAATAACAGCGCCCATGAGAAGCACAACATAGATGTTAAAAAGATAAGATGTAGTAACCATTCACGAGATAAACTAGAAATAAGAGGCGTCGATGATAATGTCCCTGCTGTAGAATTTACTTTCCATGGGAGAATATATAGTCATGGATCGACAAACAGATGGAAGGAAGGGCCAATGGCTACTATTTGCCATTTTCTGTTTGCTGGTGTGATGCTGTGACACTCACTTGGAGGTGGACATCCTGCGTGTTCATTCTCATCAGACGCGTCTTCACAGTCGGGAGTGTTATCACACTTCAGAGTGGCGTTAATACACCTGCCGTTGACACACATATACTGCCCAGCTTCACATGTAGTGCTACCTGGAACCCACAGAATATACAATTACTAAAGAAGAGCACAAGTCACCATTTAACCATTTTAAGCCTGAATTTACCATTGTCATCTTCATCCACTATAAGCCGCGAATTGCTGTCGCAATTCTCGACTTGTAGTGGATGAAGACGATTTAACGTGGATTAAAAATTAAAGAAAATTACCATGTATTCGTAAACCAGTTAAATGTCTATTTTTATTCTAAAACCCTTGGTTGTAGGAAAACTAAGTGTGTTTTCAGGGATGTAAAATGACGCTTTAATGCATCACGAGGGCTTAAAGGGTTAATAAGTCATTCGTGATTATAAACGTTTTCAACACTTGCAAAGATCTATTAAATGCATGTTGAATATGAAATATGTCTTCTAGCAGTACGATTTAAAACAATTACTTCACTATTTTTTGTACATTTATGATTTCATTCGTATGAAAATAAATGGTTTTCAGCTGAGTTCAGTTTATAGTACTATGATGGGACCCAAAATAGGAATAGACATTTTGATTATTATCTACTGTCTTAATATACTATGAACAAGATGTTTTGATTTTTTAAAAGAGATGATAAAAACAGGCCATCAAAAATCGGAATAGCCCTCAGCGCCAAACAACTTCCATTTTGAATCTGATCGGTGTCATGTTTTAACTCGCCCGGCGAGATTGCAGGGCTAGCACTTCTGTTAAGTTTCATAACATTGCAATAAAAATCTGCGAGTCAATTGCGCTTACAAGGGAAACTCATTTGTGTTTGGCCATTTTGAATCTGCGCCATTTTCGAACTGGTCCGGTGGGTTTGTCAGAACTATTAAATAAAAATACGCGATTCAATGGCGCTTACAAGGGAACGCGGAGAGACGTCATGGGGAGGACAATATTAACCCTTAGAACACCGAGCTAAGAGATTTAAATTTTCATCCACTTGAAGTTGTGTCTCGCTACCGCGATCCACAACTTCAAGTGAATGAAAATTTGTGTTATTTGTGAAATTTAAGTCCCAACATATATCAGTGTTTCAAGATTGGAAGCATATTTAATTTATTAACAACTGGTTATACGGGTGTTAACAAAGCCACATAATGTCTACTCTAGTCGACATCAGTGTCCTAGGGGTTATCCTTCAGCCAAATTGGCTGAAGGCTAAGCAGTCTTCTAGTACTGACCAGTAGCGCGGCACTCCCCCTGGTCCAGGATCACTTCATCCACGGCTATCTCTCCACGGCTACTGTGTGATACAATCCCCTCAACCACGATCCGGAATGGTCCTGTGGTGTCCACGTTCACGTGCGCGCTCTTCCACGCGTTACGTACGTCCCCAGCCTGTGTCCACACAGCGTCAGACAGGGATCCGTCCAGGTTGTGCACCTTGATCCTCAGCTGGCAGCAGGTCATTGTGATGCCCTCCATGTGATACCAGAAGCGGAGACAGCGCTTGTCCCCGGGATAGGCGGACACGGCCTGGCTCATCAGCAGGGCTCGGCTATCCTGGGGCTTACCTGACGAGTTCACGTACAGGTAGTACCCTCCTGTCAACACATGGCATATACATAACATAACATAATTTCGCTCTCAATACAACGTATGAGACAGGTGCTTGTGTTTCATGAAGTCGTAGGAGGTAGACAAATTTGTTCAGTATCGCATAGCATAATGCTACGCAATTCTGTCCATTTGCTAATCAAATTTGAAATTGATTAGCAAAATATGTATACATCAATGATTAGGATGTCTAGCAAGTTACAACTTAGATGAGAAAAATGCTATTCAATAATTTTAAAACAATTTTTTCCCTGGTAGAAAGATATTTTGAAAAAAACTATATTGCTTCACCAATGTTGAAATATATATTAGGTCAGTCTCACAAAAGCTAGGAAATTAGTAAGCACAATAAGAACAATCTCGTTTTGCACAGAAACGACATATTTGTATAACATTTGTACAACGTCAGCTTAACGCAACACTGTACAAATGTCATACAAATGTTTTGTGTTTACTCGGTTCCCAGCTAACACAAAACATTTGTATGACATTTATACAATGTCGGCCCAACGTCTTCGACGTTGGTCCAACATTGTATAAATGTCATACAAATGTTTTGTGTTTACTCGGTTAAAGACCAGGTCACTGTATAGAGCTGCTTACCCCCGTCGGTAGAGGAGTGGTCCCTGAATGGTCCTATAGGAGCCAGTAGTCTGTTATGGACCCGCCAGTTGAGATCACCGTATAGATCACCTCCCTGGTGAGCCACGCTACCTGTAGTCTGCCAACTACACACACCCGACTCAAAGTTACACGAGATATCATCTGCAAAGATACAATAATACATATATGTAGTGGAGAGTACCCAGTAGTACAGAGGTGGTGACGTGCAGTAGCACCAGAAGTTACCAGTGACTTAGTATACCAGGCAATATCAATAATTTAACATAATACACTGTGTTATTTTATACAATTCAGTCATTTTTCTTCACTACGAGGTGACAATTTTCATCTCACAGTGAACGAAAAAGTGATGAAAGTGCCTGGTAGGTAGAGGGTTAATCTTTTAGCTTCCCGAAAAGTTCAACTTCATTCCCTGTATGCTGTGTGAATTCACGGTGGATAAAAACACATTTTATATAATATGTCAGATCATGTCATTGTCAAGTAACTGACTTTGGATAATTTCCTGAGAAAATGTTCTTGCAACTAGAAAGAATATATTTATGCTCTACCTTTATTGCTAAATTTATATGTAATCGTAACTTTAAAGTTTGAGATGTTCACAATTTTTATAAACACTAATTGTTGTAATAATGACTTACTTCCCGAGCAGGTGCCCTCCATCACACTTATATCATCTAGGGATACTCCGCTGAAACTATTGTCCAATTCTGCTGCAAATATCACCTGAAATGGCAAAAATATATGTCAGTAAACTGATAAATGTCTCAATACAATCAATCTGGTCACTTTGCAGTGTTCACATACACTATATAGGCCTGTCATATTTATAACATAAAGACACATACAAAAATATCACACAAGTGACCGTATATGTGTGACATATAAACGACATATATGTTCTTTATTTTTTTTCTTTGTCCATACCACATAGCGATGCACAGTTCTTTAAATAATTTATATTTCTTAGATTAAAATTTGGTAATGTACAAGTAGGAACGATTTGACATAAACCATCCTAATGCCGGTGTGTTTCGTCACATTTTTACCCACTTTAACGTTGATGATACCTCGAGATGAATAAAACTTATTTCACAGAGACGATTTCCCAAAAAAACCACAATATCTCAAATGAAAACTAAGGAAGTCTTAATTGTGATGAACCGGACCAGTTTTTATGGAATGATTTAAGTTGTTGAAGTTGTGACATTGACCCTCTACTTCAAGTGGGTGAACATTATATATTAACCCTTAGAGCACTGAGCTATTCAATTTGAATTTTCAGTCACTTGGAAATTGTGTCTCGCTATCGTGATACACAACCTCAAGTGACTGAAAATTGATGTAATTTGTGAAATTCAAGTCACAACATATATCAGTGTTTCAAGATTGAAGGCATATTTTACTTTTAACAACTGGTTATACGATCTGTGCTTTTAAAAAGACAATGTTTACTGTAATCGCCATCAGTGCTCTAAGGGTTAATAATAATGCTGCGTCTGCTCTGACCTGTAGAGGGTGGTTAGTGTTGACGACCACCTCGCCTTTCAGCCACTCATTCTCTTGTGACTGTCGTCTGCTCCACTCAGGTCGGCTGTACGCCTGGTCACGGCTTACGTACACTCTCAAAATGGCCGCCGCCGGACGACCGTACACATAATACCAGAACGTCAAACAAAACGTCTGATTACGACGTAACGATAGCTCAGGACTCAGCAGGAAGGAGCTGGACTCGTTTACGTCAGTGTATACGTAAAATCCATCTGAAATAAGTCACATAGAGAGGGTGAAATGTTTATTCTGATTGCTATGACAAACTGAACCAGCAATCACGCATTTGTCTAATGTTGATTTAAAGCTGGTTCAGCGTCACAAATGCCATGCCACCCCCTTCCCCCATACTTTATTGTATTAACTAGCTTGGTGAAAATATTGGATGTTTGGCATGCACATAATACAATGTCGAATTCCGGGGGTTTCCTACTATCCCCACCCACCACCTCCCCTTGCAGAATCTGAAATGTACAAAAAATGATTGTAGGCCTATAAAATATATGACATACGAATCAAAATCTGCCGATGGTTTCATTATTTATTTACTGGAAAAAATACAACTATGTTTCAGGGCTAAATTTGCAATTTATTTGATGGAGGCCCAACAAATTACCCTAATAGGACACCTTCATTTCCCCATTTTGCATTCAACACTGTACTGTGCAGTCCTAGCATCCGAAATTATGTTTGGAGTATCTGGAGGGTTTTTCTTTCCATTCACAACATGTTTCTCATTTCTATGTAGACAAACATCAAAGTCAGATCTATGATTTCGCTGTCTATTGGAGTCTTTGAGGAGGAAATCAAATTGTGAGTTCGGGAAAGATGCAAGCTGCAGTGACAGGCTACTGTCTGTATAGCCTGTCAGGCGATTGACTTATACAGACATGGCAGAGTATGCTAGAGGCAGGCAGGCAGGCAGGCAGGCGTAATATCTCATTTAATACCATATGTTGGATAAAAGCTGCTTTAATGCTGGATCAGAATCTCCGATGCCGTTCCAGCATCGGCTAGTGTTGGCTGGGATAATTTGTTCATTGTATGAACCACCACCACCTGGTTTTCGTTCATTTCACTGTCTGGACCATGTTTATTTTTATTCTGAACCATTTTTCATGAGATTTTGCTAGGTCGCCAGGGACAACAATGACAACAGTTTGAAATTCTGGCGAGACAATGTATATGAGAAGTGAGGTCATTTGACATGTAATGTAATTCAAAGAGTACATAATTAACCATTTACTACATGTATAAAACTTACTTTTAAATGGGAATTTCCAAGCTATTGTCCAAGTGTTAGTTAGGAGACAGAGCTTGCAACAGTTCATGCAAATGGTTTGATAATTGATTGAGAAATCAAATCCAAAATCATGCGTCGACGGTCAATGTGAATCCTACTATACTCAGTAAACACGCCGAGATGTGGACCCAGTGCTGGGCTCATGCTGCTCCAGCGTCCTCAACGCTGACCCAGCATCAATCTAACATTGAGTGAACATTGAATGTTAGTTCGGTGTGTTTATGGCTGACTTACGTGTGCCGTTAGTGTGATCCCCTCTAGGTCCATACGGTGAATGTCTCTCATCCGTCCTGTACCACCCATCATGTGTGAAACCACAGTAACCGTCCGACAGCGTCCTGCCAAATCAAACCACACATACATATCAAACACAAAAGTCATTCATTGCAGGGTTGCCCACAATTTATATCTTGATATTTGATAGGCCGTAAATTAATAATAGCAATTTTGAAAATATTGAAATACCTTGAAAGGAAAGATACAAAAAAACTATTTTTTTAAAATACTTTAATTATGTTTATTAAAAGTAAAGATACAATAAAACTAATTTTTAAAAATACTTTAATTTTTTTTTGGATGTTAACATTGAATATAACTCATCAACCCAAAGTCAAATAATAAAGATTGGCGAGTTCCGTTTACTGAGGTAGTAACAGAGAAGAGATCGAAGTGTGATATAACACTCTGATCACTCACCCATCTCCGGAGAAATCACACGCCAGCACATTCTGTTCTGTAACATAACAACAAAAATAAATCATTATAAACACAAACCCAACAAGCATGATAAATTGATACATTGTTGTTTCAGGGTTGGTCCCGTGTCACTGCGGCGAATGGTGGATCAGCAATGAAACAACACTGGAATGGTGTACCCAGTAATAGCGAGGCGCTGGCCCAATAGAGGGTTGATGTTGGGCCAGCGTCTACAGCGTTGTTTCATTGCTGATCCACCATTTGCTGGGTGGTGATGTCTCGTGTTTGTTGAGACACTGAAACCAATCTGAAAACGTTGAAGCATTGCTGGGCTGATGTTGGGCTACCGTGACGGACGATGGGCCTTAACTCATCCGTTGTTCAATGTCTTGTTCAATGTCTTGTTTAATGTCTTGCTCAATGTCTTGTTCAATGTCTTGTTCAATGTCTTGTTCAATGTCTTGTTCAATGTCTTGTTCAATGTAATGTTCAATGTCTTGTTCAATGTCTTATTCAGTGTCTTGTTCAATGTCTTGTTCAATGTCTTGGTCAATGCCTTGTTCAATGCCTTGTTCAATGTCTTCTTCAATGTCTTCTTCAATGTCTTGTTCAATGTCTTGTGCAATGTCTTGTTCAATGTCTTGTTCAATGTCATGCGGAGATGAAATGACACTCGAAAAGAGCATTTGTTTCTGGTAATAGACTCAGAACAGAATAGGGTTAATTACGTTTTCCTACAATTCTATTTCTGGTTCTATCTATAATCTATGCTTGGTTCTACCAAGAACTTAGAATTTATGTAAGAAACATTCCACGCTGGGTAACATTAAAAGACAATACATTATTATATTGGCGTGTAGTAAAATATATCCTATATTCCGAGCTCTTAATCTGATGGTATTCAAATGGGGATTACTTTTGGTGAACACTATTAAAATCGCCACCAAGTATAAAGTAGGACATACGTATTATCAGAAATACATTTCTGGTATTGTATATTAACATATCGTATTGATGTGGTGACCATCAATAACATGTGGTAAACTATAAAATTATTTCGTGACTAGCCATTCGCATTATCATGCTTATGGTTGCACAATGCTGGGCCATAACCTCCGACGCCGTATCAACATGGAATTTCCAGAGATTCCTGTTTAAAGTGGCACTGGATGAGGTAGGTGAGAAACAGTGACATAATACGCCCCTAGTGATTATTGTCAATATAGTGGTCAGTTTAAAACAATAGCCCCTTGCTCTCTAGATGTCATGGCAATACTGATGTTACGGCTCCCCCCATGCGTGTATACGTCAGTTAAACTGTCAGTATTTGGATGAGTATTTACTCAGGCTGATGCTGCCTGTGACTGGTCTGGACCAGGACTAATTGGCCGCGTTGACAGAGGACTATTATTCTTTATCTATCTCTGTCAGGCGCCGCTCTCAGAAAAACACGTGACGGGCAACCAAAGTTGTTTAAATGTTAGGCCAGCGTGACAGACGGAGGCCCAACAAAAATCCGGCATTGGTTCAATCTGTCGTGTTCGCTGTGTGTGTTTATTCACAGTAAAAACAGAAAGAAGGACCGCATTTTTCCATTTGACAACACCATTTTTGTGTATTTCCCATTTGTCAGCGCGATGTTTTTTTACATTTCAATTTGTTAATTAAAAATTACGCAAATGGTTTCATTTGTCATGCAAATTAGATATCCGTGTCTAACATCATAAGCTCATACGGGAAATTACACTAAGTGCAATTATACAACGTGTTGGTCCAAGACTCCTTGAAGTGTTTAAATTTACCACCTCATTCCCGGAATAGACAAATGATGACAGTCATGCGACAAACTGTGTATAAATGCCAAATAAAATGCCGTTGAATTTGATCAGATAGTACGTGGTAGCTGGTCAGTTAATCAAATAATTCAATTTAAGATAAATTATGTCTATTTTTCATAAAAGTATTTTTTCGTCATTTGAAGCTGGGTATTGTGTCAGCAATTCCATCTTCAACTGGATGAAAACTATCAGCTGAGAATTTAAGAGCACATGATGATGGGTTATTCTGTCGATGTTATTACTATATGAAGGATGGGGAAAGATGGAGTATAGACGATGACATTGGATATTTCCATCAGGCCAGAACTGGAACAATTTTAGGCACCTTGTTTGAGCCACCATTGCGTAATTATCATCAGTTACCATGGCTACCAGAGATGAAGACTCAGATATTGGATAATATATCCATGTAACAATGCTGGACTGTGTCCCCAAAGCGACTGGCCCAGATCTTAGACATGTGATTGGTCGAGATGACCATCTCCACCGATCAAATGCCAAAGATCTAGGCCAATTTGAAATAAACAAACTGTATGAGAGGGTAGCGTAACTCGCTTGTCAAAATGTCATAGCCGACCCTTTCTGCTACTTGGTCTACGACCATTATGAATATTTAAACCAATGCAGTGCTGGGCGACGTCAGATTCGGATGTCAAATGTTTGTCCTCGCACTCAAAGGGTTAAATATCTACAGCATCTCTATCCTTAGAACACTCTAGACGTCAATACAATGCTGGTTTAATGCCGGGCCATCATCTGCGACGCCGGCCCAACATCAAGCCAGCATGTAATTGAATTATTGTCTCACATTTGCGGGATCAATCAATAGATGGACTGGATTATAGAATGGTATGGCAGGCAAAGAGTGTAGTTAATAACTACACGGGTCTGGAAAGTTAATTAAATAAGATAATGAAATGAAACAGTTTGGTAGACGAGGTAATTAAAAAAGTCATCAGTCACAGTTGTAATTAAAATAGATCGTTATGGCTGTAATCTGATGATTTAGGATACTCTATCACTATGCTGCCGAGCAAAGCCAAAAGGCAGTATTGGCTTACTTTACAAGTAAGCAGATACTGCCTTTTGCTGACTAAATTCGTATAAACTGGTTCTTGTAAGAGTCTGCTTTCACGGCGACACAACGATTTGTGTGATATGCAAATTATATGTGTTGTATGTGGTATAGGGATATATAGCACCAAGTCGTCAACATGTTCATGGAATTTTGTGAACATTGTCCTTGAACGGGTAATCTACAAAAGGTTCCCTTCCGAAAAATATAATATTCTTTTAAAGATGTAATTTACCAAGAAGACGGCAGCGATCACTTTTGCTTTTTCGTAAAAACATGATAAATTTTTTTAGGAGTTTGTCAAATAACATGTTGTTGGGACATTCCTGTCATTTACAAACGGTTGGTCTGGATCAGCGCGCCACCTGACCCCCCTCCCCCCCTCCTATATCCGCCACTAGTTTTAACCCTTTCACCACTGAAGCCCGTTTTTATGTGCTGAATGCTATGGCATTCAGCACATAAAAACGGGCTTCAGTGGTGAAAGGGTTAAGGTGATACAATTGCAGACAGTAAATAAGTTACAGTGCCGCTATAATTGCAGTAAGTCTCACCTCCACAGCGCGCATGTGCGTAAGATTCGTCACTTCCGTCACCACAGTGGTCCTGGCCGTCACACAGTGACGTCTTGGAGATGCACTTCCGGTTGAAGCAGGTCCAATCAGACGCCTCACAGGGAGCTGTCAACACAAGGTCAAGGTTAGAGCATGAGCGATTCTGCTAAATCCTGGACTCCCCAGCAAATACAACACCAGTGTTGGATTAACGTTGGGTCAGCGTTGTAGACGGTGGCCAACATTAAACCAACACTGGTTCAACGTCCTGTGATTTCTGGTTAATTTGTCTGAGATCGATACTTGATTCTTTTCAATATTTCTGTGGGAGAAATTAATAACATATATTGGAAAGCAAAAAATGATTTGGAACATCAGCAGTTCAATCTAAGAAAGAATGGGAACAATGAATTTTATGTCCTTTTTGAAATATTTAAGATATATTTTGGAGCAAAATAATCATTCAAATTTGAAGTGTCACACATTTTTTTCAAAATCACATAGGCTTATAGAAATGATATGAGTTAGTGTGAATAATTACCCCCCCCCCCCCCTCTGGGATTGTGGAAGGAATACTATTTTGTCACAAGTTTCTTCAGACAAAACCGAGTGTTACTCATTTTTTTATGATACTGTTCAGGGGTATGATTTTATACTAGGCTTGCGGCATACCCCTAATAACGCTAATATAACAAAAACACTCAAACCACGCAAACACGCATCATTCATGTGAAATGTTGACGTGTCACTCATTCCTTGGTGATGTTGGCATCAGACAGGTGCATGTGATAGCACATATTGACGCTACGCGAAGCCGCGAAATAGATAGAATCAGGAAAGTACAGTCTTTCCTCTCATTCAGGGCTGTGATGTAATAATGATGACGCGAAATTGGCTGTCCGACAATCGATATATCGTCGCCTCGGAGCTAAAGGATCCTATCTGACACTCGTTAGAGTGGCAGATAGGATCCTTTAGCTCCGAGGCGACGATATGTCATCCCGGCAAATATGACACTTTGACCAAATGTTGGTTTAATGTTGGACCACCGTTTACGACATTATACTAACATTGGGTCAAAGTCTTCTGCTTACCAGTACTACATGTACGGGGTGGTCACGAAATGAGGTTTGCCAGCTCATAAAAGGGACATGTTGATGCCATCAGACTATTAGATTACATAGGCATATACATGTAAAGCGCGATTATGAGAATACAAGTACGTAATTTAGTCAGAAGTGAACATGGCGTTATTATCTCCCCTCATAGAATCATGCCGTTATAATGGAACAAGCACATGTGCAAGGAACAGTTAAATTATGTAATCACGTATAATACTAAAAAATTGCATTATGGAATACAATTTGACGTGCAGGACAATAACATGAGAACTCATTTTATCAACTTTTCAGGAGAGAGAAAAAAAAAAAAAAACAATTATAATTGGTTATTACCAGAATGCATAATTGTAGCATGCATTTCTGTATCACTGACATGAAAATAATCAGATAACAGCAATCCAAAACGCTCAAGTGAACAATTAGGATCCCAGGAAATTAAATTATTTACTTTGCTAACTTTAACAATCGTTAGTTTTTAAATAAATGATGATTTTAACACATAGCATGTTTTGACTTTGTTGTTGGGAGTTATATTTTTCGTGCTAAGTGCCAGATGACACGTTATGACATTAGTAGCCAAGACTAGACTCACTGATAAGTTAAACACTGAATCATTATGGATTTATCATGGAAATAGGCATTCCATTTTTATCAAAAAGTTGGGACTCTTGAGACTAGAACACATGAAACAGTAGCACAACTTAGAAGAAGAATATTGGACAAACGCCTGGCTTACATCGAGCCAATGGCGCAATCTTGTATTTGCTAAGTCCATTTATTCCCCCGGCATCGTCACAAATAACAAGTGGTGCATTTCATTTCCCAGACCATGCTAAAAAAGACAATCCATTTCCCAGCTCAAATTAGATTCTGACTAAAGTGCGGATCATTTTCCTCTGATCGGTCTCCATTAGGGGCATAGACATCCTGCTACTGCCCCCCACATGCTTACGTACAAAAGGCTAACACCCTTCTACATGTTCTACGTAAGCCGCTAGCCACATTGAGCTGAATGACGATCACACCGCAGACTATTCCTGTAAATTAGAGAGGGGTATGATTTTACTCCGAATGCCCTGCGTGTTCAATGTATTTATCCATCAAAACAGGTGGAAATAAATAGAGACACATTAAAAGTGCTGCATGGTCACCTGACGCTGATCACCATATTGACACTAATATATTCAGTCTCATCTGTCGATGTTTGGATGTAAACAGGGTTTTTTTTTCAAATAACCCTCAGACCACTGACCTATTCGATTTAAATTTTCAGCCACTTGAAGTTGTGTCTCGCTACCGCGATCCACAACTTCAAGTGACTGAAAATTTGTATTATTTGTGAAATTTAAGTCCCACCATACATCACTGTTTCAAAATTGAAAGCACATTTTAACAACTGGTTATACAGGTGCCAATAAAAACACAGAATGTCTACTGTAGTCAAAATCAGTGTTCCAAGGGTTAACCCTTGTCCTGCTGGATTGCTTCAATTGTACTTTTCGTCATTTGAAGCTGGAATTGCTAACGCAATTTTCAGCTTCAAATGACGAAAAATATTACTATTTATGGAAAATAGACATGTCTAAAATTAAATTATTGGATCAATAAAGCATCTATTAAAAACTATTCTATCAAAATTAAGTGATATTTTTAATGATCTAAAACATCCTCAAAATGTCGACATCAGTGCTCTAAGGGTTAATATAACACTGCAACTTTATTAACGTGTGTCTGAAATTCACGCAAGCCTACAAATATATTTCAGCAAAACTGCGACCCAATTGGAACAAAGGTCCTCGCCAAATTGCAGTTTTAGTTCACTTGGGAAATACTGCCACTGTATCTCATTTCAAGTGAAGCAGCAATCTTTCATCTGCACACTGGCATAAGACTCTAAGGCATATGCATCCCAGTTAATTTAATAGTGTGGACCAGATGTCTCGGATAACACTAGACATTGGTAAAAAGCTGTCTGCGACAACGCCCATTCAGTATCGGATTGATGTTAGGCAAGCGTCGCAGACGATGGATCACCATTCAACCAACATCGGGTCGACGTCGTTTGCTTGCCCATGAGATGACCGTCACACGAATCAGACTTACTAACAATGCGTAGGCTAACCTGCTACTTTTATTATATTAATAGAGTGATTTAGGAAGGCAATGTGTATAAATGGGAAATATGAGGCCCTTACCATTTTAAACCTCAAAGCGCTTAGCGCAACTTTAGTTGTTTTGAATCAATTTTATTAATCAATCAAATCACAGTTATTGGAAATGAAATGTGTGTTTAAACATCAAGATTTGCAAAAAATACGAGTGATTTTCACCCACTTAAAGTTATGGGTCGCGGTAGAGAGACACATCTTTAAGACGAAGTGGGTGAATATAAAAAAATACTTAGTGGGATAAGGGTTAAGTACCAAATAGGTTATCTAGTCAATTTGCCAAAATACAATTGGATTTAGAAAAAAAATGAAGCAGATAAAAAACAAAAAAACTGGAAAAAGGTGTGATGAAATTGAAAAAGATTTTTTTTTTTCCTGATTCAGAATATTTATGAATCTGCGGCTATGTTAACCAAATTATACAAAAATGGCTTCATAATTCTATATTTCATTTAATACTGTGCTCATTCGTGTGTAGTGGACCACTCGATCATGAGGTCTTTAGTTATTGTCGGTTCAATGTAGACCCAAAGTCTAAGAAGATGGCCAAGCATTGAGCCAGCATTGGCTGAACATCTCCCTGTTAGATAGGAACCACTCGATGATCAGGCTGAGGAGCGCTCCGTGCGACCGCTAAGTGCGCGGTCAATAGCAGGAGACGTCAATAATAGACAACCACAATAGGTCATCAATATATGAAAACGTTATTACTGGACACTGGCACGGCAAATGTATTACATCCACAATTTTCCAGGAATAGTCAATCATACGAAGTGATAATAATTGCTAATGCAATATTTACAGTTCATGGCGTTGGACAATAGTGAGTTTATATTGTGAATCGGTGGAGGGTGGGGATCCTAATGTGGCGATTAGGGTTTCAAGTTCGAATCCTGTAGGGTGTCCGTAAGGCTGTGCCATCTAATTCTCTTCCCGAATGACTTTTTCTGCTTGTACAATATATACATTCCAGCATCAGTGCTGGTATTAATAATACTATTCGTGACTTAAGAATATTCTGAGTCACAAGGCCACAGCTTATATTAAACATGTTAAAATTATATGACTTTTCCTTAAATTTTGACCGAATTTTATAATTTCCCGACCATTCCCTTGAAATTCTAGGTTTTTAAGGTTTTCTAGTCCATGTAGAATTGAAATCATGTCCAATCACTCATTCGTGATGAAATACATGGTTACAAAAATGTTTAAGGCGGAGTGGGCGCTGTGCAGTTTATCATTTGGGGGGGGGGGGGGGGGTGTAAGAACATGAAGGATTTCTTTAAAGTAGTTAAGGGAAATTAACCTCATTTCTATTTGCAAAGGTTCTATCTAGTGCCGAAGCTCCCCCTGTCAAATCAGTTTAAAGTTGAACTAAGGAACTCCATCAGCAATCCCGATAAGCGAAATGTATTAGCACTGCTGCTGAGTGTAGGTCCCGTGAGCAGCTGCTGACTATCTTTGTTTTGGTGTTAGTTTCATGGAGTAGATAAAGCTACATACACAAGATGGTGAATAAATGCTGGATTAATGTTGGCCCACCGTCTGCGACGCTGGTCCAACAATAAAACACCATTGTCATGATTGTTTAAATATATCTTGCTTGCTGAGAAGCTGCATACCTGATCCTATGTACTGAGGGTCGACCGCCCCGTCTGGGTGGGCTCCATCATGCACCTCAAACGTGGTGTAGTAACCGGCGGCGTTCACGTTGGTATCCGTGTGAAAAACTATGTCAAAATGGCTGTTTTTGGCCGTCCCTGCAACACACAAAATAAAGATCAATTATTCAAACGTTCTTCACACATCATTGTGTTGCTGCAAAACAAATGAATTTGTGTAGAGTGCCGAGAATTTTCATCCATTATTGCGAACATTCACCAAGTATTCTCATCTACTAATTGGTAACAACACGGACCGAATTGTGCTTCACTCTTGCAAAATTGCGCAGTACACTTAAATCTTTTAGCATTCTGATTCATAAATTAATCATACATTTTTTAACGTAACAATCATAACGCAGCTCTATATCTATAAATTGTTAGCAATGGGCAACAAGATATCAACAATAGGCCTGAATGAAATGATTGAATCAACATTGTACTGTGGTAAACAATGTTGCAAATACATCATCAGTACAGCAGAATAATTATCTTCATGTATATTTTGTTTATTTATGCCTGAGTATATTGTAAAAATATTTTTTTCTGTAAGCACAAAAATACTTAGTAATTTTCCAAAAAGTACGGCTCTGTTTTTATGCTAATCGCATTTCCTTGCGTTACAGCCGTGCCTTAGCGAGTAAACGTAATGTGTCATTACAGTAATGGTTGGCCTGGCGCATGTGGCTCATCCAGCAATCAGATACAGCCATATCTAAGTCAACTGGGTGCAATTTGCGGACATAATGCACATCCTCAGCCACCGAGGCACTGATAAATATGAGAAAGCTCACGCGAAATGTGAAAAAAGGAACAAGCTTTCAACGTCTGCTGCTTTTCTCTCCAACAGGCGGCGTGATATATTATTTTACGACTGGGGAGACTATATCCATTGGTATTATCCATTAAGGCTCAACAAGATGAAAACCCATACATTATGTCCTATTATATTATCCATCCATTATGTCGTTGGAAAAACGCAAGTTCAGCTGCATCCAAACACTAACAAGCAGTTGGCACTGAAGGAAGCGCTTAGACCTCCAGTCAGAAGAGCAGTAAGATGACGTCACAGTGTATTTACCCTAGTCTGCCAAGCTGGTGTTTATACGGTTTCAATGTTGTCTCAAAACAGCTACTGAAAATGATCAAGTTGTTTGTGATAGATGATGCTAAGCTCATGAGATAACTCAATTTGGGACTTGTCTATTTTCATTTAAATAAACAAAAAATTTCGTCATTTGAAGCTGGAAATTGCGTTAGCAATTCCAGCTTCAAATGACGAAAGATAGAAACAAACAATTCAGGAGGATAAGGCTTAATTTATTATTTCCGATAAAGTTCCTGAAACAAATGCGGTACCAGCTTACACAAAGTATATAATTATATTTCCCTGTAGTGAACAACATTGAACAAAAGGAACAGATACTGTTTTCGACCTAGGCTACTTATCAGCCACCTGGTGTAATACTCAGGAAGCTATTCACAATCAATGCCTGCGCTTTTTGTGTTCATTTTTTTCCCACTGATTTAGAAATAGCGTGACGGACTGCAGTGATGTTGTCACTAACTGTGGCAAACTTAACACCGCCGTCTACACCAGTACACACCCTTTAACCAGAAGAGAAACAAAACAGCTCTGTCATAAAGCAAACTCTGATCATTCGAATACTCTAAAAGTGAGCATTAATTCCTCTAGTTATCTTGTCATGTATGTATTAAAATGTATCAATCTCTCCCTAAGACAGCATCATATTATATTATGGTATTATTGAGGTGAAATACAGTAACACCATGATTACATGATTACGTTTGTCTGTCGCCTTTTTACGGCATCACCATGTCTTTGTGCTGTAATGGTTAGGTAATTAGGTAGGCGGTGATAGGTGGAATACTTAGTGAACCTGTCTGCTCAACAGCAAATGTACCAGATTACACTTACAGAAACACCTGTGTGAATGAATGAATGAATGAATGAATGAATGAATGAATGAATGAATGAATGAATGAATGAATGAATGAACGAGCGAACGAATGAAAGACTAAAGAAGAATGAATGAATGAATGAATGAATGAATGAATGAATGAATGAATGAATAAATGAACGAACGAACGAACGAACGAACGAACGAACGAGCGAATGAATGAAATGAATGAATAAATGAATGAATTGAATGGCAGACGCGTCTCTTTATTCAGAGGAATAAATCTGCAAAAAACGTTACGGCTGCCAAACAAATTTCTACGTAATTTCAATTTTTCAATTTGCGACCAAGCAAAAAGACACTAAAGAAATTATGCGCTGTCAAGCTTGAATAAATTGAGTAAGATTTATGTAGGCATGACAGCTGATCTTTTGTTCTGCCTACTTAGGTATTTTTCACTTAAGATCATCTCTCATTTCAGAGAGCAGTGCTCAGTCCAATTCATTATTTTCCTCTGCTTCTGAAACGCTTGTTTTCATCTATCAGTCTATCAGGAGGGAGAACTGTCACCCTGTCAACATAACGAGTCCACCAGCACACAATTGATTTCCCCAGACGAGATTTCAAAAACAGGGTTATATAATCAGATAATTAGAAGTCGGTGAGGCGTGTTTGATTCAAATATTTTACGTTGGGATGGATATGAGTGAGTGAGTGAGTGAGTGAGTGAGTGAGTGAGTGAGTGAGTGAGTGAGTGAGTGAGTGAGTGAGTGAGTGAGTGAGTGAGTGAGTGAGTGAGTGAGTGAGTGAGTGAGTGAGTGAGTGAGTGAGTGAGGGAGCGAGTGAGTGAGTGAGTGAGATGTCGTCGCCCTCAAGACTTCAAATTACCCATAGTTCAGATCAGATTACATCACTTTTTGCAGTACAAATTTACACGAACAGAATCACACAGACCAAAAGACTAAACTAGCTGTATATTTGTTGTTCTGCCTCAGTACTTTGTTACCATATACATGATATAAGAATCATCCCAGCCAACACGACACGTTTAACCAATGGTTTAATATTGGTTTAGCATAGCAGGCATTAGTTCAACGTGCTTTGTTTAGTGGGATAATCGATAATTCGAAAAATAATTCACAACAGGATACACAGCTATAAAATCACAATTTTTCTCATTTATTGTTTAAATATCACATTGTTTTTTACTGTTACTTATTAATCATGTTAATTGAGGACTAGAAAGGAATGTGTATCATGGACTCCATTGACAAGTCATCGTATCTATGAATCAATGGAATCAGAAAAGCAAAAATAAAGCAGGCAGGCAGGCAGGCAGGCACAGGCAGGAAGGCAACTTCAAAGTTCTTGGTAGGACTAGCAAACGTGAAATAAACTTTTTTCGACATATTAACAATAGGAATGTCTGACGGAGTGAAAAGGTGTAAAACTAGACTTTCAAGTGACGTGCTAATATACCGGGTTATCATTGGCTGCACATGGTGACGACATGATTGCCTATTTAATATTCATGAGGTGTTGTAACTTACCTAAAACCACACCACTGAATTGAATCATTTCATCCCTAACCCTTACAGCGCGGGGATAGACTTTAGTCGTCAGAATCTGACGTCTGTAGACGTCAGATTCTGACGTCTAAAGTCGATCCCTGCACTGTAATTTTGTAAAAATATTTATAATGCCCGTAGACCCATAACATAGGTATTCAAATGAATCAGAAAGAGATAACTAAGACATTTATGATGGTTTTAAATTGAAAAAGACCCTTTGGTCTCCAAGGTTTTCATTAAAAAAATTCAGCGCTTTAAGGGTTAAGCTGTTAAGTCTAGAATGGCAATATAGATACACCATGTACACAGCCATGTAAGTGGGTTGTCGCCGGTAAACTACAATGTTTTATCCTGACTCTATTACTATTAGTTACCCTTAGCGTACAAGAGACACAAGGAAATATACAATTTGACCCTTTACCTGCTAGTGACACACATAGAAAACGTTGGGCCAACGTTGCACAAATGGTATGCAATTGTTTAGTGTTTGCTGGGAAATATGTGAATGAGTGAGTAACTGTGTGACCGAGTAACTGAATGAACGATGAAAATACTTATATCCTCTAATATGTACACTGCGAGAGCCGAGGTGGTGGGGCGGATACAAAACTCCCTGAAATAAGACTTAAAGCGTGAAAAATGTGAATTATATGTCTGTCAGGTCATCACCCCAGACATTGTACATGTAGCTCCTCATAACACGATCTCAAGAAATCACAGAACGTATAGCCAACGGTGGGTCAATACCGGATCACCATTGATCCTAAATATCCCGCCAAACACACCTAACCCTGTTTTAATGTTGGACCAGCGTCGTAGACGGTGGCCCAGCAATAAAACAGCGCTGGTTTAAAGTGTCGGGGCTGCTTACTGTCTCGTCACAGGTCGGTCACGCACGATTTCCAGGTTACATGGACATACGTGGTTATACCTTCCTCCTTTATTGAAGAACTATATACTCATCGTAATACTTTTGAGAACATCCCAGCAAACACAAAACATTTGTATAACATTTGTACAACGTCGGCCCACGTCTTCGATGCTGGACCATCATTGTACAAATGTTTCGTGTTTTTTGGGATACACCTGCATAGTCACATCTTTACAAAGTAAATATGAAGATGGGAAAAACGCATTTGAAAAAAAAATGGCCTAGGTTATCAGTGGTTATATTTCTCGGTTATAACAAGAACTTGTTGTAACATATATATGTCACTTGCAGGGTGGGTTCTGTTTCGTTAGTAATCTCTCTATCTTGGCTGCTTATCGCTTAAGTTGTCAGTAGTGTATATTATTATATGCAAATACGACTGAGTATACACTAAGAGATAATATCACAAACGCACCGAGACCCCAGGCAATTCAGCGTTCTCTAGGTTTAGAAAATATTCCCAGGTGCAAGCTGTTATAGAATATTCGGGGCCGGTTTTAGCGAAGTGACTGACCTAGATTTTAGGCATTTAACTGGTTACGATGGCCATCTTAACCAAACGAATGTCTAAAATCTAGGTCAGCTTTGACATTATATAAGGGCCCTGGCCATCCCACTAGAAATCTTAAGATTTACATTATCCTGACTTGCCCCAAGGTCTGTTCTAGTATCCTTGCTTGCCCGATAATATTTTCATAGTGGGATGGGCCCTAGATCTGCACATTAGATGGGAGTAAATGTTTAAGCTGGACATCCACAGCATGTCACAAAGAAATTTTGGTCACGGGAGAGCTACATAAACAGAGGGAAATCTGTGAGAAAAAAAACTGTTACACAATATAGATATTTTTAAGTTGAGTTTTCAATAATAACGTAAATATGAAAATAATTAGCACGTTAAAAAAAACAAAGAAAAAACTGCCACACAATATAGCCATTTTTAAGTTGAGCTTTCAATATAAATATGAAAATAATTAGCACGTTATAAAGCCAGCCCGTGTCATACTTATGATTTCAAATGAGGGGTGGACTGAGCATTCCTGTATTGATTCTTATATATTGACAGCCTGAGGAAATTGTATCCATGTCACCAGGTCACGATGTGTGTGTATGTAACATGTTCTACTTGCAGTGACCCGATAAGAGGTCACATAGCTCACACGCATGGCTTAATACCTCATATATTGTGCACAGCCTGTGCGATTGATTCTACTTCGATTTCTCTCACGAAACTAACAAATTAGGTAGTGGAAAAGCAATATTTTTTTCATCCGGGTAAAATTACTTCCCTGCTAACACGTGTCACAGCAGCCGTTTACTTCACAAAGGAGTTACTGCTATGCAAAAGCTAAAAGGCAGTATCTGCTCACTTGTAAAGTAAGCAGATACTGCCTTTTGGCTTTGCACGGCAGTGGATTGCATAGAATTCGATTTTCATGGTTGTTATTAAACTGGTAATATCGGCGTCAGCAGTAACTGTAAGGTACATTATATATATTGGCCCGTAGCAATCAGAGTGTCGTATGTGCCACTTATTTGAGTAAAACATACGACTCTCTGATTGCTAGGGGATGATATAGTTATATGTCAGTGAAATCAAATAACTGCGCGATCCCCAAACTGACAAAACAAAATGTCCACTGGGTGAGTGGTGGGTGTGAAAAAACAGCCACAGCTTAAATTACGTGAAATCTTTATATTGAGAATTAAATGATATTAGGGGACGCACAATATGATTTCGAAGCGAGGGGGGGGGGGGGGGGGCTAGTGCTTTCTTTCAGTATTGATTTTTTTGTACTAACGTTATCTATTCAATTGCAGGAATGTTTAACTTTTTTTCTCCAATATCATGTAGGCCTATCAGCTAATGTCTATACATTCCATGTTTTTTTCTTGTAACACGCTGTACTATGAAAACAAAGTGTTTGAACCTTCGTCACCAGGTCACAGTCAATTTCATAGTGCTCCAGGTTCTCACTGAGGTAACGATATTACCCCCATCTAGTGGTATAATTGGACTTTGTGGTCCAATGGGTGAACACATTAAACTGCTCACATATTAGGTACTAGGCGCTCTTATATATGGTATCTGAATGATGTTAATTAATAGTACACATTATTATAATATACCTTCATATCATGCACTGGATTGCGAGTGATTCGGGGGCTGAGATGAGCTAAAAACAGGTAATCACCAATATGGTATGGTCACTGCAATGAAAGAGGAAGAAAAGAAGGGAGAATGAAAAAGAAAGGGGGCGACTAAAAAATAAATGAAACAACAAGCACACAACAGGCCTTCTGTGTGTAGGCCATAATTTGTATCTGCTTGTGAACAATTCACAGATTTCGTTTCTTCGCATCAGATGCTGCTCTTCGCTAAATTATCAATATAGCAAGAACAAATATTTATAATGAAACCTCAGAACACACTAAGAAAGGAAGTGTAAGGGAAGATAATTCGTCGCCTCGGAGCTAAAGGATCCTATCTGCCACACTGACGAGTGTCAGATAGGATCCTTTAGCTCCGAGGCGACGAATTGCCTTCCTGCACACACCATGAACCCACATTTCTGGTACACAAGCATATTCAATACCCTGATGCTTAGCGATTGCGCTATTGCAGAACCCACTCTTTGAAAGAAGACAACAAAAGGAATGTCTGAGCGGCTCAGGGGATAATTAGGGTGGTATAATCTGGTGTACTTAGTGACACAATCAGATAAAGGCAGGGGGGACAATACAGGCACACTGTGGGGGATTATATGACAAGTGTTAAACCACGATAAGCCGAACCATAGACCTAATTCACCGGCTAAACCACAGATCCTTACATGCAAAGTAAAAAAAAAACGAAAAGAAAGTTGTATTTTGCACGTGAACAGAACTATGATTATGAGTGTAAGAAAAAAATGATCAATAAAGTTGTTATGTTGTTGTATGAAAAATACTTCTCGTTTATTTTTTCTACATATTTCAATGAGTAAAATACCCCTCGAACCAAAATAATATCTGGAGATCTAATGTTGAGCCAGCGTCGCTGATGGTGGACCAATATTAAAACAACAAAGCGTCAATAAATCGTGTTTCATAGAGCACATACATATATAGGTAGATACCCACTGTGCACACGACGTTGTAGTGACGTTGAATCAACGTCACTACAACGTCGTGTGCACAATGGGTAGACATACCTGAACCAAATGACCTTAAACACACCATACATTGTTGTATTGTAACCAGACACAATTAGTTTATAATATACATACTACAGCATTCCTTTGGGACCCAAGCAGTACCAAACTGTTTATCATGTTATACTCGACATTTTGAGAATTACCATTTGAATGTAGGCCCTTATATCTTTTTACCAACACATTCCCCCTAAATAGTGTAAGATTTTGAAAAATCAGACACGTAAGTCGGCTATTGTAAATCTATTAGCCTATATGTTAAAAAACAGTTTAAATGAGGCTTGTTTAAATACGATAGTAACCTGTGCTTGAAATGTTATTAATATTACACATGGGAATTGACTTGTTAATTAGGAGCGCGTCATGTGGGTGATGTGATATTAATGTGGGAATCTCCCCCATGAGTTGTGACACTGGTCTAGTTTATAGTGTTTATACCTGCTACATAGGGGCCGTCTGATGATGATGACACACAGGAGTGATTGTTACTTCCACCATCATGGCTGACACCATAATATAACGAAGAGAAAAACAACAAAAATACACGAAAATTACAACGAAAAAATCAACGTCCTAATCAAATACACATTTAGTAATGTAGCGGTCGAACAATTATCAGATTATACTTTATCTTTCCAAGATGGCATCAGAATACAGTTGATATAAGATATATAGTTTGCAAAAAAGAACATGCTGTTTTGTATTGATGTATACATTATATTTTAGGGGAACTCGTCACACAACTCAAAGAATACTAAAACAGCTTTAATTCCTGGGCATTATAATCAAGCCACGCTCTTTTTCAAGCTTAGTAATCTATACAGAACACAGCTATTTCTACTACAAGACACTGTGGTCGCAATCGGATTAATTGGTACAATTTGTTTTCATACCACGTTCTCAGATGTTGGTCATGTTATTGAGTGGAGAGCAGAACGCACCCACTGACACGATCATGCCCATAAATTCCCGGCATATTTGGCTAATCGGCTCCAAATGTGCCGTGATTTAGCAGTAATCACGTAATTATAGACACAGCTTTATCCTGATGTGGAGGAAAGAGTCCCCAGAAGACAGTTGTACGCACCTAAAGCTGGGAGTACTGCTGTTTTCTCCAATCTCGAGTAACAACACAATAGTGTTCTAAAACAACACAATAATATTGCATGTTCAGGGTCCGTATTTTCGTACAAGTCACGATATATCGTAGGCTTTGGATTGGTCGAGATGGCATCTCGACCAATCCAAAGCCTACGATATATCGTGACTTGTACGAGAATACGGAGCCTGCTCTGTAATGTCATATTTTTCCACAGATAAAAAAAAGTAAGGAGTATTATTCCGGCAGCTGTTATCTTTATAAGCTGATCATTCAAAACAAGATATCACTGTCCAAAAAATGCTACTTTCGCTTGTATGAATGACACCATGTACATCTAAATACGCTTTTCCCTATAGTCATCATTCACCTTGCCATAGGGTGAGGCTCTGGCCTGGAGAAGATGTTAAATACGAATATTATTTAGGGAATCTATAGTTACAACAATACAACAAAAAACATCCCCCAAAGTTATTTCTGAAAGGCCCAAATGGACACACGGCACCGTGGATATTATAGTAGAAGTTAGTATAATTTATAGTGCAGATGCAGTAGACAGTAGTGCAGCTGGGGTACAAGTACATACATAGTTAGTTAGCACACCCGGTAGGGTAAGTAGCAGTAGTAGTAGTAAATCATTGCTTTACGTCACTTTTCAGCACAAATGGTCTTTTAAGTGACATTGTAATACGATAGAAGCGTTGTAGTCAATTGATAAGATGAATGATGTACAGATGATGGCGGGGGTGATAGGGCATGGTGAGTTATTGAGAACGTTTTCTTCCGCTCGCCCGATAAGGGGTTCTGGTCATGTCTAGGGGATGTACCCCCAGACATGCCCAGACGGCCGGAGACTTGAGTTTCGCTGTGAGAGAGTGCAGAAGTGATGATCTATATTATGGTAAAACAAGCGAGAACAAAGTTTACTGATTATAAAACTATCATCATTTCAACGCTACAATTCTAAAGCCCTTTTACCATAATCATGATAATCATCCAATTTGCGCAGCCTTTTACCAAGTTTTTGTTACAAATAAAGACTGTACGCTAATCCTCAATACTTGATTGTTACATACTCCACTGATAGTGCTTAGGACTACGTCAACTAGCCCTGCTTCCTTGACGGCTTATGTGTGCAGGCTAATTACCAATGACATTTAGGACTGATTGCTCTCGGGCTTTGTCTAATGTCCTGGAAGAAAGTGCCGTTAGTTTCGTCCTGGCTTCATTTTATAGCGCGCATTCTAGAATCAGTATCATAGTTAAACCAACGCTGTCTCAATGCTGGGGCAGCGTCTCTGACGCTGGACCAGCATTGAGACAGCGTTGGCACGTCTCTCTCGGATCGGGATTCCTGAAGTTAGACCCAATCCCTCCTTCAGCATATCGCCACCAAACGACGCCATCTTCACTGCAATATCAGCTGCTTAATTGCGCAGGATTGGCCAGAAATCAGGTCACGCCAGGGCATCTGCGGCACCTTCAGGGGCGAAGCGGTCCTTTAAAGTGCAATGTAGTGACGCAATTTGCTCAGTCACAGACTCCTTCACAGAGGCTATCACGTTCTCAGATGAGTTTGCCCAATGTCCATCCACAGAGATTATTTCGTCCCCAGTTGTGTTTTCCCGTGTTCCTCCATGGAGGCTATTTCGTCCCAAGCAGCATTCGCCACACCAGGGGTCGTTAAATGTGGGCAGAGCCGGGTTCTTCATAGGATTGGGCGACCACAAAAATCTAATCAGTATTTTATACCTATTTTATTACCGTGTGCCGGATTTCACCAACATCTACCAATCGATGGACTCGGGACATCAGCGAGATCAAGACACCTCTAGAAGAATAGAATGATATGTTAATTCCAGCTTGTTGTATGTTGCCAATTTTTTTAAACCCAATGGTGAATATTTTACCAACTCTAATATAACTGTAATTCGAAGTTATAAATAAGCTGTAAAATCACTGCTGGGAAATGTAATTCCTGACTATTAGTATACATTGCGAATAACTGCCAACGTGTTGACTGCTAGGTCTACTTATGACAGAAAGTTCTATACACCTCCTTGGGGACGTTGCACTAATATTAATCCAACATTGGGTGAACGTATAGTATTTTCTTGGAGGCAGGCCCGGGATGCGTCCTTGGACAGGCGAAGCGTATTAAAGTGGGCATTATACGCCTTGCCCTCCCGCACAGACATCCCACGTAGAATACACGATTCTATCCATGCTAATTCCAACCCCAATGATCCGCATGGGCTGCTCCGACCCGAACCGTTCATATCCTGTTGCTAAATCCTCGTATTCAATATCTGACAGACTCATAATACAGATCCATAACGGTCTGCCTGGTAAAGCTGTGCCCACTTCCGTCTTGTATGACAATTCCTCAGGCCAGTGTGATAAAAAGACATTGTGCAAAACAACCGATATTCAAAATATTATAACATATTATAGTACCCAGCTTCACTAAATGCAAGATTATCCGGTCAACGAAATGAAAAATCAAATGAATGGGGTTTTAGATCACCTTTGTGCACATATGCTAAACTAGGCCAGGAGAACCTCCTGAGGATGGCGAGATGAATGAGATGACACTGCCCTCCAGATACAGGAATCGAAATTCGAGCTCTGGCAGTCTGAGGCCGAGCACGCTACCGGTCAATGAGTAAAACAAGAATATTTTTCAGTGTGAAGGCAAACAAATGTAACTGCTTGATTGAAAATGTTTTATGTGAGAAGTTACTAGGGTTTTGTTGTTTGCTTGTGATATCTATGCATAAATACATTACAAAGATTTAATTTAATTGCGTTGTATTCATGTATTCAAATACATTTCGTTTAGCATCTCATAAGGCCCCTGCTATTGATCTTATCAAGGTATGAAAGAATGAATGAATGAATGAATGAATGAATGAATGAATGAATGAATGAATGAATGAATGAATAAATCAATAAATCAATAAATCAATAAAAAAATTAACGAACGAACAAGCGAACGAGCGAATAAATGAATGAATGAATGAATGAATGAATGAATGAATGAATGAATGAATGAATGAAAGAACGAGTGAATGAATGAATGAATGAATGAATGAATGAATGAATGAATGAATGAATGAATGAATGAATGAATGAATGAATGAATGAATGAATGAATGAATGAATGAAGCAATGAAGCAATGAAGCAATGAAGCAATGAATGAAGATACATTCAGAACCTCAGGATACAGAATTCGTCTCCGAGTTTCATATAATGCAGGTAGCACAGAAATGAGGAATAACATTAGCTTACTGCTGGTCTGGCTACCTTCCCGTCTAATGGCATGAGGTTTTCACAAAATGTTGGTTGGAGCAAGGACCAGCGTCGCAGACGGTGGCACAAAGCCCAACCAGCACCGGTTATTTGACTGTGAATGGCTCAAACAGTGCTACACAGTAAGCAAGAGAAGTTGAACCAAAGTTGTTTTACTGTTGTCCAACCTTGACAGCAATGGCCCAGCATTAAGAGAACATGACAGTGTATCTTGTAGATATGGCGGTCCAGATGATCAGGGATATCACACCATAGTCTTTATATAGCCTGTTTATCCCGCCATTAAAACCTGACCTGCATAAAGACAGAGAAAACAGCAAACGCGAGGCGCTGACACAATGTTGGATTAATATCGGCCCGCCGGCTGCAACGGCGGCCCACAATTATCCAAACATTGGGCCAGCGCCTCGTGTTTGCTGGGAAAACAGTGTCCTCCTCAACTGCCATGACTTCATTCAGATATAGCAGGAAGTTTATATAAAAAAATTGGACATAGATTTTTTGTTTTATAGACTATGACAGATGCATCTATCTAATAGTTAGAGTGATGGTGATAATGAACAAGAGGAGCTTTACATACAAGTAATCATGCAGAGCAAGAGCTTCATATAGGCTTCATATAGTTCTTTGATATATTTTTTTTGTTCAGACTGACATACAAGTAATCATGCAGAGCAAGAGCTTCATATAGGCTTCATATAGTTCTTTGATATATTTTTTTTGTTCAGACTGACAGATGCAGCTATCCAATAGTGATGATGATAATGAACATGGGGAGCTGTACATACAAGTATTTATGCTGCTTACAGAGCAAGAACTTAATATAAAGTTCTTGGGACATATATTTTTTGCTCAGACTGGCAGATGCAGCTATCTATTATAGCAAGGAATCTCAACAGGGTTCCTTGATTATAGTGATGATGATGCTGGACATGGGATCTGTACATACAAGTATTCATGCAGAACAAGAACTTTATATAAAGTTATTGATGCGGAGCACTACAATTTGTCATATAATTTGTCACAATTATCGATTCCAGAAGGCAGAGTGTCGTTATGAGCCACTCGAATGAGTGCCACGTGCGACAATGCACTCTGGTTAGTAGAGTCGACAGAGCTAACACGGTAAATTTAATTTTTTAGTCACTTGAAGTTTTGTCCACAAGTGACAAAAAATTAGTTGAATTTGTTAAATTTATTTTGAAATGTATACCTATGATTATCGCTAATTTGATAGATTTAATTTTAAAAGCTGGCTATATGCCCCGTCACACCAGGCCACTTTATTATTAAATTCAAGAAAACAATACTAACTAATATAGTTAACGTCAGTTCTCTCAGGGTGAACAATTGTACTGCTGGGCTAGTTACTGGTATATACGATACAAAGAAATATTCAAAGAAAAGAAAATAGAACTGAAGTTGATAATAAGTTAGTGGTACATGCATGCCAATCAAATACTTCAATTTGGAATTTGCATAATTTTTCATCAATATAAATATTTATTGTTATTTTTCGTTCCGCTAGTTCCGCAATTTCCAGCTTTATATGCCAAAGTGTTTTTTTCTGGTGCTGAAGTGGGCTCATGAATATTGCATCCCTCCATCTATTAAAATAACTGAAGCCGATATGCTACGAAGTAAACATTTCGCATTCAATCAAAATTCAGCAGATTTTTTCACACTCAGCTGGTCTGCCAGTGAATTCTGAGAGAGGGATGTCTGGTTGGGACGGGGGGGGGGGGGTATTTGTTTGGCATTTACCAAAGGTCATCACGATAAAGGTCACAGAGCAGTGGCAAAACCGTGCTCTTACTCAATGTCTGGGGATATGGCTGTTTGTTATTGTGACAATAATGGTTTCATGATATGCCAATGTCGTAGACGGTGGGCCAACATTACACCAGTATTTAGTAGATGTCGTATGTTTCTGATAAATAGTCTCACAGACCCAGAAAACCTATGTTAGGTTTCGAGGCATTTAACTGAAAATAAAAACGATTTATTAAAATTGATAAAATCCAAATGGCCGCCGTAGCCTCGTTTTCGGTTTCACGTGAAAACGGACAGAGCTAATAGATTCGCAAGCACGGAAAACCTATATAAACCAGGTTTCAAGGGAATTCTGAAAAAAAAATTAAGTTGAAAAAAAACTAAGTCGACAGGTGGCGGCCATTTTGATTATCGGTGGAAATCTGAAAGTCTATAATCAGGTCATATCTATACTCATGGCTAACTTCACGTAAAAAATTGGAGAGGTTCCATTTTATTTTTCAAGTTATTGCGTTAACTAAGAATTGTTAAACAAAAAAAATCAAGATGACCGCCATAGCCTCGTTTTTTGGTCGCACACGAAAACGACAATGCCAACAGACTCGCAGATCGCGAAAACCTATATTACAAGGTTTCAAGGGAATTCAGAACAAAAAAAGGGAGATAACACGATATTTTTCAAGTTATCGTATTAACAATTTTTTTTAATCATCGACCTTGACCTTTGATCTATGACCTTGACCTTGGGTAAAAAAATTGGGGAAGGGGACGACAATACCCCTTCGGGCCCAACGAGCCGAGGGGTAAAAGATATCAACGTACATGTACACGTGGTAGTCAATACTTCTGGTGTGTTTTGCAGAATGTGCTTATTCTCAGTGATTATTTCATTAAAACCTAAAAAGTTGAGATCCTCCATGAGATAATTAGATAGTGTATAAGGCGCCAGTAGTGTCGTTTTTAGAAAACTGAACAGTGGGAGTTATATTTCACAGAATACTTTTTAAGTTTTTATTTCGCTTTGGGCGAGGTAATTTCCTGTTTGAAATCATACCCATGTACTGATGTTATTTATGGTAAACATTTCTGGTAAAATAGATTCTAGAATTTGTTATTGAAATATATAAAGTATACTACCTCGGATGGTTTATCGAATAATTCGATTTAAAAGAAATACATAAATATATTTCTTCATTTGAAACCGAAGTTTAAGATACGAAATCCACTCAATGACGAACGATAATTCCACGTCACGTGGTGTTATATAGCCAATCAAGAGCCGGTATTTAGTTGTGTTGTCGCGTACGACACTTGGATCATGTAATCAGGTAATGGTTGGCCAAATAAATAATAACCCTTTCAGCGCTAAGAACGACTATAAATGTTTCTAATACATTGTACAAGGAGATTAACCCTTTAAACCTTCACGATGCTTTAAAGCATCATTTTACATCCCTGAAAACAGACTTAATTTTCCCAAAATCGGGGGTTTTAGAACGAAAATTTCTCTGAAACTGGTTTATCAATAAATGACAATTTTCTACAATTTTTAAACCACATTAAGTCACCTTCATCCACTACAAGTCGAGAATTGCGACAGCAATTCGCGGCTTGTAGTGGATGAAGATGACAATGGTAAATTCAGGCTTGAAAGGGTTAAATCACTGATGCCGGTTAGCTCCATGCCTCGTGCTTGCTGGGATTTCGTAAATATGATTACATGTATCTGATTGTCCGTGAGGAGCGAGCCCAAGATAAAATCAGCGTTTAAACATCAAAAGTTGCAACAATGTGGTCTCAAATTGAACAAATACAAGTAATTTTCCCCGCTTAATGTTGTGGGTCGCGGTAGCGAGACACAACTTCAAGTGAGTGAAAAATTAATTCAGATAACTTGGCACTCAAAGGGTTAATTGACATGTTTAACAACAGTACGTAAAGCCCTATAGTACCAACAAGGGAAGCCGATCTAAACCTAAAGGGTAGTCTGACATTAAAACCTTCTTAACAACACTTAATTCACTACGTTTCCAGGTCAACTTTCGTGAAAAATGCGCCACCACCCGGCAATATATGGTGTGGTTCATCCCTCGGTTTTTTCTCTGACGGAAAAATAAATCACCTTTTCTCTCTTGCTCAGCAATGTAGTACGCGGATGTACGCTAGAGGGCTTCTGGTAACGTTTCCTCTCGTGTTATTCTCGCCCTCGGGATGGCAGCCGAGAAGTGCCACTTGGACGAGACCACAGAGCAATCCATCAGCAAAAAATACAAGCCTTGGGCACCAGAGACTCACTGTCTATGTGCTAGAGAACTACAACCAGCCAGAAGAATACAGCAGTGTGTTGACAAATAACAACCAATCTATGGTAAAATATAATAACATAAATTGGTAACTGGAAAGATACGCAGATCACAACAGCGCGGGGACCGTCATTACAAGTCAGAATCTGGCTTCTATCAGATTCTGACGTCTACCATGTATACATTCGATCACCGCACAAATTAATGGCCGTAGAGCCATAACATATCAAATGAAGCAGCGTTGCAAAGGTAAATGACTCGAACATAAACGTTTTAAAACTGCCTCTAACAACATCAATATTAAATAAAATTGATCATTTTATCGAATGTAAGGTGTTGACGGTGACCTTGAATAACAATTAATCGCCAATTGTAAAATGCAGCATGTCTAATTTCAATGGGTATTTTTCGGATATTTGAAGCTGTAGATCATGTCAACAATGTCAGCTTCTAATGTGACGGAATAATGCAATTGTGAAAGGGAGGTGTCACGTCAAAAATTATACTGAAAAATAGATCGCAGACATTGAGTAAAAAGTCAGAAAATCAGGGTATAAAATTGTGCAATGTAAGACCTTTCTTAACTCTTCAACCGCCGGTGCCGAATATATTGGGTTTTTCACTCAATTATTACCACATTCAGTACCGGTCTTTTGAATTTGTTAAAGCCATAATGTGACATCAATCAGCACGATTTGAAAAGAGTTGACCTCAATTTTGTCAAATCTGAATAATTTTCACCCACTTGAAGTTGTGGATCGCGTCAGCGAGACACAACTTCAAGTGGGTGAAAATTCAAATTGAATAATTTGGCGGTTAAAAAGGTAATTGCTGCGGATCTATAATGTGACGGAATAATGCAATTTTGAAAGGGAGGTGTCACGTCAAAAATTATACTGAAAAATAGATCGCAGACATTGAGTAAAAAGTCAGAAAATCAGGGTATAAAATTTTGCAATGAAGACCTTTCTTAACCCTTTAACCGCCGGTGCCGAATATATCGGGTTTTTCACTCAATTATTACCACATTCAGTACCGCGTTTTAAGCATGTTAAAGCCATAATGTGACATCAATCAGCACGATTTGAAAAGAGTTGACCTCAATTTTGTCAAATCTGAATAATTTTCACCCACTTGAAGTTGTGGATCGCGTCAGCGAGACACAACTTCAAGTGGGTGAAAATTCAAATTGAATAATTTGGCGGTTAAAAAGGTAATTGCTGCGGATCTATGATAATGTATGTTATCACGTTGATTGCATAAGGTCGTATCTGCAAGTTTACAAGGTGGCAGATACGCCCCTTTGCTACCAATGTGATATTTCAGGGAGAAGGAGAGGTTAAGAAGCAGAGATCCTGAGAGCTCTCTCTCCTTGTCATGGAATCGATAAAAAAATGAAAAATATCCCAGCTATTGCCGCTGGGGACGATAGTCTATAGGGCAGCTTCACGGATCTAATATAGAGCATGACTGATTGGGCAGAGTAAGAGAAGGATGCGAGAGGCTGGCGAGGGGTGTGGAGGCACTGAATGGACATCTGTTAAAATAAAATAAATATAAATACATTTTACTTGCAAAGTGTAAAGGGAACACGGACTCACACTGACGTTTCTTTGATACTTTCCATTAATACATGTAGCTATACACAGTCACCACCACCACCATCACTACCAACAACAACAACAACAACAACAATGGCGAACACGGAATTGTTGTCTTGTTGAATTGTTGTGAATGACAATGACAATGAAGTTTATTCATGGTCTCAAGTAGAGACAAAAGAGACAGGCGGACAACATGGTATTATGCAGTATTTACATTATTTATAATTATACATTATTCGTTCTACAAAAAAATACAGACAATATTAGTGTATCGTAACGTTGCTTATATTTCGGTGCCATGTGAGTGGATCTCCCCAATAGGGTGAGTGAGTGAGTGAGTGAGTGAGTGAGTGAGTGAGTGAGTGAGTGAGTGAGTGAGTGCGTGAGTGAGTGAGTGAGTGAGTGAGTGAGTGAGTGAGTGAGTGAGTGAGTGAGTGAGTGAGTGAGTGAGTGAGTGAGTGAGTGAGTGAGTGAGTGAGTGAGTGAGTGAGTGAGTGAGAGGTAAGAAATAAATTGTTAGCATGACGTGGTGCACCCGTCGGTAGCCCCGGAGTTGGGATCTCAGAGGTTGCTTCCAGGCTTTATACACTGATCCCTTCTGGATCACATGGATCACTTAGACATCTGAGGAAGCTAATCCATCATCTGCCCTAACCCCGTGTATGAAGCGATAACGCTCAACAAAAATATGATCACATACTTTTCATCGTTATACTGGTCTGTGTCTGATAAAAAAATATAACTGAAACAGGTGACACAGTGTGCAAATATTTGAGTGTACGTCGTCCCCTTAACACTTCCCATGCTGGTGGCGTATCTGCGAATTCAACTGATACAAAAATGACACAAATAATACATAGATAATACATGAATAATCAGGTAAAAGGTTAATAGAAAAGGTCGCTATCATCGGGCATTGTTTTGTGCTCACTCCACGTATGAGCCTCATCTGTCAATAAGTAGTCGACAAAAGAACCCGAGAAGGACAATGACACAATCAAGCCTTTAAACATAAGCTAACACCACGCTTAGACAGAATTCATTTTAGCCTAAAACCATTCCTTATTTGAATAATCATGCGTCTTAATCCTTAACCCTTTCAATCCTGAATTTACTATAGTCATTTTCATCCACTACAAGCCGCGAATTGCTGCCGCAATTCTCGACTTGTAGTGGATGAAAATGACTTCATGTGGTTTAGAAATAGAAGAAAATCACTACGTATTGGTAAACCAGTTTCATGGGAATTTTCGTTCTAAAACCCCTAGTTGTAGGAAAATTAAGTCTGTTTTCAGGGATGTAATATGATGCTTTAATGCATCGTGAGGGCTTAAAGGGTTAAAGCTCTAAGCACCACTATAAAAAATGAAACTGTTTTATTTGACACGAGTGCTTAACCCTTTCACCACTGAAGCCCGTTTTTATGTGCTGAATGCCATAGCATTCAGCACATAAAAACGGGCTTCAGTGGTTAAACGTCAAGATTTGCAAATACTTAGTCTCAAATTACCACATAACCCACTACCGCGACCAACAGCTTCAAGTGGATGAGAATTTAAATTACCTTAGCTCTTCTAATTATAATTACCTTGGAGTTAATTACGGAGTAATGAGTTACAGCTAACACAACACATCAAATAGCTATTTTAAGCCTCAATCATTGAAAACAGCCTTAAAAATGGTGGGAAGTGATACAGAAGATAAATAAAAAAAATAAAAACTTAATGATTTAACCCTAAAATACCTTAATTTGCAGTTGTAAATCCCTTGAAATTCTAATTTTATTGGTAATTAGTGTCGTCCGCAATTAAAACTATTCAATGTCAAAGCTGTACGGTGTTTAGATTTTCAAATTCAAATGACCCATTGATACCATGCACGCACTCAAATGTCAGTCACGGTGATTGCATTAGTAAATATACCGCAGACAAACACGTGGGGTCATCAGAAGGTCAACGACGCGTTTTTTAAAAGGAATTATTGGAAAAACGGAACTGTTTAATTTCTGAAGTAGTAAAATAAACCCTTCACATGCTGAGTTGTTAGTTATTACTTTTTATTCATTTGAAGCTGGAATTGCTAATGCAATTTACAGCTTCAAATGACGAAAAATGTGTATATTTTGGAAAAATACATGTAGACATCGCAATTGAATTATTTGACCAACTGAGCATATACCATGGCTTTCTATCGATTTCAGTGGCCTCGGATCGGATTCACCCAGTGTTGGTTCAATGTTGGTCCAGTGTCGCAGACGATGGCCCAATATTAAAACAGCATTAGTCAGTGTATCGTGCTGACTGGGATGTGATGTAAGACATCCCAGAAAACAGGATATTCACCAAATGATGTTCAATGATGGTTCAATGTTGGTTCAACGTCTACAAGGCTGGTACAACATTAAACCAACATTGTGTCAATGTCTCCCGTTAGCTGAGATATTGTTCACGGGAATGCCATGCAAGGTGACAGGTGTGATGACGTCAGTGACGTCAATGAGGGGCTAACTAAACATGGGGATTTACACGAGGCTTGAGAACGTGCCATCACGGTGTCAACACGGATCATACCGGTCTGGATACAGTTAACACGGTTAATGTTTTGCCAGCAGATGTATCCCAGTGTCAACTAGGTAACAGCTACATAACGAAGCCCCCATATCTACTTAATATTGGGAGATCATTATATAAGTATCTTATGAAAATTGTTCTTATAAAAGTGACATATTTTAAACATTAAACGCTGAAGTCTCGATTTTTGTTTTAATGTAAATTGCAACAACTCCACATCGACGTGCCAATAAACTCAGATATCATCAAAATTAAACGACCAGTGTAAAAATAGTTATTGTTCATTTGTCCATACCCTTTTGGTGATCTGTTGTTTTTTCACTGCCTTGATTCTGACTAACCATAGTTTGAAAAACTAAATTCTTATATAACAAGATTACATAAGTCCAGGAGCTCCCGCGACGAATTAGAATTTGATTTAGGCAATTTTGTGTAGGGTTTTTAATGTAGTACTAGGCTAGGTCAAAAATCAAGACGCAAGACAACTAGGTCTAAGAAGCTCAGTCTAAGAGTAAGATAAGAACTAGACAATTTTTGTCAGAGATTGCAAACCTCCATTAAAATTAATGATCCTAATCAGTATCCCAGTAATGGTCTACCTATCTGGCATGGTTTACCCGATATCAGGCCAATCGAGGTAACTAATAGCTGATTTACGGTCATTTTGAATTCGATATAAACTAGTTAAAAACTTAGGGTGCCTCCCTCCCCCGAAACCTCATATTTTGTTTTATAGTAATAGACTAACATCTAACACAGTTTGCAAAATATTGGGCATGTGAAAGTAAATAATGGCCGATAGGGGGCCATTTTGAATTTGATCGAGTCGGAATTTTTCAAGATGCATCCTCAGCTGAAATGTCACATTTCATTCTATAGTAATGGTCTAGCCATCTAGCACGGTTTACCAAATATCGCCCATGTGAAAGTGAATAATGGCCGATAGGAGGCCATTTTGAATTTGATCAAGTCAAAATTTTTCAAGATGCATCCTCTCCTGAAATCTCACATTTTGTTTTATAGTAATGGTCTAGCCATCTAGTACGGTTACTAAAAACCGGCTATGTGAAAGTAAATAATGGCCGATAGGCGGCCATTTTGAATTTGATCCAGTCAATTTTTTTCAAGATGCAACCTCTCTTGTAATCTCACATTTTGTTTTATAGTAATCGCCCAGCTATCTAACACGGTTTACCAAATATCAGCAATGTGAAAGTAAATAGTGGCCGATAGGCGGCCATTTTGAATTCGATTGAGTCGAAAGTTTTTTAAAGGCATCCTCTCTCTAAACGTCACATTTTGTTTTATAGTAATGGTCTAGCTATCTAGCACGGTTTACCTGATATCAGGCCTATCGAGGTAAATAATGCTGATTGTCGGCCATTTTTAATTCGTAAGCTAAAAATTTTCAGGGTGCATCCTCCCCAGAAAACTCACACTTTGTTTTATAGTAATCAGGTAATGGTCTAGCCATCTAGCACGGTTTACCAAATATCAGCCATGTGAAAATGAATAATGGCCGAAAAGGCGGCCATTTTAAATTTGATCAAGTCAATTTTTTTCAAGATGCATCCTCATCTGAAATCTCACATTTCGTTTTACAGTAATGGTCTAGCCATCTAGCACGGTTGACCAAATAACGGCCATGTGAAAGTGAATAATGGCCGATAAGCGGCCAGTTTGAATTTTATCGAGTCTAATTTTTTCAAGATGCATCCTCTCCTGAAATCACACATTTTGTTTTATAGTAATGGTCTAGCCATCTAGCACGGTTTACCAAATAACGGCCATGTGAAAGTGAATAATGGCCGATAAGCAGCCATTTTGAATTTTATAGAGTTGAATTTTTTCAAGATGCATCCTCTCCTGAAATCACACATTTTGTTTTATAGTAATGGTCTAGCCATCTAGCACGGTTTACCAAATAACGGCCATGTGAAAGTGAATAATGACCGATAAGCGGCCATTTTGAATTTTATCGAGTCAAATTTTTCCAAGATGCATCCTCTCCTGAAATCACACATTTTTTTTTATAGTAATGGTCTAGCCATCTAGCACGGTTTACCAAATAACGGCCATGTGAAAGTGAATAATGGCCGATTGGCGGCCATTTTGAACTTTGACAAAATGAATTTTTTCAAAATACATCCTCTCCTGAAGCCTTACAATTTGTTTTATAGTAATGGTTTAGATATCTTGAGCGGTTTTCATGATATTCCACAATATCAGGCCTGTCGAGGTGAATAATGGCTGATAGGCGGCCATTTTGAATTTTATCAACTTCAAATTTTTCAGGATGCATCCTCTCCTGAAACCTTACAATTTATTTGATATTAATGGTGTAGCTATCTTGAGCGGTTTTCATGATATTCCGCAATATCAGGCCTGTCAAGGTGAATAATGGCCGTTAGGCGGCCATTTTTAATTTTATCGACTTGAAATTTTTCAAGATGCATCCTCTCCTGAAACCTCACAATTTGTTTTATAGTAATGGTGTAGCTATCTTGAGCGGTTTTCATGATATTCCGCAAAATCTTTCAGTCGGATTTACCGATGTTATAAATTAGGTCAAAGTGCTGGGTCAACTTCAAGGTCAAGGTCCAAAAACCTGAAAAGGCACAACTAGGGACCTTAGAGAACATGTATGTGCAATATGACTGTCATCGGCCCAGTACTTTTCGAGATCTGCTCCGGAAACGAAGTGCGCGTCAAAACGTCTAAATAGGTCATAGTTCTGAACCAGAAGTAGGTCAAAGTTCAAATACCCCAAAAGGCACAACTAGACCACCTAGGGGTGTTGTGTGTAAAATTTGAAGACAATCGGACAAGTACTTTCAGAGATATGCTCCGGAAACGAATTGTTTACGGACGGCCCAACGGCCCAACGGCCCAACGGCCCAACGGCCCAACGCCGTCACATCATCATTTTCTCCTCTGCAACCTTGCGTATTGAATTCAGATTAAAAATATTTTAACCCGTCCATTAGCCACCTGGAAGTAACCCACATACCAAAAATTGTTATCCTAGCTTATTTTCTCACAAAGTTATAGGCAAAAGAAGAGGCCAAAAAAAAACGGAGGTAGAATCCATAGCTCCCTTCGCTCACCTACGGTGACGGCGGGAGCTAATTACTTGGGGACCAGTATGTTTCATTACATACCATGAATACCGAGAAGTACCATATTCCCAGGGTATTATTGTATGTGCGTGAGACAATTAGACCACCAAACACCCTTTGTTTCAACCAATTTAGCAAAGGATACGGTCAACTTTAATAATCCTTCCACAAATCCCCTAACTAGACTGTCTTGACTCCGTTCTCGCTACCACAAAGTCAAGGCAATGAAGAAGAAATAAGTACACAAATAGGCCGATATTAGCGGGGAAGTGTACGTCTCGTACACTTCCCTGATATTAGTCATGTTAGTTTACTTCCAAATCCCATTGATAACAAGCTTCCCATACTAAAAATCAAGATACTTAGTCGCTAAGTCACAGTCGGTGCATGTAGTCAAAACATATATTGCAGCAACCAAATTTAAATCGAATTTCGTCCACTGTAATTGAGGACTGGGCGTAGATGAAAATGTAATTTACACGCTCTAGAACGGAGAGGGTTATCTAACTTTCTATTGTTGTCTGGTGCTCAGAATGACACAGAGAACGTCGATTATACCAATAACAAAACCACTGGCCTGGAATAATTGAGCGAATACACGAACTCATGGAACAATTTAACGTAATGAATTCTCTATGGTGCTACTGGTGAACAATGATTCACATCGCAAGTGAAACATGTAAAATTCACGTACTATTGTAAACAGGTAACTGACGTTTCTGTATCATGTACATGTATATTGACCGTTACACATTCATTTTTTTTCTGAAAGAGAATTCACTCCCTTTTTGTCCCATAAAGTACCCAGTGGCGTATCTGGCTTCTCTAAATATTGTGCCTTTGGATTGCAAAGGGTGTATCAGTCACTTTGTAAAATTGCAGATACACTCTTTCCAATCCAAGATGACGATATGCACTAAACATGCTAAAGAGACCAGCAGCACTGTACATGTAGCTGTATCTAGGGAAGAAGTCAAATAGACCATCTAGAGTTTATTTCCCTCATTTCCCACATTCCCGTCAGCCACAAACCTTTACGAGCCTTATTAAGAGGCTTCCTTATGGACGCCCTCTGTTATTTTCGTGTATTATTATACTATGTGAAATATATGTATGTACTGGTCACTTTAATAAACAATTACTTACTTACTTACTTACTGTTCACTTGGACACCTTAACCCTTTAAACCCTCACGATGCATTAAAGCATCATTTCGCATCTCTGAAGAATGACCTAATTTCCCGAAACCTAGTGGTTTTAGAACGAAAATTTTCATGGAACTGTTTTAAAAATAGCACTATATTTTGTCATTTGTCACCCACTTTAAGTCATTTTCATCCACTACAAGTCGAGAATTGCGGCAGCAATTCGCAGCTTTTTAGTAGATGAAAATGACAATGTTAAATTCAGGCTTCAAAGGGTTTTAACTATAGCATCTGGCGGAAGAAAATTAGTTCAATGTAATGTGATGATTTTCTCTATATATAGGTCTACATATAATTATCATATAGTGTGTATAATACCAGTGATTACCTAATCACGCGATACTGTAGATCTGGTAATTTCCGCGTGTTTAGATGTTCCCGAATTTGTGAGTAGCGCTATTACAATACTAATTTTCGCGAGATTCTTAAATTCACGAATTTGCCCTCCTCGCGAAATTAAAACCTCGCGAATATTATCAGATCCACAGTATCTATCTTGTAAATTCAGGGGCCTAATAATGAATATAATTATAGAAAGAATCGCTTTCAATTAAAAAGCTGTAACCACTTTTTTTCTGATTGAATACCACATCACACGAAAGACAGTTATCCATTAAAAGCGTATCAATTAGAGAAAAAACGGTAAAAACAACCTATAGATACATGCTATATGCTCCTGCTACAACCAAAATGTCACACTATGTTACTTGTTAAAGTAGCATATATCATAATTATGACCTTTTGGTTCCAGAAAGTCGATATATATTCCCTTCTGTTGAAAGGCTAGGGGTTCACAACGAGGTGAAATAATTTACAGACATGTTTACAAAATAAGATTTGTGTTGTCTGGAAGCCTTTCTCTCCTCTTGCAAGCTGATTGGACATCGCTGGGCCCCAAAGCCACTTCCGAGGGAAGTCCTCAAACACGAGGACTCGACCTAATGCTGGGCTAATGTTAGGTCAACATTAAAACAGCATTATTTCAACGTGTCATGTTTTCTGGGAAAGCAGGACCTCAGCTAGTATATAACGGTTGTTTAGTGGGGTTGTAAGGAAGCTGTCAGCAATGATTCTGGTCGCCTTTGACCCGCAAAAAGGCCTCCATCCACAGCACACCTTTACATCCCAATAAATCATGGAACGGTGGAAACCTTACGAGCCTGAAACTCAGAAAACTGGATTTAGATCTTTTCCATCTTGGTCATTTCCATCCATAATGGTCATCCTCTGATAACCAAGTACTAGTAGATCTTATTGTTCTAACATAGCCTACATTGTACTGTGAATTGCAACCTCTACATGAAATATTTTGTCTGATGCAGCGGTGAGTTTGCTACATAGATTAAAGTGAGGGCAATTGCGGCACAATATGTGTAATGGTGCAGCAGTGTCTGCCATGGGCATAGATAGTAGTACCATGGACATGCACGGCTACACTAGAGCTACATTTTTATCTTGAACAAATTATTATCTGCTCTGAGTGAATTAATATCACCTGATTTCATCAATGCTGGATCCATGGAATATAAAAAAAATTCTCTTGATAAAATTATATGGAAAATATGCCACATGATGCATAAATGTGACACTGGAGCTTAAAGGGTTTTAGAGTCTGATTGAGATCCACAAAGTGGAGGGTACATGTCTAACCCTTTATCTCCAATGGACCCCTGCAGCATCCAGGACCTATCATTGAATGTAACGCAACGATTATTAGTTTATGTCCACGAAGACATTCCACAATATATAAACTTTCAACGGAGTGGTTACCTCGGCTAAACTCATACTTTTCAAGGGTAAAATGACAACACGCTCCATATCGTCGCCTTAGATATCAAAGGGTGGATCTGCCACTTTAAAAAGTAGCAGATACACCCTTTCATATCTAAGGCGACGAATTATGGAGGTCATGATCCAAGGTCTTAATCCATCATCCTGCCCTTCATAGTGTTCCAGTGTCGTACTAAATTACATTTTTCGGGAAGTTCAACATGCAGAGTGGAAACGAATTACTGTACTAAATGGCAGATCTATGCAAACGTGGTTATTGTGACGTCACTGGGAAACCTCAGGCGGGGAGATTAATTTGTCCCGGTGGTTTCCCCTGACAAGGGGTGTTGTAATCCGGAATGACCGGCGCGCAACAACCCAATAAGCACAGGAGGCATTGAACCAATATCGATTTACAGTTGGGCCAGCGTCGTAGACGGTGCATCAATTGTAAAACAGCATTGGTTCAATGTATCATACTTGATCGGAAGTTCGATGTTGACCAACCCCCAGATAACGTTCAATGAAAAGTGCCAACAGTGTCGGATGTTGCTCCATTTAGTAAAACGACTCAGAGGAAACAGAAGTAATTTAACCGTTTGATGATTTATTACAGAAAAATAATGTCAGTTATAAAAGATAAAACCGACAGAACAAGTTGTAGAAGACATGCAACGTGAAAATTGTTACAAAAACAACACATTTTCAATAAAAAAGAAGCATAAAACACAAATCACCATAGACGTTAAAATAATTTATTAATGTTCGCCTCGCTACTGGGATCCATAGCTTGATATTAGTGACAATTATTGGTGAGGAAATATCTAAATTAGTGAAATATGGTTGTAATGATATTGGACATTTTTACATCCATTTTCACTTAATAAGAAATGATTAATGAAATAGGCACACAGCACTGTCTTCGCGGTGCATGGCCAACTTTACAATAGCAGTGGCGCCGGGTCGACCCCTTGACCCAGAGAGCGAGCTGTTTTTTATTAAGACAGATGAGAGGCTTGCCCCCTTTTTCAGGGTTTTATTTCCGCCGGTGACCTTGCTAAAAGCACAAGTTATTACTTGTAATTCCACACAGCAGGAAAAAAAGATTGTGAGGTACATGTAGTGATTGATTGATTGATTGATTGATTGATTGATTGATTGATTGATTGATTGATTGATTGATTGATTGATTGATTGATTGATTGATTGATTGATTGATAGTGAGAGAGAGAGAGAGAGAGGGAGGGAGGGAGGGAGGGAGAGAGAGAGAGAGAGAGAGAGAGAGAGAGAGAGAGAGAGTGAGTGAGTGAGTGAGTGAGTGAGTGAGTGAGTGAGTGAGTGAGTGAGTGAGTGAGTGAGTGAGTGAGTGAGTGAGTGAGTGAGTGAGTGAGTGAGTGAGTGAGTGAGTGAGTGGGTGGGTGGGTGGGTGAGTGAGTGAGTGAGTGAGTGAGTGAGTGAGTGAGTGAGTGAGTGAGTGAGTGAGTGAGTGAGTGAGTGAGTGAGTGAGTGAGTGAGTGAGTGAGTGAGTGAGTGAGTGAGTGAGTGAGTGAGTGAGTGAGTGAGTGAGTGAGTGAGTGAGTGAGTGAGTGAGTGAGTGAGTGAGTGAGTGAGTGAGTGAGTGAGTGAGTGAGTGAGTGAGTGAGTGAGTGAGTGAGTGAGTGAGTGAGTGAGTGATTTGATCAATTATTTATTATTTGATCCACACATATCTTTGACAGCGAGTCCTACATTATCACTGTGGATCATTATACCTACCTCCTGTACATGAAAGTTGTCCTCGCAATTACCATAATTCCTGGTTGATAACGGGTAATTGGATAGTGAGTGACAGGGAAGGAGCGTGAATGTGAATGAAAGACGTCAATTTGTTGTGAGGAGTGATTTCGGTGTGTGATCTAAATGAAGGTGTACTTTGTGGAGACATGGCTGCGCGGGGAATCCAATCCCTGAATGAAATCAGGATCTTACAGCGAGAGAATAAACCAAACTGACAGAGACGACCACAGCAATGTAAATCAGGTAACAGTCCCGATCAGAATGCAGTTCGAAATAACACGAAAATGACCATTTGAGGCGTTGAATCGATGTTGATTTAATGTTGGACCAGCGTCGCAGACGCTGGGCCAACATTAATTCATCATTGATTGGACGCCTCCTGTTCGCTGGGAACGGTCAACTTCAGCTGCATCACTGCAGATATAGAAATGCTTCTCCTACATGTATCCAAGTGTTGTGTGGATATCTGAGAAAACGTGACTGATGTACGTTTACTTCCATCTTCATGGTTTGTTATCACATAGTGGCCAAATGTACTGCTTGATGTTATTAAAATGCACTTAAATTGCAGATTTTATATATCTGCAGCCTGACACAGCATAAGTCATAACAAAAAACTCCCAGCACAATGTTTTGAGGGCGAATGTATTACCACACACGGCCACTCAAGAATATACGTATTCGTGCAGTTTGTACACAAAACAAAATTAATATTGTGTATTATCACATGCCATGGTCTTGTGTATTCTTGAAAGTATATATTTTACTATTCACCAAATTAACCTGAATAACATTATTTTCCAGATGTGCAAGTGTAGAGTTGAGACTAGGACGCAGGTCCATCTCAAAAGGTCATTGGTGGGGACAGATTCAGGAACGGGATGCTCCCTTTGGGACACTGCGGTCAATCGCCAAAATTCTCAGATAACAAACATGAATAATCTGTGTCTATCCCGCCCTGTGGCGCCCTGATCAACCCACAGCCTCGTTTTCATCCCGGGATGTAATTGGGGCGTTGTTGTCATGGCGACCCCTTCACAGCTTCTGAGAAGTGCGAGGTCGTCCAAACAACAGGCGATCTAAAATCCCAAGGGACGAGAGTTCGAGGCCACGGGGAGTGGCGAATTACAGTGGTGCACTGCTGCTAAAAATATTAGGAATGAGATAAAATAAACGATGAGACTTTACAATCATGTAATACAGGTTTGGATACAGATAGAGTAATCTCCTGATGTGAATAAAGAGATAGTGTATGAAACAATACAAGCACGCACGTCAGAAATAAGTAATGATTTAAAATTTATTAGAAAATCGTCTCTAGTCTTATATGAACATTGTATCACATTCCCAGGACAGAAAGTACGATATCATGTTAGATAAATGTACGTATTACGTTTCAGAGAGACAGCTCATCTATTCAACCTGATGAATGACACAGTTACTCATAATATGAATACCTAATGAAATTTTCTCAATGAAAAATGTGATCCCTCTGAAATATACATTGTTCTTTGGCACGCCATCTATACATACCTCAAACGATTGTGCTCTGAGAAAACTATTTGGTGCTTGTCCACTGAGGCAGATCAGCGAGGGGAATGCCGACCCACGAGCCGTGGCGGAATCATTGGTTCAATGTTGAGCCAGTGTCGCAGAGGGTGAACCAACATTAAGCCAGCAATGGGTGGACATCTCATGTCTGTGGTTGACCCTTTCAGCGCGAGAGGGACCGACTTCAGAATCTGACGTCTAAAGTCGATCCCCGCACTGAAAGAGTAAACTATTTTTAATAGCCGTAGACCCATAACATAGGTATTCAAATAAAGCAGAGAGAGCTAGCTAAGAAATTGAAGGTGGTTACAAATTTAAAAACCCTTTGGTCTCCATGGTTTATACAATATTTCAGCGTTGTAAGGGATACACCCGAGGCAAATATGTCACTGATCAATAAAATTCACACCAGGCCAGGTTTATGTAACACTGTGACGCGCCATGCATTGCTGAGAGTCCACAGATCAAGGTCACGACCTGACCCCTTTAGACCAACCAAACAAGAGCCATCAGCTGTCACGTGCTTCCCAGGTCATACGATATCGCCGTGTTAACAGGTCACGACCTGCCCTCTTTGTAGGTCGCACATCGCCTGAAAGCATCTGAGGCTTTCAGGTGATACATTGTCTGAAAAGCACGTGTCAGAGGTTATCACCTGACCTTATTGTCAGGGACCACACCCGATTAACCCCTAAAACGCTGAATTAATTTGTAAAAAACAACGCAACCAAGGGTTTTTTTCAATTTGAATTCATCATGATTATCTTAGTTAGCTCTTTCTGATTCATTTGAATGCCTATGTTATGGGTCTACGGCCAATAGAACTATTTTAATTCTTACAGTGCGGGGATCGACTTTAGACGTCACGACTAAAGTCGATCCCCGCACTCTAAGGGTTAAACCATACACGAGACGTTTGTCCAATGATGGCTAATGGGTGCAGTATTTGCCAACATAAGATAGGGTCATATGTTTGCTGGATAAGCTCGTAAGATCAAAATCGAACTAGTTTGCTTGAGAATGACACATTAGCAAACCACATAAATTATATGTTTAGGCCATTATAATTTACATTCAAGTTTTAGTTAAATGGGCAAATTCAGTAAATTCTATACATGTAACTGGTGAAAATGGATGGATGTACCATATTGACCACCCCCAAAACTATCACGCAAGGCTGGTCCAATACTAGAACAATTTGACAGACGGTGGTCAAATGTGTTGGCCAATGCGTCAAGCTTGCTGCTCGAACCTGTCAGCCTTTCTGCAGACTCAACAAACACGAGACGTCGACCAAATGTTGAATTAACGTTGGCTCACCATCTACGACGCTGGCCCAACATCAATTAAGCATTGTGTCAATGTCTCAGCTTGTCTGCAGAGAACCAGAAACGCCATCGATTGTCTGCCAGGCGCGGCGGTGCTGCCATCGTGGGGTATTCCTGTATAGGTCTGATTGATATCTCAGGTCAAACCATCAGTGTATCCTTCAGGGAAATAAACCCTGCTCCCTGTGACAGAGGGGCAGGTCTGGTTTAGATTTCAGACACGAGTGGCGTCAAAGTCCCAGGCCACGGTCTGGTAAGGTGAAGTGACCGTCGTTATCTTTGAATGAATGAATGAATGAATGAATGAATGAATGAATGAATGAATGAATGAATGAATGAATGAATGAATGAATTGTGCATGTATTCATGCATGCACGAATGAATGAGTGAATTGAATGAATGAATGAATTAAATGAATGACAGTTTTGAACTCGCATTTTTGCTACATCTGGATCATTACACTTTAATACAGATCTATATATGAATCGGTATAGGCATTTATTTGACCTAGATTGGAGAATGTTGTTATAGTTCACGTCTGATCAATCAGAAGTACAAGATGCAATAAAATACTGGTCAACGCCGGTCAGGATAAAAGAGGGATCCAAAGCATCCGGCGTAACAATTTATATTCAAGGGAGTGAAAACGATATACATGTGTCAGAGTTGGTGTTCAGTGTTGATTTCTGACATAACTAACCACCAATACAATAACATAACAATACTTTTGTCTCATGATTGCCTCTGTAGGATTTGAAGGGTTCGCTGAATGAGTGTTACAATCATGATAATCTTTACACCTCTACGATGACACGAAAGCATGAAAAACCTGGTTTTCAACAACTATTATTGAAAATGACCAGAAGTAACCGGAGTTTGAAAAAGGGTGATATGACATGTATGAGTCATTGTAGCGATAGTAGGCCTAATACCAGCAAAAATTCATAATACAATATTATGCATTTCTGATTGTATACAAGCAAGAATACATACTTGATACAAGGTATATCAAGTGGTATTACTATTTACAATTTAAATCAGGTCTATGCACTACTTGTATACATATCATGTAGCTCTCGGTTTGGATGCTGAAAAGTAATAGATTTTTCAATAAATCAACACTGCCTGGTGCCGCTCTTCACACCAGCATGATTCACAAGGGTCTTATCTGTCAAATCACAATATCTCAAGAGGGTGATTTAACATGTTTAACCACTTAGTCCTCATGGCCAATCAGACGTATTCATTATATGCATCAATGGCGAATACAGAGCTCAGTATAAATCATAGTAACCTGGCTAACACACCATTTTTTCCGATTTCTTAATCAGTTATTAGTTGATTTACATCCAATCTTGCAAGCAATACTGTTTCTCCCCGCCAACGTCCCTGAAAATTTCAATTAGAACATTCAACAGCTTCAAAATTAACTAGCTTTATAACATGTCGTAAATACCTAATTATGACAGACGTCTAATGCCATCAACTTCATCCACTTTTAACTTTTCAGAATGAAATTAGAAGGTCAATGGTCTAGCCTCTGAAATACTCACAAATATTTCGCGAGCGCTGTAGCCGTATACATAAAATAGTAATTGAAAATAGAAAAATGACAACAAAACAGAGGAAATCATTCACTGACGGCTAATGTGAATCCTGATATCTAAAAGGGGTGCGCGATACAAATCTGACCTAGAAGGAGATTCTACACAGGGTGATAGGGAGGAGGGATATCAGTTAAGCCCACTCTACGTGAACCATTATTTCGTATATGATATTCAGATTGTCTTTGAATGAATTAATGAATGAATTGAGCTTAAGGCCACCTTTGTACATATACAGGATACAACTGGGTAATAATAACCTCTTCAAGATGGTGAGATGAATAAAATGGAATGCCCTCGGCTCCAGACACAGGATTCGAAATTCGAACCCTGGAGGTCTGAGATCGAGAATGGTATATTTCGGTATCATAAGCACCCACAATAAGTAATCTTCACAAATGAGCAGAGGAGAACCTTTTTTGTTTATTTTAAACGTGAATACCAGAGCGCGAGAACGCAAGAACAAGCTCAGGCGTCACAGGCAGGCAGACTTGAAAAGAATAATATACAGTTGCTTTGTACTTTGAAAAGATCAAAAGCAATTTCAAATCTAAAATAATTATCACAATAGCCTTGACCTGCAATATTTTCACCGCGCTGGCTAATACAGTGAAGTATGGGGGAGGGGGTGTTATATAACTTTGTTTTCACCGAGTTGCCATTCAAAACGGTTTCCGGTGACGTCAATGCGTTTCGCAGAATTATGATATATTGTTTACTGAGCTCTGGCTGCGCTATCATCATAGCTAAATAACTATTTCCAATAGTTAACACCTATCATAGCGACTGTGTACATGGGTGGATATTAACCCTTCAACCGCCGGTGCCGTCCATATTTGTTTTTTACATTTTTTTATTAGCACATTACATATCAGCTTTTAAATATGGTAAAGATAAAAAGTGACATTAATCAGCAAAATTTGAAATTTGTTGACCTCCTTTTTGTCAAATCTGAATAATTTTCACTCACTTGAAGTTGTGGATCGCGTCAGCGAGACACAAGTTCAAGTGGGTGAAAATTCAGATCGAATAATTTGACGGCTAAAGGTTTAAAGGGTGAATTATTTAATCTTCTCGGTGCTGGTTATGTAGTAATATTGATGTATTATGCAGGGGGTATCTCGCGGACGATAAATAACGCACCAGGAATATGAAAGAGGCAGACTTTGTGGATGTGATTGATCAGTGAGTCGTAATGGACCCGTAGCCCTGAACCTGACAGCCTAAAAAACTACACTATCACACTGCTCTGCAAAGCCAAAAGGCAGCATCCGCTTACTTGTAAAGTAAGCAGATGCTGCCTTACGGCTTTGCACGGCAGAACAGGCATTGTAAATATTTCATTTCATTCCTCTGGGGTGATCCTCGGTGACTCTGTCTGAGTGGGTCTACTCCGAACATTTCAATAGGTCTTTCTTTGATGTATTTTGTGCAGGATAACCAAATCAGAAAGTCTGAAACATTGCTTTTGATGCTGGCTGAGAGCTATATCAAAATAGCATTTTCTTGTCAACATGGTCAATCCCTACCAATGCATAATGACAAGAATTGATTAACACTAATTCGTGATAATGATGATGTTCTGACATCATGATTGCAGTAATATTAATATTGCAGATATATATTGATATGACTGTATATGTGAGTTTATAAATTGTAAAAACACACGCATTCTGGTTGTTATGAACCAGAACTGCAACAATACTAACAGGAGCAGTCATATATTAGGCTTATTTCAATCAATTTAGTTTGATCTAATGTGATATTAAAAGATTTTAAGGTTACTGCATGTATATCTGACTACACACAGTCCAACAAATAAATTGAATTTTAATTGCAACAATTTTCTTCACGTGATTTGTAGAATGTATGTGTGTATACGTTTTTAAAACAAAGGAGGTTCAACCTCGTTGTCAAAACTATTGTAAATAGTGTAGAAAACGGGGTGAATGTTATCAAGTCTAGTGCCATTGGCTGACGCCAGCAACACAGGGCTTGACGTGAGCATGGGTGACTACGGGAGGTACGGCTTCAGCCCACAGATGAAGGCAAGGATGACCGAGCTCGACCTGTGGTGCCGAACCGAACATAGGTACGGGCTAAGCAGGGCCGAGTCGCTGGGGATTACAGAAAGGGGTCCGAAATGTCCGGTCAGGTCAAATCGTGTAGCGCGCATGCGCTCCACGATTTGACCTGACCCGGATTTTCTGGGTGATTTTGTTGGAGACCTTGGTCTGGGGAGAACCCGATGTTTCTGATCTGGAGCCTTACAGAATGACTCCGGGGCTTACGGATCGATGGGGTCGTGATGGCCATTTTGTATTTCTGCTTGATCTACTCCATCCGCCCGCCAGGCAGGATGGAACTTTAATCGCTAGGGGTCGCAGACAGTCTGGTTCTCACGAGGAATTAAATGTGCGGAACTTTCTTCTTTCATTGCACAGGGTACACGCATATAATGACTTCTAAAATTAATAAACAGTGCATGAAAAATGTCAGCTTATAAACCAGTTGATAATGCACATCAAGATCATTCATTGTGCCATATGCATGCTTTCTTGCGCATAATATCTGAACTGAAAAAAATATCGGCTACACAATATGTATTGAAATATTCGAAAAAATGTTTAGCATGTTTAAGGGCTCTCCAACTTTAGGATTTTGCCTGTTATAGGCTAATATTGTATCGGAGTATTGGGAAAACGCTCAACAATAATTCCACACATTTTGTGTAGCAGACGACTTGTTGTTCGAGGGTACTGGAGAGGTATATGTGTTCTCAACTTATATTTATTGATGTTATAATCATGATAATTGTTGAGTCGCTGTCTGCGGCCGTCCTACATTAAAAAAACATTGGGGGAACTTGTAGCACTTTCTGGTATCCAAGTAAATAAGAGACTCCATGCTGGTGTAATGTTGGGCCACCGTCTACGACGCTGGCCCAGCATTACACCAACATGGCGTCAAAGCCTGGCGGATACTAGTATAGCCTAGATCGACCTTGCTGAAGATGCGGCCATATTATTACCACAGAGAAAGCATCGTTTGGGGAACTGTTCGGGGGTAATTCAGATGACCCCGAATCATAAATAAATCTCTCCGTGGAACAACTGATATAAATCCTGTATTCTGCATCAAACAATATGTGTCTCTTGATACTCCACCCTCATTCCAGGCTGCATATTCAGCAACTGTGTGGATAATAATAGACCATTTTACTCTCTAAATGCCCAGAGGTCATCTTATACTTTACTTGGGCTTACATGTGATTTGATTACCATTACTCGTGCGTTTTTAAATCCCTGTTGCGTCGATATATTATATTATTGTACTAATAATTTATCAGCATTTTAAATAACAACTTCGTTCAGCAAGATTTAATAACAGCACTTCCGACAATAGCCCACCGACATTGAACTTTTCCAAGAACTGGTCAATAGCAGCAAGCAGGACAGATTTGAGCAGAAAAACTATTAGCTAAGTTATCGTGCCCACAAAGAATTGTTAAATCCATATATCCACTGATATCCGACTTCCAATTTAAAACATAAGAAAATCGTATAATCCATAGGCTCCAACATCACGCTCAAATTTCTCAAACTCTTTTCAAATCTTGCTGATTAATGTCATATTTTAACATGTTTGAAAGGTGGTACTTAATGTGCTAATAAAACATGAAAACCCGAATATATTCGGCACCGGCGGTTAAAGGGCTAAGGAGTGTGAATGTGTGGGTGAGAAAAGACGTGAAAACCAAGATGTATATTTTGATGATAAGTGACTTTTGTGGGCGTAAGGCAGCCACACTGTGTGAAACCCTGAGGCCGTTGAGGTAAGAAGCATGGTAAGCCTGGTAAGGAGGAGACATCCATCTATGAGGAGCGGCTAAATATATGGGTGAATCTGTGACTGCTCACTAAGTCATTCATAACTCTCAGCCCACAAGGCTACATGCACATCAACCCTTTAATCGCCGGTGCCGAATATATTCGAGTTTTCAGTTTTTATTAGCACATCAAGTACACTTTTTAAACATGTTAGAGATAAAATGTGACATCAAACAGCAATAGTTGTAAACAGTTGACCTCTATTTTTGTCAAATCTGAATACTTTTCACTCACTTGAAGTTGTGGATCGCGTCAGCGAGACACAACTTCAAGTGGGTGAAAAATCAGATTGAATAATTTAGCTGGTAAAGGGCTAAATTCTGGACTTAGGCTCGTGATATTCAAACACACAATGTTATATCAAAACAAGGCACAGCATTTCCGCTTAGGTTAAATTTCGCAAATGCTTAATTGGTCACATTTGAAACTGAATTTGGTAAGAGTATACAATAACTCAAGCGGAGTAGCTTCACAAAGCGAACGTGATTTTAGCCCATAAAAACATGTAAACTATCAGATGTTTTTTTGCACATTTTCATTACCATTTGATATAAATTGCAAGGTCACTTCCCACCTCAACGTGAATGAAAATTACTTGATTTTATAAAACAATTGTAATATATAAAATGAAAGCTTAACATTTAACATTTGAACATTTAGGAGCACTGGTTTTACGTGTGTGCATTATAAGAAATAAATTCGGCGCCACCCAGTCCGTGGTCAAATTTGCTATTTTATCTTTTTGTGTATCTGCCTGCAGTGCAGATCATCCCCAGTCAGTGCTGCAATGCACATACAAAAAACAGTATATGCTTACTTGAAAAGTAAGCAGATACTGCCTTTTTGGGTTTGAGGGACAGAGTGGTGGTGACAAATCATACTGATAAACCTGTCTGGGATGTTAGATGATGTATGTGTGTGCTGGGGTACTGCCGTTATTCACTTGATCATCACAGGGGCATGGCTGGCCGAGCCAGCGGCACAACAGCTGGCAATGACAAGGATACCAGACGTCCCTACAAATTATCACCGCCACTAAAAAACACATTAGAAAGAACACTTCCCCACTGATGTAACTATTCACTGCAAATAAAGTGTTCCCTCTGGAACCGTATTCTCATACACGTTACGATATATCGTAGGCTTCTGATTCTCGACCAATCAGAAGCCTACGATATATCGTAACTTGTACGAGAATACGGTTCCTGACTGCAGTGAAGTAATGTTGTGATGACAACTCGTAGGACTTCATAATATATATATAATATTAGGACTTAGTACCCAGCAGACATAATACGTTGAATCAATGTGGGTGTTTAACGTTGGTCCAGCGTCGTAGACGGTGGACCAACGTTAAACCAACATTGATTCGACGTCTTGTGTCTGCTGGGTATATATAATAGAATTATATAAATTTCTTGATAATATACACTGCAGATGATACCACAGCGAAAATCAACTTCAGGCATAATATAAGTGATCATCAAACCCATCTACAACTTGGCAAATAGCTATACGTCTGGGCTTTCATGTGGCATATTTGTAAGATGAGGTCATTTCAAGGTGTTTTTAGGGTCAAAACAGGTTATTTTGGGCGGCTACCGATAATTCGCATTATTGCAAACTAGGTCTTAGATGGGTTTGATAATTCACTTATATCTGTATATCCTGCCTGAAGTTGATTTGTCTATTTGAAATATTACAGCACACTTTTTTTATTAAACTCGGACTCGAGGAGTACGTTTTTGTGGGGAATTCGGCCAAAGAAGAATTAACGAATACATGAATTAGTCCATGGGCCAGATAGGGTTACCGTGCACCCCCCCCCCCCCCAGGACAGTCTGAGACCAAGTTTTTATTGTTCATTGGACCTCCCCGGATATAAAAAGTCGATGCCATCAAAAAAAAGTTGGGATGGACTACCTGTTTTGGGCCATTTTCAAAATGGCCGCCATCATAATCTGGAAATCACCTTTTGTGCCATAACTTGAGTTCTAAGGCAGTTAGAGTCACAAAATTGGTGTCTATGTATATGTTTTTGGGGGTGAGGAATCCAATTTTGCCAATAAAAAATGTTTCTGTCTTGTGGAAAATTAAAAAAACAGCTATTCAAACGTATTTTTCGTGCATTTTCGGTCATTTTTTTGTGTTAGTCCATGGGCCAGAAAGGGTTACTGTGCACCCTCCACCCATAAAAGTCTGAGACCAAGTTTGTTTTGCTCATTAGACCTCCCCCAATATTAAAAGTCGATGCCATCAAATAAAAGTCGGATGGACTACCTATTTTAGGCCATTTCAAAATGGCCGCCATTGAAATTTTGAAATCACGTTTTGTGCCATAACTTGAGTTCTAAGGCAGTTAGAGTCACAAAATTGGTGCCTATACATATGTTTTTGGGGACAAGGAATTCAATTATGGCAATAAAAAATATTTCTGTCTTGTAATAATTTATAAACATTTAGATAAACGTATTTTTCATGTTTTTTTGGTCATTTTTGTGTATTTTAGTGCGAACTCAGAAAAAAACTAACCTTAAAATAAAACTTGTAACTAGTGTTATTTTATTCCGTGAATAATGAGCATAACAGCGTTGAAAATTGTAAATAAAAATTAAACTTTGCTTATGACTAGCATGATAAATGAAAAAAAAATTAGTGTAGAAAATATTAAAATAACAAAGTGGTGACTGTTCCATGAACCTATTAGAAGTACATGTAATCTTCATCCATATTATATCTGACCAGCAGCTGAGTAGAATATTTCCTTCCAATACTTTCACACAAGATCATATCGCCACTTTAAAATTTAAAACGGTAGATACACCCTTTCAATTCCAAGGGGAAGATTTTGTTACTGACAGTCATTCTTATGTATTGCACACTCATTTCACCAGTTTATCTAACACCCATTTAAAACATAATGTTTCTAACATAATAGTTGCCATGTCATCAAAATCTTATAGTGGTGACAGCAGAAATGGTGGTAAAGCGGTGGTAAAAACCTTGTTCCACCAGAATATGAAATAAGTTTGCACTACCATAGAACATAAAATAAACATATCGTAAGCTACTGATTAGCTAAACCTAATCCTCATCACTGTCACTTTCAGCTACTGCACTGTCATCAGACATCACTTCTTCCTCTGATGAACCTGCTACATCGTCATCACTTTCTAATGTATCATCTTCCTCTGCTATGTCTATTGGGATAATTGGACCTTGACACAAGATGGGCACAAGTTTCCCATTGTTTTCAGTCTATACGCGATATGATCTTGTGTAGAAGTACTGTTTTTTTGCAATGAAAGAAATATTCTACTCAGCTGCTGGTCAGATCTAATATGGATGAAGATTACATGTAATTCTAATTGGTTTATAGAACAGTCACCAAGTTATATTTTAAGGTTAGTTTTTTCTGTGTTCGCACTAAAATACACAAAAATGACCGGAAATACACGAAAAATACGTTTATTTACCTGTTTATAATTTATCTACAAGACAGAAATATTTTTTATTGGGATAATTGGATTCTTCATCCCCAAAAACATATGTATAGACACCAAGTTTGTGACTCTAACTGCATTAGAACTCAAGTTATGGCACAAAACGTGATTTTCAAATTTCAATGGCGGCCATTTTGAAATGGCCTAAAATAGGTAGTCCATCCGATTTGTATTTGATGGCATCGACTTTTAATATTAGGGGAGGTCTAATGAGCAAAAAAAACTTGGTCTCAGACTTTCATGGGTGGGGGGTGCACAGTAACCCTATCTGGCCCATGGACTAACACATGAAATGACCGAAAATGCACGAAAAATACGTTTGAATAGCTGTTTATTAATTTTCCACAAGACAGAAATATTTTTTTTTGCATAATTGAATTCCTCGCCCCAAAAAACATAAGTATAGACTCTAATTTTGTGACCCTAACTGCCTTAGAACTCAAGTTATGGCACAAAACGTGATTTCCAAATTTCAATGGCGGCCATTTTGAAATGGCTTAAATAGGTAGTCCATACGACTTTTATTTGATGGCATCGACTTTTGATATTGGGGAAGGTCTAATGAGCAAAAAAAACTTGGTTTCAGACTTTCATAGGTGGAGGGTGCACAGTAACCCTCTCTGTCCCATGGACTAACACAAAAAATGACCAAAAATGCACGAAAAATACGTTGGAATAGCTGTTTATAAATTTTCCACAAGACAGAAACATTTTTTATTGGCAAAAGTGGACTCCTCACCCCCAAAAACGTATACATAGACACCAATTTTGTGACTCTAACTGCCTTAGAACTCAAGTTATGGCACAAAAGGTGATTTCCAGATTTCGATGGCGGCCATTTTGAAAATGGCCCAAAACAGGTAGTTCATCCCAACTTTTTTTTGATGGCATCGACTTTTGATATCCGGGGAGGTCCAATGAACAGTAAAAACTTGGTCTCAGACTGTCCTGGGGGGGGGGGGGGGGTGCACGGTAACCCTATCTGGCCCATGGACTAAATGAATGACTGGGAATAAATGATGTGATTAAATATTGAAAGGTAAATTAAACCAGTGAACTTGTTGATCGACACAACTTATGAAAAGTGCCCAACTAAAAAATAACCAAATAAAACGACCAAAAGAACCAAAGTGCGAACAGACAGGACATTAGAAGACAAATATGTAGAAATAACAGCATGTAAATCCAGCCAGCGGGGCTACATATATTCATGAGGTGTTCCAAGTCCTTACACATGTTACACAGGTCTAAGCCTTTGGAATGTTAAAGCTCCATGAACAATTGTATACATTCCAGTTTATCGGATTAGCAATGTAGTGGTGGGATTCAAATACAAAGAACAGGCTGTATTCATGACGTCGGCGTTATTTTGAGAGGTCCTCCATACCCATGAGACCCATGATACAGAAACTAGTCGACAATACTGGGCTGTAGGCAAATCAAGACAAACTACATAGCAGCATAATAATGTATAAACTCACTGCACAGCAAACACGAGCCTACGACGTCGGCCTAACATTCATCCAACATTGGCTCAATGTCTCGCGTTTGCTGGGTGGACGTACTACCCAGCAAACACGAAACATTTGTATAACATTTGTACAATGTTGGACCAACGTCGAAGACGTTGGGCCGACGTTGTACAAATGTTATGCAAATGTTTTGTGTTTGCTGGGTAATAGTTCCGCTCTTGTACTTTCCAGAAAATATGGGGCATCGCCCCAATGGCGGTTTAATGTCTGAGACGCTGATTCAGCATAATAACGACATTGGATGGACGTTTGGTGTTTGTCAGGGATGGGAGTCTTGCTACTGTGGTGTCTGGACTAGACATATGAGTTTTGATACCTGTACTGAAGCCTCGCCTCAGGGCACAGCACATCTTTCCCCAACTAAACACCGACTGGAGAGAGTACTGTGTATTAAAAAGAATACCAGCTTGACCCTTTACCTGCTAGTGGCACGTGTAGTTATACCACCTGATATAGAATACCAGCTTAAACCTTTACCTGCTAGTGGTGCGTATAGTTATACCAGCTGACATAGAACACCAGCTAAACCCTTTACCTGCTAGTGTTCGAAATGAATATTTATTTTACATCTTTAATTTTGATCCAATTGTGTGTTATTTTCAAGAAAATGTACAAATTGCTTTTTTGAACTTCAAAGGCCACTTTCTCAAAATGACGCAATTTCACACTGCATATCTCTGTGAGTTGGCGGAGTCGTACTTTCAGAGCTAACCATGTTACAGAGTTGTGTGATATATCATTTAAAGGTAATTTTGTGTAGATTCAGGATATGTTAATATCTCCGATATTTAAATATGCAACTTACGACTCATTATGCCAGATCGGGTCACTCATGCCTTCGGATCTTGACATATTTAATCATTTTGCGTTCACAAGGACATGGTCTTTAGTAAACAAAATAGCGAACATTATCATATTATAAAAAGTTTGCAAAACCATAGGCCCAGATATGAAATCTAACTCTTCATTGGGCAATGGTTAGGAATCGATTGTTATCAACTGCTTAGTTGAATCGTCACTGAATGGGAGTGTCTCTCCATAGACAGGCCGAACAGCTGTGTCTGTAAGTCGTACATGAGACATCGTAGCCAGCCATCGCCCAATGATGGGCCAATGTTGACCAAAGGTCAACCGCGTTGGCCCAACATCACCCCAGCATTGCAACGATATGTATTTCCTGGTGAAAGGACACCCCTCGTAGCAGCAATTCCCAGAAAACACGATACGTTGATCCAATGTTTTACCAATGTTGGGCCAGCGTCGCGGACGGTTCACCAACATTAAGCCAACATTAGTTCAAAGTCTCTTACTTTGTTGAAAATGGACCCCAATCTTTGGGATCAAATCCCACACGAGAAGGGCGGCATGGCTCAATCTCGTGTGTCTAAATTTGTGTGAGTACCATCCCGCACCGCTGTGTTCTCCCAGCAAACACGGGGCATTGATCATGTGTTGGTTCAATGTTGGCCCATCGTCGCAGACGATGTGCCAACATTGAACCAACACATCATCAATGTCCCGTGTTTGCTGGGAGAACACAGAGCCTGTCTGGGGAAGTATTCTGTGGACTGTCCCAGAAACATCCATATTGACCATTTTCTTCAACCAATCCCTCTACATATCCCATAATACCACGCTAGATGTAAATTATTGCTGATGCGTCAGACGATAACAGGCGCCTCTAAACCCCAACACGCATTCTGGGGAACAGTTGTTTCTTTAGTAGTTTCCAGATTTCAAGGGAATTCATATCTGGCCATGTAAATATCAAGACCAGAATCAGATAGCATATAATATAATAGCAGAGGAGTACAAATTGAATCTTCCATTTATCCTATAAAGATGACTGACTGTTGACCGAGTGACCTCAACAATTCAAAGTTCCAATCCTTTAACCCTTTAACCGCAGGTGCCGCATATATTCGGGTTTTCATTTTTTATTAGCACATTAAGTACCACCTTTTAAAGATGTTAATGATAAAATGTAACATCAATCAGCAATATTTGAAAACAGTTGACCTCCGTTTTGTCAAATCTGAATAATTTTCCCTCACTTGAAGTTGTGGATTGCGTCAGCGAGACACAACTTCAAGTGGGTGAAAAATTAGATTGAATAATTTGGCGGTTAACTTAACTGTTTGCCATGTTTATGTTCATGATTGTATAGCGTGAAATGTTTGCTTTCTTATTAACATGATTAAAGCATGTTAGAAATTGAGGTAGGTTGTGTTAGTATATTTGAAGTTCGTGTTTAATGATAACATGTATTTTGAAAATTAATAGTTTACCACATGACACTGCCTTCCAAACACATAACATGCAGGATTAAATTTGCGCCCTGACTGGCTGTTGGCCCATCATTAGACCAAACCTGGACCAACCTCTATGTTTGATAGGCGGTGATTCAGCAAACCGTGAAATGAAGATATGACATGTCGTATCCATGACGACCAAGAACAGGCTGCACGGCGGCCCCTCTCTGGAGAGTGGGAAATACCAGAGACATGTTCTACAATTGATGCAAAGCCAAACGGCAGCAGCTTGTTACTTTGTAAAGTAAACAGTTACAGTTGTTCGTCTTTGCAGGACAAAGATGACAGAACACTGCTGTACACAAACAAACAGCAATAACTGCTTACTTTAAAAGTGATCAGTTACTGTTGTTTGTGTTTGCATGACAGCATTCAGTGATTATGATGGATGGAGTTTTAGGTGTGGTGTTGGGATGAATGACACAAGTCAGTGATAGACATGATAGACTCTATACATTATCAGACGGTAACAGATGCCCGTCAGTCAGTGTGTCATCTCACCTCACCATGATTATAGGAGGGGGCGTGGTGCTGTGGTTACGCCGCATGCCTATCACGCCGGAGATTTCCCGCTCTGGTATTCAGGACGCCCACGCTGTATAACAGAGCCTGCCCACTACATGCACTCGTAAAGATTCAGCATTGTGGGGTTGTCTGCGTGATCGTCCTGAGACGGCCAAGCTTCGAATTCTGTGCTTAGAAGGTAGTGTCACCTGAGTCATCTCACCATCCTCAGGAGGTTCTCTTGATGGCTCAGTTTAGCTTGTAGATGTATGTGCATATTATTTTCAATTAAGCAGTTACTGCCTTTTGGCTTTACACACAGACAGTAGATATCACACGATCGTAATTTTATAATTAAAGGCACGTATCCAGCACTATATAAAGTAACGGATACTTCAATTTCATCACAAAGGGAATGGTTTGCTTTCATGATTATAAACTGTCAATTAATATTGCCACATTCCAAGGTCTACATGTATACCCTGATACCGGTGTACGGGTATTTTTCCTTTCAACATGTCTATTTCTATATTTTTATAGGACATTTGCTCGACTGAATCGTTCACAATTGCCATTAGACATGTCAGATCTGCATTTAGACAAACTAAATATGGTTTTGAAACACTCGTTCTTTTCAAAAATAAATAAAGTTATCCAGATTTCAAATTGATAAAAGTGTGGAGAAGTAATAGAACTAAGATAAATTGAAAGACAAACATCAGTAAATTAAGCTGCCCACTCGAAAAGTAATCATTTACTCAGTACTTTCTAGCAATGAGTTACTCGGTACTTCTAGTAATCAGTTACTCAGTACTCCTGCTTGCCTTTTCACTGCAGTATAACCCTGAACCCTCAGTGGTACCTGGATACCAGGCTCTGGTGAGCATGACGCGTGAACCACTCCTGATGTCTGGACAATGTCACGGGAATTACAACAGAGCACTGCGGCTATTATTTCAACATCAAACGAGGAATGTAACATATAAACCTGTCTTGTTTTATTATTCATTCTGTGGGGCTACTTCGGCAACATTATCATGATTATTTATGTGAATAATGTGAACTTGCAAAGGTATGCTTAAAACCTGAGAGCTATTTGTTAATCATGTTAATGCATCTATATTTTCAATTTCAATGGACAGGTCATCATGATGATCATAACAATTATTTTTGAAGATTTTCACAGAAAAAGTTATGTAGCATGCTTAGGGAAACAAGTTTTACTTTTGGCATTACTTGGCATGTTTATACATCGGAAATGCACATAATTATAAACAAATTTTGTTAACCCTCAAGTCTAAGTTTACTATAGTCATCTTCATCCACTACAAGCCGCGAATTGCTGTCGCAATTCTCGACTTGTAGAGGATGAAAATCATTTGATGTGGTTTGAAAATTACAGAAAATTGCCATGTATTGGTAAACCAGTTTCATGGGAATTTTCGCTCTAAAACCCTTGGTTGTAGCAGAGATGTAGGGAAATTAAGTCTGTCTTCAGAGATGTAAAATGATGCTTTAATGCATCGTGAGGACTTAAAGGGTTAAGGATTTTAGTGACGTATTGACAAAAAGCTCTCGTTTCTCACAACTGCAATAATAGCCAGTAAAACGAACCCCGTACTTGGAATCAGACGTCAGGTGATATTCAGAAAAATGTCAATTTAACCCTTGAGACACTTCTGTCTTGGACATTACCTGACAAACCAAAAACTAACCAGCAGTGGGCCAGCGTCATGGACTTTATCCTAGCAAACGCTACACACGTTCATGGTTGTGTGAATGCATCCTGTTTCAAAATGCAAAAAGACTCTGAGCCACTCTCATCATGACAATGATAGAGATAAGAAACCGATTATGATCAGATTATATGTTCAGCTAAATCAATTATTCTGACAAATTACATAAACCATTCCATTTCATTGTAACTAATAAACAAATAGATCATATCCTTGACATTACAAACAGCGCTTTCATACCCCAAAAATAAATTAAATATGAAATAACAAGACTCGGTATATCTAACAGAATGATTCAATATGTTATCTTAAAGTGCGTAGCTGATTCTAATAGACTTTCTAATGATATTTTCTGGTGTAGATAGTCCATTAATCATCGTGATCGCTGAACGAGGAGTAAAACATAATCCTGTTAATGAAGTAGTGTCTATTGTCTAGCTTGACGGTGCTCTAATTATAAATAAGGACAAAGAGACAAAAACAGTTGTAAATAATATTTATAGCTCAAATAAATCTTGGACAAATCGTGTGAAACGGCCCGTGATTCAACCTCCAATGGACGTGATAAACGATTTACCGTAGTCGTAAAATCTGGCCATGTTTAACTAGTCGCCATCTTGTTTGACATGTTTACGACATGTGAGTGTCGCCTATCTGTTGGTTGATAACGCACACTTGACGACAAGGTCTCATTGAACGAGTTGACCAAAAATATACGCGAGGAAAAACACTGATAAAAAACCGCATTGTCTGTCGGGCTCTCATTGCGCTATCGTAATACGGGGCACTACGACGTAATTTATCGCGAGTCATCACCGCAGAAATCTAGAAAACAAAACCGGCGTGAATGATGAATTGACAGGGATTGATCCACACTGGGATCAGAATCCTTCATTTTCTTGGCCGTGAGATGGTCGTAGATAAATATGTCAGGATAGTTTGCTCACACTGCTTCTGGCTAGCCTATTATTACATAAATCCGCTGCCAACACGGTTATGGCCCTATTTTGGCGGAATGTGGGACGAATATCTTAAGACTTTTGGCCCAACAATGTGAGAGTACTGGGAAACAAGCGAAACTAATAATAGTTCGATAACAAATTATTTGTACTTTGGGGGAATGTTGGGTAGACATCGTCCACGTTGGCCCAACAATACATAAAAGTTGAAATTCGATTGTAGTGGCAAACAAAAAGACATTGAACTAATAATTGCTTGATGATGGATCACCGTCTGCAACGCTGGTCCAACAGCGAACTATCATTTTTACAAGGTATCATGATAATTTTCAAACGGTAAATGTGCTGGGTATCATGAAAAATTGAACTAATGTCGAGTATCGTACTTCTCGAATGTGCTGGAAAAATTGAACTAAATGATGGGGTGATGTTGGGACAGCGTCGCAGACGGTGGCCCATCATCAAACCATCATTAGGTTTCGTGGGCCAATTCAAATCATCATTAAAAATTTTGTTCCGTGTTTGGTGTTTGTGGGGCCAGCAGCTCTAGGGTGACTGTACTGTTATATCTGCCTCCTCCCTCTGTAATGTGTTAACACCGATATTGATCACCGGTGGATGTGTTTTATAGCCGCCAGTACAATAATCAGATCCCATCAGCAGATCCATCCATAGAGCCCCTGCCTCAGGATATCACAATCCTTACTAGGCTTCAGGAGCGAATCCACACATTGATGAACACGCAGTAGTTAAAGCTCACTCCTCCCATTAATACATGTACGTCATGTGATATATTTTGAGTAAAAGTCATCGGTAAAATCCATCCCAATTAAAAAGAACTGATCTTTTATTTGTGACACTCTGCTATTTCTCTATATCATGATATCAGGATAATGAAATCGTCAATTTCGGAGGTGTCCCATTCTCATAAATATAAATATTTTTCGTCATTTTAAGCTGGAATTTGCGCTAGCAATCCCAGCTTGAAATGAAGACGGTTCATGGACACAACAGTAAATATTGTATTGTGTAGCATTCGAGCAGCAGCGTATAACATTGTGTAAACCCTTAGACCACTGAGCTGAAAAATTAAAATTTTCAGCCACTTGAAGTTGTGTCTCGCTACCGCGATCCACAACTTCAAGTGACTGAAAATTCGTGTGATTTGCAAAATTTAAGTCCCAACATATATCACTGTTTCAAGATTGAAAGCATAATTTAGTTTCAACAAATGGTGATACAGGAGCTAGTAAAACACAGAATGTCTACTGTAGTCGACATCAGTGTGCTAAGGGTTAAATGTGCGGCACTGGTGCGGTGGTTAGATCTATCGCCTGTCACGGCGTTGGGGGTTCGTGTTCAGTACAGAATTTAGAATTTCTGAAGTACATGTAGATTATTGGCCTATTGCACCACAATACAATTGATAAAACAATGGTTCAACAACAATATGTACTAGTACTTTTTCAATCTGTTATGATTTTATAAAAACTGTCCAGACTAAAATACATTCAAAGGCGAGCTAAATATCAGCGATTAAGGTAGTACGCACATTCCACTCCTCGTAAGCTCCATTGATATGACATATAATGATAACAATGATATCACGATAAGCATGAATGATAAGAGCTGTGTGGCTAGAGAGGTGACAATGAGGAGGGTGATTGCTTGTTCATGACAAGCTGATAAGTCCTATATCACACAATGATACAACACTTCACACATGGGGTCAGCGAACTTACTGTTCATACGACCCCTTGCCTTTAGACACCATCATACTGTGGCAGCATATAAATAACATATATCATATCCCGAGATCGACAAACGGAATTACTAAATAAATGAAATAGTGTTCTTGTACTTTGGATATCCAGTATCTGGGCTGAATTAAACAAATTGCAACACTATTCCCAACAATCAACAGATGTGACCTGATGTCTTAACGACGAGATATTTTTATGTAAATTAAGAGATAAAAGGATTTTTTTTTAATTTGAAATCATCATAAATGTCTTAGGTAGCTCTTTTGCTTCATTTGAATTCCTACGGCAATTATAAGTAATTTACTCTTTCAGAATGTTCAGTGCGATCACCGCACTGAAAAAAAATTAAAGTACACGTTGCGAGTAGTACAATCGCACGACATAACATATGACCATCCACTGTGTCCATCAATATTCGTGTTATTGTAGAGCATAGAAAAAATACACACCCCACGGCAACTTGTGTGTCCACAGTGGTATCAGACCACCAAACAGGCATTATTATTTTCCAGTTTTGTAGCTGATAATATGGCCTACTATCATGACTATAGTAATGTTTTATCAGACCTGGTAGACAGTTTTTGTGGGCACTTATCACATGTGTAAAATACACAACATTATTCATATTGAGTAACGAAGTGCTGTCGGTTACACGGCGCATTTCGTGGCCTCGGAGCTAAAGGATCCTATCTGCCACTCTAACGAGTGTCAGAGAGGATCCTTTAGCTCCGAGGCGACGATTTGTTCAAAATCTAGTTCATGTACTTGTGCATGTTTTGTCTGTATTAAGTACGTGTCCACTCTTCACATAGGACAAGTATCAACCTTGAAGTGTGTGAAGTATAACACATTTTCAATGCGGAAAGGACACATTTTCAATGCGGGCAGGGCTTCTAAAAGATTTTCAACAACACAATATGCAGATGCCTCAAATAATCTGAAATCGTAAAACATAACGGCACTGATTTAATGATTAAGTTTTTTTTTTAATTTTTCCCATGAAAACATGACTTGATTAACATGATTAAGGTTATATCTCATTCATTTGAATCTGAACAATTTGAAATGGTATAAACCTGATAAACCATTGTATCTGTGTTGACGGCGCATTGTTAGATTAGCTGTCATCTTCCTGAGTGGTAGTACATAGAAATCTCTTAGGACGTACACAAATTCTCAGTTTATATTTTAACGTAAAATCCATCTTTCAATCCTAATAGCTCTTTGTTGTATTGCATAACATGAAGGTGTTTATATCGAAAAAACACGAGACGTTCACCCAATGCTAGAATAATGCTGGACGACTGTCTTACATGCTGCCCAGCATTCAGTCGGCATTGAGTAAACGTCTCGTCGTTGCTAGCCCTAAGTACCTTTCTCTATCATACCATATGATACCATACTAACCTGTAGTTGTTAACCCTTGTGCTGCTAGTCCCTTATATGGGGTTAAGGATGTTTTAGATCAATAAAAATATCACTTCATTTGATAAAATAAAGCTTGGTAGATGCTTAGTTGATTTAATAATTTAATATTGGACATGTCTCTTTTTCATAAATAGTAATATTTTCGTCATTTGAAGCTGGGAATTGCGTTACCGATTCCAGCTTTCAAATGACTAAAAATACAATTGAAGCAATTCAGCAGGACAAGGGTTAATATAATGCCGTTACAAAATCTTCAGTAGAGTGATGTAGCATCATCCTTAACTCACCTCTACCCACTGGGAAACTCTGCTCGCCTCTTTTCCTAAGTGTAATCTTGTGTAATGTAATACTTTTAAATCTTATCTAGGGTCGGCCTTTACCATTCCTCTATTTTGTAAAGTGAGACTAATCTTAAACAGAGTGCGAACTATATACGAGCGGGCATGTGTAATTCCCAGATTTACAATCCGATCACGAATTCTTCGTCTACAAGCTGCTCGTCTATTTAGCTTTACACAGAAGAAAATCTGATTGTTGTTATATTATATTCTAGAACGTATATCAATTGAGCGACTCAGTGGAGCGACGACAAGCAAATTGGTCCACAATAGAAACAAGTCTTCTCCAGACCTCATGTCTTTGTATCTCTGTGATAATAATAATTATCTGCATTTTTTTCCTGCCGCTATATATTTATGATCATAAATAAAATCTATCTAAGAAGCAAGATCCAGAAACTAAGAATCCATATCCAGCAAAAAACGAAGCAATAACCTAATGTTGTTTTAATATCAGGCCAGCGTCGAAGACGGTGGACAAACATTTTAAACAACGTGTGTCTTGCGTCTTGTGTTTTAGGCACATTTTGAGCAAATGTTTACCATGTTTATGGCGTATTTCATGGCTATGGTAGGTTCACATCATAAGATACACGGTATGTATATAAACCTTGGTTTTTAAAGGGTGTATGTCCAATTTTACAAACACGGTATATAAACCTTGGTCTTTAACCCTTTAACCGCCAAATTGTTCAATTTGAATTTTCACCCACTTGAAGCTGTGTCTCGCTGACGCGATCCACAACTTCAAGTGAGTGAAAAATATTTAGATTTGACAAAATGGAGGTCAACTTTTTTCAAATCCTGCTGATTAAAATAAATGTTAAAATTTATCTTTAACATGTTTAAAATGTGGTACCTAATGAGGTAATAAAAAATGAAAAACCGGCGCTTAAAGGGTTAAGGGGTGTATTTCCAATTTGACAAAGTTTGAAATTCACCCTTTCAATTCTCAGGTGGCTAGTAGGACTATTATAGAGTACTTACAGCAGAAGTCTGTATTCCATACATTGGCGTCCGAGCTTTCAGTATCCATACCTCCATACTGCCACAGACCCAGGCCGCAGTACTTGATGTTATCTATCTTGAGGGAGTCAAATGAGCAGTAGGGGGTGGAGGTCTCCAGCAGGAAGCGGTGGAAGGTGAAGCAGATAGTAGATGAGGACTGGCCTGGCTGGTTGTTTAGGTATATCCTGTGTGTACATGTCAAGTTATGCCGGTAGGCAAACGGGTAGTTATAGCTGTGAATCACTCCATGTCCAACACGTCCCATGTACGCCTGATCACATTGTATGTCTGAAGCTAAAAACAGAAAAAACATACACATGTACATGTAAGATTGGTCACATAATTGTATGTCTGAAGCTAAACACAGAAACACATACAAGCAGGATAAATCACGTTTTATATCTGAAGTTAAAAACACAAGAACAAGGCACACAGGCCTGATAATAATTGCATATCTTAAGCTTGAAACATAAGAACAATACATTTAGGTTTGGTCACATTGTATACGTGAATCGATCTAAAACATACAGACAATACATTCAGGTTTGGTCAGATTATATGTATGAAGCGCTATAAACGCAGTACATACAATAATTGAGGAATTGGTATGACCAATAATATATAATTATATATTCTTGGTATGACTGAAGTTGAAGCATTGGATACGAGCACCTTGGTACAGCACAGAGGCAAAAAACAGAGCCTAAACAGCAAGTGCTTACTTGAATAAGTAGCAGCTACTTTTTGTCTTTGACTTTATCTTTTAAACAATACGTGACATTTTCAAATCTAAAGCTAAAACACATCAGGCCTGTGGGGATCATCCCACCCAGGAGACACGAGACGATGAACCAATGTTGTTTTAATGGCTTCGACGCTGGCCCAACAATAAAACAACATCAGGTGAACGCCCTTTGTCTACTGGGTTATGGCATAAGGGTCTTTAATTTTAAAAAGTCACCAATTATACTAGGAACAGACAGGTGAGCGAAAAACAGTCGATAGCAAAATTACAAATTACAACAATAAGACACAAGCAGAATTCCCAGAAATAATTGACATGATATTGCATGTATTCATGGTATTAGACGGCCCACCAATACATCAAAGACTTTCAGAGCCCGCACTTAAGAAGTGAACGGCGGCAGAGAGAGTGACGCCACTGAATACATGTATGCGTCTGAAGATAAAAAGACGGAGGAAAATACATAGGCTTCATCACATTGTAAGCTGAGACTTATACCAAGAACTTTACCTATATAAAGTTATTTTATATAAATAAATACACATTTCTTGGTGAATACACATTTTTAGTGACAGACAATATTATGACACAAAGACGTAAATCCCCTGAAATAAGTACTCTATTGCGCGTGAAGCCGGATTATAGCACTTCCACTTTCACTTTGGGCCAAGAAGCGGTAAAGCTTTCCAGATTTTCAATGGGTGACTGGTGATGTCATCTTCCCCACTGTTCACTGGCGAGGCCTAATTCTCCAACCTAGGGTTCAGGCGCTGAGGCTCTCCCCGAGGAGAGAATTATGTAAACAAAGGTAAAAGGTCAAAGTAGTTATTCGACAACTAAGACACTCCATAGTTCATAGTTGCCTTAACCCTTTAACAGCTGTCCATATTCGTTTTTTACATATTTATCATGTTTATTAGCACATTACATATCAGCTTTTAAACATATTAAAGATAAAAAGTGACAATAATCAGCAAAATTTGTTGACCTCTATTTTGTCAAATCTGAATAATTTTCACTCACCTGAAGTTGTGGATCGCGTCAGCGAGACACAACTTCAAGTGGGTGAAACTTCTAATTGAATAATTTGGTGGCTAAAGGGTTAACCCTTTCACAGCTAAACACGACCATAATCTTCTCTAATCTGTTTTATTATCAATGAATAAAACGAGGGGTAAAACGTCAAGATTTGCAAATGTTTGGTCTCAAATTAAATAAATATGAGTAATTTTCACCCACTAGGGTCTAGGTAGCGAGACACAACTTCAAGTGGGGTGGGGGGGGGGGGTTGAAAAGATATCTTAGCGGACAAAGGGTTAAAGTTGGACCAACGTCAAGTTGCAATACAGCACTTAAAGAGTTTAATTGGTAGATAAATGTATTGCGTTATCTGGTTATGGTTTCATACGGACTCCTTTAACTACACTGCTTTGATATAGGATGTAATGTCAAATTCTAGGCGACATATATCCTACCGAAGATATACTTGCATTCTTCTCGACAATATCGACTGTGTTAAGTGAGATCAAGAAGTGCTGACAATGCCGCGTCAAACATTAGTATGTGCCTATGCTAGAAACATACGAAGACAACGACACTCTTCGCATACCACTTTCTCAATCACAATTTCGATAAAGGTTATACCAACATTTAGATTTTATTCCCATAATTACAGAACCACTTTCCTGACCCTGTGTATCATTTCTAACAAAACCTCTGAAAATTAAAAAAAAAAAAATTTGTCCTGCTGATTGTCGGTTATTATATGTTTTCATTTGTAAATGGAATTGCTCAACTTCAAATGGTATTAATTTATTTATTGATAAAAAATAATAGAATTATTTTATTTACTACCACAAACTTGCAGGAAAAGGTATGGTGTATTTTGTGTTATTTGTATACAGTAGTCTCAGTAAAGGAAGTATTATATGTATACGGTCTCAGTAGAGCAAGTATTTTATGTATACGGTCTCAGTAGAGCCAGTAGTATATGTATACGGTCTCAGTAGAGCAAGTACTGTATTATATGTATACGGTCTCAGTAGAGCAAATGTTATATCATCGTATATATGGCGATATAGAACACGTGTTACATGTAGGCCTATATGGTACCAGTATGAGCAAGTGTTATATATGGCATCAGTAGAGAAAGTGATAAGTATGAATGTATCTTTTCATTATTACTAGTCTTGACAGACATGACATAAAAAAAACATGCTGCTCGTAAAAAAAATTTATTTTACACCTAGGAGATCCCTTACATGCATAAAATACATACAGAAATTGTTTGTTATCTAGACTAATACACAAGCGGTCAGCATGGTGAGGGTGTTGCCCTTATTTAGTGGCTGAGTGGCGTGATGACCATGGCGGCGTATCAGGGCGATCAAACGAATCGCCAGGTCCTCAGACGTTATGTTACGCCAAGGGGGAAACAATACGGTATCTCTATAAATCAACCTGTCTAATCAAAGTGAACGTTCCAGTGTGATGCCAAGACTGGATGAAAACTGGCCAGTCTGTCTAGAAAACTCCGGCCCCTTATTATTGCAGGCTATCGTATCACTGTATGATACCAAACACCGCGCTATCTCTAGCAAGCAAACCTAGATTTAACCCTTTAAGCCCTCACGATGCATCAAAGCATCATTTTACAACCCTGAAAACATACTTTATTTTCCTACAAACAAGGGTTTTAGAATTGATAATTCCACGGGATTCGCTTACCAATACATGACAATTTTATTCAATTTTCCACCCACATCAAATCATCTTCATCCACTACAAGTCGAGAATTGCGACAGCAATTCGCGGCTTGTAGTGGATGAAGATGTAAATTCAGGCTTGAAAGAGTTAAAGTGAATCATTGGTCGAGATATCCACCCCAGCCAATGAGCTTGCATTACATAGATGCTAAACTTTTCCAATTGAATCTTATTTTTCTTTTGAGCAGCATTGTCAATATCCACCCTTGTGCTGCTGGGCCCATCGTTATAACGATCGTAAGAAAAGCAACTGAAACTTACATTGTAAAGTATTTCCTGCTATTATATCACTGCTATATGCTCGGTTAATCATGGTAATCAAATAATTAAATCTTGGAGATGTCAGTAACAGTCTATTTTTCACGAATAGAAATATTTTTCGTGGAAATTGCTTTAGCAATTCCAGCTTAAAAAGACGACAAATAATAATCGGCGAAACATATTCATTGACAATTCAACATGATAGGGGTGTGATGTTCGTCTTGATTTGTACTTAAGTCTCCGAAAACATCGGTAATCAGTATTAGAGTATTAATCAATTAGTAATTAGAATTTTGTAAAAACAAGTGGCTGCCTGGATAATTGCCTACTTCCAGCAGATTCTAGTGATGAATGCCAACGTTTTCCTGTAAGCAATACATATGCATCTAATCGCAGACACTGCCAACACAGGCCTGAGGCAATGAGACACTCACATGTAGACTGAGAACGCTCCATCTGATCGCATTGCCCTGATATTCGAGCATGTCTAGGATGGAAGCCAAAACCACATATCTAACCATCCAAAATATAACCCACTACCCTTTACATATATATTTAGTCGTTTTTTTTCTGTCACAAGAGTCGCGTGAAAAATGTGGTAATGTAGTGCGACCTCATTTTTTTTTAATTATCTCGTTTATTTATCGCTAACCAATACCTTGAAAAAAATCTATTTAAATTCAATCGTGGTATTGCTTGCTAAACATAATGTACAATATATTTACACTTGTTTCATCCAATGTGTAGTTTGTATATGTCACACTTTTGAAAATGCTCAGAAGTTCAGAGCACAGGGGAAAACGTGAAATAAACTGGCCCGCCACGCCAATACTAAGGGAATATTACATTACATTCCTCGTGTGGCCTAAAACGAAATAAGGAGAAGTTCAAGACAAATATCCCCACAAAGAAAACAAAGAGTCCCACATGTGTGGCATGCATGGTTTCCTCGATCCTGCTGGTCCAGCCCCTTGTCCCCCGGGCATGTATTAAGCAGGCGCTTCCTATGCCAGGATCGCCCATCAACAGCCACCTCTACTCCCGGGTCGTTAGGGGTCACAAGGACTGAAAGATAAAGTTATCCTAGATGTGCTCGTGTTTATAAAGCGCTTCTGCAGACAACAAGCTCTTTTCAACAAAGATTTTACGTTTGTCTCAACATGAACAGCACATAGTTGGTGAAAGTCCAAACCTATTGTGTCATGCATTAATTGTCACACATTGAAATGGTCACATTGGTTTTCAGTCAATGCCATGTCCTACCTATTTTTTTACATTTTATGAATTGCTTACACAATATGGCTGATAAACCAGGGCTAGACACTAAGTCATTGGACCTTCTTGTCCGAAGGGCAAGAAAAATTTTCGGGTACTTACCCCCCAAATTTATCACTTGCCCGACTTGCCACTGACAGGCGTTGTCTGTTGTGACAGTAGTTGAAATTTAAATTGCTGCGAATTGAAGCTATTGCCCAGGGGGTCACTGTCTGTAATTTTTTACTTGCCCCCACCTAAAATCAGCAACCATTAGTGTCGAGCCCTGTAAACTGCCTGAAGCTATGGGCAGAATGGGCTCTAGCCCCAGTGGTTAACTCACAGATTGACCGCGCAAAAAATCGTGGGACATTTCTTTGGACGGTCATAAATAAGACTTCCGGTCGAATAATCAGGTCAAAAATAGTTTTTTTTTGAATCAGTAGCATTTCAGTTACATTCCCGCATGCTCAGCTCAAAGGGCGCACAGTCATTAAAAAGTTATGGGCATATTTCGGACCTTAGGATCGGGATCGCTCTCAATCACCGTCATGTTGGATTTTCCGGGTAAGGCAAATACATCAATCCACGGCCTCGGAGAGCACGACACGGCCAACTTACTGGGCTCTGCGATTAGTTTAGGATGGGCTAGCAATGACTTTTAGGCAAGTTCGCAGCGTAATCGTATTAACTAGCAGACAATATCGCCCAACTAAAACTCCTCGCGATTAGTTTGTCTTCAACTGGACTGCAGCCGCACTGTGACGGACTCAGAACCAGGCTCACACAAGTCGCACAACACTGACCTTTTCAATTATAATTGTAACCCTTCACATAAAAGTCGGCGACTTGATCTCCAAAATGTCGCCAATATCTCGCAGACAGTTGTCATGGTTGTAAGAGGAAGAGTAAAATTATAAAATGAAAATCGCAGAATATTCGTAGCCGATTTTGGTCGCAAACTGGTTGCAGTTCACTCGCAATGACATAAGTTATTGAATCTAACATAAAATGTCAAATTTACAGTCACTCGACATTGTCTCCAGAGTTATAAAAAATAGTTTTACGTTCGATTTCAGACATAAGCTGATATGAAGTCAGTATACTCAACAAACACGAGATTCGGCACCAATGTTGATTTAACATGATCATGTTAATGTTGGTTCATCGTCTTTGGCCCAACATTGTTTCAGCGTTCCGTTTTTGCGGGGTATATATATTATATTACAGTACAGCTTTACACTAAAAGCTTTATAAATTTCCATGAGGCTGGGACGACAAAAATTAAAACATTCCTTCTTCATCTTCGCAGAAACGTTGACCCACTCTTAGTTAAAAGTTGGACCGGCGTCGCAGATGTGGGCCAACATATCAGTATCCATAATATAAGGCAGAGCTATCAGTATTAAGATCTCAGCAGTCACTTCACGTAAAAGACGTCATGTTTCTCCCTTTTTTGCGACATATCCTCCTGGTCATGTGACGCCTCTTTGTCGGTTTACGGCTGGACGGTGGCTGCCCCCCCCCCCCCCCCCTCCGAGCGTGTGACCCTGAATACCAAACGGTAAATTTACGGTTGACACCGCCGCTAACACAATACGCTGGCTAATGCTGGATCAACGTTGTTGGCCCAACATTTAGCCAGCATTGTCCCACTATTCACGTCTCAGAGCATCACTCCCGTTAATCAGAGAGAAGTGCAAATACAAGTGATAACCATGGTAACGGCAAACACTGCTCTGCGCCGCAACTTAATGTAATAAAACAGCATCTCATAAAACGAGAGGAGAAACAGGACAAACTGATGCAATGTACTGCATTTTTATTTCTAGTTCTAAACATTAAATACATGTATAATTCCATGTAACAGCGAACAGTAACTGCCCTCTTTTCAAGTAAGCAGTTTCTGCTGTTTGCCTTTGCAGCCCAGATTATACATATTTTCTGATCTGACTACACTTGCGGTGAACGTAGTGTGGCTTCACCACATTTTACATCGACTCGTATGAGGAATTTGATCTACTATTTTGTAAAGTTTCCAAGTGTTCCGTTAACCCCTTAACCGCCGGTTCCGCATATATTCGGGTTTTATTATTGTATTAGCCTATTAAGTACCACCTTTTAAACATGTCAAAGATAAAATGTGACATCGATCAGCAATATTTGAGAACAGTTGACCTCCATTTTGTCAAATCTGAATAATTTTCACTCACTTGAAGTTGTGGATCGCGTCAGCGAGACACAACTTCAAGTGGGTGAAAATTCAGATTGAATAATTTGGCGGTTAAAGAGTTAAGCTACATATGCCCAGTCGAGGTCTTTGAACACTTAGGCGCAGTTTGAAATGCATAAACAATGAAAATAATCATGCAGCCACACGACCTTCATTGCACTCGTCAAAATGTGACGAGCAGTGACTGTTTACTTCTTTTTTTGAATAAATTTGATGTCGACGCAGGTATACTGGAGCCTAAAAATTTCCGAAGGACCAATGAAAGAAGCTTATTTGGTTTCACGTGTTGGCATTATCAACACTAATGTTTCCAAAGCAATATCTGTATTACATGTTGCCATGACAACATCCATAATACGTGTTTATCTACTTCCGCAATAACATCCCATCAACAGCAAACACGAGACGTTGACCCAATGCTGGGCTAATGGTCGGATGGTGGGGCCTCCGTCTGCGATGCCTGCCCAACATTAGACCACTACTTGTAAAACGTCTCGGTGTTTGTTGGGATGTGTCCTCTGCACCTTGTCATGCTGGAATTAAATATTACAGCGCTGAAATATTTTTGTATGAGGCATCACTGAGACCAAGGTGTTTTCTTAATAAAATTATTATAAATGGCTTAGTAAGCACATTCCGCTTCATTTTGATACCTATGTTATAGGTCTACGGTCATTAACAGAATCAATATTTGTAATGCTGAAAGGGTTGATTGTGGAGATCTATTCTGGTCAGCCACGGTTAAAATATCAACATGATGAAGACTGGCAATTAATTATTTTAATATACTGTAGATCTGGTAATATTCGCGTGTTTAAATTTTCATTTTTTCTTAGTAGCGCTATTATAATAATAATTTTCGCGGGATTCTTGAATTCGCGAATTTGTGCTCCTCGCGAAATTAGCGAAAATTAAAACCTCGCGAATATTACCAGATCTACACTACAGTATTTGAAATATTAAATCTATTGAAATGAGGTTGTTTATAAATGTGTTTTTTTACAGAAGATAGACACATGATCATGTTATTATGCCCTGACATATATAGCATAACCCTTGAGATAATATTTTGCTTAAAAAGTATGGAGTAGCAATTTTCTCCTTCACGCTTCGAGTCGCAATACATTAATGCACACATATTTCGATCCATCAATTTCAAAATTGATTAATAGATTAGCAAATAGGCATATGAACAAAATCTGTCCAGCCCTCGTGCTGCTGAATTGCCAGTGAGTTACATTAATTAATTTTCAAATGACGAAAAAAGTTTTTTTTCTTGACATTTAAATTGAAATTGTCCATGTATACTGGCCAGCATTTAACAATATCACATATGGTAATATCCTAATGATTAAATGTTGCTATAATCTAACCAATACTAAGAAATGTCTTGTAATTTGGCACCAGTGGAATATTTGCAGGTCGTGCAACGGCGACTAAAAGAACGTGTGATCTATTGGGAAATACACACCCTAGTTCCCGGTTTCTATTCCGGTCGTGTATACGCAGAATTTAATATACTCTAGAAAAAGTACTCGTTGAAATTGTTTATTACTATCCAGAGAAAGGTTCCTCTTATACAATGTGTGGAACCTGCGCCACGTTTACGCCAAGGGTGAAAATGTTCGATTTAATACAGTAGCGATAGGGAGGGGGTGTCATTGTTTAGCACCCTGTGTTACAGACAAGAAGAACAATCACCACCATCGAAGTACAAACAGAAGTTGTAGTCTGTGTAGCAAAAATAAAATATATAACAGGATGACAACAATGCACTATATTATGCGTTATAACCAGAAATGCATAATATTTGGCGTTACGCGTATTTCCCATCCATTTTTTAACCAACATTATGGTAGCTGTGTCCACTCCATCGCTTGACCACAATGGGCGTCACGCAGTCTGAAATCCCCCTTGTTCGCACTCCACAAGCCACAATGATCAATGCTTAATCTCCACCTCTTAATCCCAAAAATATAATAATTATTCTAAAGTATCAATTCAAGTTTTGTACTGTGAATCAAAAATGACTAGAATTAAAACTACACATAAATCGGTAAAAAAAACCTATTTAATCTTGTTGTTTTATGAGTTTCTCGTGTTAATCGAAAATGTAAGCATCCAGTGGGATAAATGTCTCCGGAGCAGCCGGGGTGTCATCATGAGCTGTGGCACGTATTATTATAACGCGTGAAGCCCAATAAAACACAGCAAGAACAAGCCCAAGGACACACAGGCATGCCATGGCAATATTTAGTCGCCGTAAACATCGACATCGTCCAAATCAATCACTCACCAGATACTGTTATCATCCCAGATGATGATAACAACTAATATCTCTTTAACCCTTAAAGCGCTGTATTCTTTTTGTAAAATACATGGAGACCAAAGTGTGTTTTTTTCAATTTGAAATCATCATAACTGTCTTAGTTAGCTCTTTCTGATTCATTTGAATACCTATGTTATCATGGTTAGGGGTCTACGGCCATTAGAAATATGTTAACTATTACAGCGCGGGGATCGACTTTAGTCGTCAGAATCTGACGACTAAAGTCGGTCACCGCGCTGTAAGAGTTAATGATGCTGATTACAAGTATTGCTGTATTATCAGATTGTGTTATCTCATGTCATATCGTATCTAATTAGTTATCTATCAATACCGGTACCACCAAAGCGTGTGTACATCGGTATGGGTAGATTTAAATGTAAGTGCTTTTAACAATTATTAATTTTAATTCTTTCAATTGAATTTCAACATAATTTAGTATTGTTTGGAGATATTTGCAATTTTTTATCAACATGATAAGGGTAGTAAATCGAGTGAATTAATGTTTATTTTCAAATAAGGATTATACCGTTCTTTCTTTGTAGTGGCCTACTTTTGGAGAGAAAACACGACAGAAGAGAAAACGTACACCAGAAAAAAAATTGACGCATCCAAGGAATTGTGGTATCCGAAAAGTTCGAGGGTGAAAGTAAGTATCTTAGGGTGGAATGTATGGTCGGGCCAGGAAAACCTCCTGAGAATGGTGAGATGAATGAGATGACACTGCCCTCCAGATACAGGATTCAAAAATCGAGCCCTGGCGCTCTGAGACAGAGAACGCTACCTCTCGGGCCCGGAGATTCCCCACAATATTGAATTTTTACGAGTGAGTGGGGAAGAAACATTTTGTTTCTTTGAAACTTAAAGGCCAGAGTGAAGTTCGAACCAGCGATATCTGACTTCCCAAGCAGGCAGTTTTAACCACTGCACTAGGGCCTCCGCCTATTTTGGTGTTATAAGTTTGGACAGAATATAAAAACCTTTTAGAACATGTAATGTTTATAGTGTTCACCATGCCCAGAAAAATTGTGTGGATAAAAAGAGGTTCATGCGAAAAAACTGCTACAGTAACATATTTCTGTGTATCAGTTCTGCCCAATAATGTGGCAAACTGCACAGCTACACCAGACAAATGCACCCCTTGAGTGTATTGTACAAATACAGGAGTACAGTATCTGGGGGGTGCTCGACACGTCCGTGGCGACAATCAGGCGTCCTAGATCCACATAATCCTGGCACGTGGCGCGTGCACGTCCATACTGACCATTAGATAGTGGTCAGTGCCCGCCCGGGGGTGGGCAGTCCACGCCTTGGGGGCTGGTCAGTCGCCGCCATGGTAGCTGGTCAGTATCACACCACGTAAACAGGTTATGTGGAGTTATGTGCGGTGAAGGGACATCATGGTCTGACACGAGGCGGCTCACCTCTCAATAACAACCATTCCGAAAGATACAAACGTACACTCTACCGAGGAAAAAACATAAATTCCTTTCTGGAAGTGAAGCCTTGTTTTGCTGAATAAAAATTCCAGCTTTCACAATATTATCACATTTATACAGTCAATATCTCGTAAGGTCCTACCTATGCTTCTAACGCAGTTAATACCAATACCAATAATAATCTAGGAATGCATGCAACAGCCGATTTTTTAATGACTTCTGTCTTGCAAATTTGATGTCCTCCCATCATTTATCGTATATAATTTATGTCAGATAGGTATAATTATAACGCCTGAAATATTGCCGGATACGCAATCAACACCAAAGTAATGAATATACATCACAGCAAACAACACCCAGACATGTTTTTTCTTTGCCAAAAACATCAAAGGGTCAGCTAGGTTTTCATGCTATCCGCTCTATTTTGAACTTTTGAGAAGTACGTCTGGACTTGGCCTTATCACTGCCTTGGTCTGACACCACACATTCACTCAGTGCTGTATTAGTGTTGGCCCAGCGTCCGTGACACTGTGCCAACACTAATACAGCATTGGGTGAATGTGTGGTGTTTGCTGGGTCGTGGGCTGAATGATAGAGTGATAACACTGGCCAGAAACACTTGTTGAGAGTTCAAACTGGTACAACCTTTGAAAGTCAGCCTCACACAGTCGTACATTGTAAACAAAGCTGGGGAATGGTATGGCACGCGGATGACTCAAGACTTCCCTCAGACTGAAGGGGCGGATACAGTGGTCTGTATCCGCTTCCGCGGGTCTTATCCATCAACCAATGGTCCATCATGCAAAATCCCAATTTGCTACACAATAGACATGATAGAACAATGCCATGTAGAAAACTACACATTGATATAACTGTATATAAGCTAAGGAGTTATACCAAGGCAATATTTTCTACAAATGAATGACATTGTTATTGAAGAAAATATAAGTTAAAACTTCAGACGAAGGCTCGTTGATTGCACAGGTACGAGACAATCAGCGGGTCTTAAGTTTTGTATCTTAAGTTTTGACTATCACGGTCACCTGATACCATAAGTACAGTTAGAAAATACGTTTATAACTCTATGCTTATACCACTGTGTTGACTGAGGCCATACGTGACATTGACATTCGAATATTGAATATCATATACATATGAAAAAAATCAAACTCCCTACATTCTATCCCAGCAAACACAAGATATAGCCCCAATGTCGATTTAAAGTTGGCCCAACGTATACGACACTGGGCCAACATTAAACAAACCTTGGGTTAGAGTGTTTGTGTTTGCCGGGTTTCTTCCAGGTGTACATCAAAGTGAGAAACCTTCAGATGAGAGCTGTAAACTGGTCGTGAATAAATCATTAACTTTATCAGGTGTCGAGGAGATACCCATGAACTGGTAGTGCTCAATAAAATAGTTATAATATATGGCGGCGAGCAGAGAGTGATGGGTTCATGGCTCCTCATGATCATCAGATCCACGTGAAAAGTGTCTTAACCCTTTAACTACTGAATTAATTTGTAAAAAAACTCGCAACCAAATGGAGTTTTTCAGTTTGAAATCATCATAAATGTCTTCGTTAGCTCTTTCTGATTCATTTGAATACCTGTTATGGGTATACGGCCATTAGAAATATGTTTACTCTTACAGTGCGGGGATCGACTTGAGTCGTCAGAATCTGACGTCTACAGACGTCAGAATCTGACGACTAAAGTCGGTCCACGCGCTGTAAGGGTTTAAAACTCAAAAGGCCTCTCTTTAAAAGCCAGTCTACTCGTAAAACGTTGTGTGTTTCAAGTGTGGCAAGATCAAAAACTTCAGCTGGGATTTTTGTTGTTAAATAAATACGACATTTTGTACATAGCTAATCGCGGTGAGCACGGTGAATAGAAAATAACAAATAAAGTAGGGGCATACAGAAAGAGACTAATATATAGTTATTGCAGGCGAGTTTGCAAGAAGAAACAAGATAGGATAACAGGGAAGAATTTGTCTGGTGTAGTGGAGCAGTTTGCTACACCATCGGGGGTATAAATGTTACACAATTATGAATAAAATGTTGGTTCTGGAACAAATTATTACCTGGATAACCGTAACGTACTTCACGTGTGTAATATTAAGTAGAAAGCCTATACTGATTGTATGGCAGGATAGTAATCAATATTCGGCATCATCATACAGAAACTTTCACAATAACGAAGATGGAAATATAATAAAATACGTCTAAAAAGATATAATAATATGTAGGTTTAAGGCTATGTATAAGGAGCTTATTTTATAGATACACTGTTATAAAGCGAAATGTATTGTAACTATCTACATGCTATCAGAAGACAAATTAGTTCCACCTTTTGACTCTGCGCAGTGTGTGAAAAGATCAAGGTATCAGACGCAAAGATAAGGGTGGTAAATCATTCCTGGAATAGATAAACCATAGCTTAATGTTTATTTACCATGCAAGGAAGATACAAATTGACATTGTTATATAGTCATGAATGTTTTACACGACTAAACCACAGCAGGGATTGTTAGCTTACATCAGCATCAAACCTGGCACTATTAACGTTTATATTGTTTACCTGATCTACTAGATATTTCCACATGAACGAACACAAAACGAGCAGTTTTTTCACGCCGTTATCAGGGTTAACATGACAGTTAAATTTGTCTACTCACTAGACGGCATCTCAAACAGCGTCACGTGGTATATGTTTTTCACACAAGATAAAAAGTTAAAACCCATTTTGACCTCAGAGATTATAGTGGGGGTTTACCTGAGCGACATCTATCATGTCTATGTGTGGAGAATGATAAAAACCCACATGAATGAAAACTATGCAGTACTCATACACGTAAATCATAATTATCACAGGGTTCAGTTTGGAAATATCAGAATCACTGAGGGAATAGTCAGTTTTTGCGCGTGCAACATGTCACTGAATATCATTAGATTTGAGCAACGGCTTTTTAGGAACTTTTTGTTCAGAGAGGTCATTAGGCCTATAATTATCAAATGGTCACTCTTTTTCACATATACAATTATATCATATCGTGCTATGGTCTGTCTATTTCCCAGCTCATCTGCACCGGTATCAGTCACCACCATAGGCTCAAGTACTTTATAATTATGTCAAACCAAGAATGTCCACCAACTGCGACGCTGGTCCAACATTGAAACTACACGCCATTGTGTGTACGTCTACAGTGTTTGCTGGGAAACAGAAATAGAGATTCAGTTCCCTAGTCTACTAGATCGGCCACGAAACATAACAAGATGCGTGACAATCAGAAAGAGCTAACTCTTTCAAACCGTAAATGTGTAGTAGTTATAACAAACTGCAATACATTGAAAAAGGCCTTATGGCTCGTATAAGAAATTACTTTTAATACCATTTAAATCGCCAATTAACATGTAACCCTATAGCTACATATGTACATGTAGGCTCACATATGCATTTTCTAAAACAAAATAAAAACACAAAAACATGCCTCCGAAATTGCCTCTGAAATCGATAGCATAATTTGTATTAAAAGCTCCATTATACATGTTATGATTATATCAATCCAATACAAAAGATATGTTCTTTTTCTTCCACATACATTCCGTCATTTGAAGCAATTTTAGCTTCAGATGGCAGACTGAGTGCCACTTTAAGCATCAAGGACGAGAGACGTGGGGGTGCTGGTAGGGGGGGGGGGGGGTTGGGTCGGTGCAAACAGTGCATATCTATCAGTACATATAAATCGAGCAGTAGATTGCCTCAGGGGGGCAGTTACAGTCACGACCTGAGATCAGAGACTAACCTATTATTTACAAGAGCATTACATGTATCAGCCTGTAGAATACATGACGTCAAACATCAACTGATTTATCTGTCACACATAAAGCCATTATGGGTCTATCATAAAGCATAAGGTGTTTGTGATATTGTCAATAAGAGTGAGAGTACTATACATGCTGTAAGTGTGAACGAAGTGAAAAAGCTTTATGCATGTGTTATATACACAAATTATAAATAATTTAGTATTTGTTACAATCATGCCTAATTACCAGCATTTGATTGTCCAATATACATGTATGTTGTGTTTAAATTTACTTAAATCATGATAATCCAATAATGTACGGAGCTTCTACGTCTACAATATCATAATTAAATGGGATGCAATTGAACGGAGTAATAAATTATTTAAAAAAATAGTTGTCGTATGTCACTTAACGATGTTAACTGGTTAACAAAGCCGTATACTATATATAATCATTATTATACGTCAACGGGACGAAATAAATAGATGCAGGCAGAGAGACAATAAAGGCAGTAGTGTGTTTTTTCTTTAAATTATTCAATTATTATAGACGTTATAGGGTATGTACTAGCACACGTCAGCGGTATAGCCCCCCCCCCCCCCCCCACACACACACAGATAATGTGTATGAATTAAATTATTTCGAACAGTCGCAGAGTCGTTGCTAACATACCCTTAGCCCACATAAACAGGCGATAAGTGTGAAATTAAATAGCATTGTGCTTAATGACGCTGGTCTTTAACACCATGGTCGGCTGACTTCATTCATGCCTTGGTCTTGTGGGTGAGTGATTGGGAGTTTAAGTCGAGCTTTGGTCCCGTAATGACCGACCTTGTTAAATGCAGCCATTTAGTGCTGAACACTTGTCCTCCCAGACTCTTATTATACCCTTTCAAAAAAGTTTCAAATAATATGAAATGTCACTGAAAGATTGAAATATTTCTGAGTCAAAGTAAAAAAAAAATGAGAGGTTTACTTTGCTCAAAAAATAAAAATATTGTAGTTGATAAATTTCAGCAAAGAATGAATTCTGTCATTTTTGACCTTCAAAGCAAGTTAGGAACCCCTGCACCCAGGGTTAACAGTTACACGTTTCTATTCTTAAGTCACCTGTCCACGATTTAATTACGATAATTGGCTGGCGATAGATAAAAAGTGATCTTTTAAAGTTACCAGACATCGTGTTATTAACAATGATGACATTATTGTACTATGACGAGGACGAGTCACAACCAATTAATCAGTAAATCTCATTTCCAGTCTGTCACTGATACGTCGAGACAGATAAATCGTGGTAAAAGTTTTAGATACGAGTTTAAGTAATTAAAATATCGCCCCATGCTGTCTGAGACGGGACATATGACCTGTGGGTCATTCTGGTAACATAAAAACACCATCAGTACAGTATTTATGACATCATTTAATCTTGAATGTGTAGTCGTCAGTGTTCGGGTTCCATGCAAAGCGTTTAATTATTAATGAATCTAAAAATGATTTGATACAGGAATTTTCCCTGCACCGTTTTCAAATAATGGAAATATGTTCACATGAAGATTGGAGATTTTCTGAGACACTTAAGCCGTTAAGTAGCTTTATACAATACATGATGACACCCTAGCTAGCAAATTAACTAAACTGATATAGTCCTTTCAAGCATGAAATTACCATTCGCAAATTGATGTCACGACTTTATTGGTAGTGGAAGAAGATGACTTGAAGTGGTGGCAAATGAAAGAAAATTTGTCACAATTAATTTGTTCAAACAGTTTCGTGTCGTTCTTAAACCCTTAGCTGTTTGAAATGAAGTCAGTTTTAATGGATCGAAACTGATGCCTTGAGGCGACAGGCGGGTTTAAAAAGATTACACATCTTGAAAATGCCGCGTATACCATTCTCCCCTTCAAACTAAAATCCTACAGGAAAGCAGGAAGCATCAAAGATCATAACCATTTCTCTGACAACTTTACCCACTCTCTCAGAAATAAAGTAACCTAATTGTCGCTAAATATCGCTTTTAGAGGTAAAACGTATCATTCCTTTGAGGTCGATGTGACCAAAGTGAGTACAGTGCGGGGATCGACATTAGACGTCAGAATCTGACGTCTGTAGACGTCAGATTCTGACGTCTAAAGTCGATCCCATATTGCTTTCAAGTTGAAGCGGTTACCGCTTAGTCGATCCCATATTGCTTTCTAGCTGAAGCGGTTACCGCTTACTGAATGTACCAACATATCTTTACAGTTTTTTTCGAGTGCAACTTTACACTGACAGTGTAATTGATCACAGCTCGCTAAAATCAGAGTCTAAGTAACACTCGGTCAAAGATCAGGACTGTAGACGGAGAACAGGGGTGGCCTATAATTACGTGTAATCCTATACACCACTGACGATAGCATTGCTTTGTACATGTCATATGCGGCGTCAGCTTGTACTGAAAGTAAAATTAGTGCGAGATATATCACGATTTATATGTTATGTCACTTATCTAAACTCAAGATTTAATTTAAAAAAATATATATAATTTCATTGACATAATTGATCAAAATATGTTTCCCTATTTATATTATTTGGCTTACTGTGTAACAACCTATTGTATACATTTCAGAGTCATTTTACTGGTTTGAAAATTGTTTGAAAAAGATTCGGTCCAAGGGTACGGACGTCCTAATTTGAAGGTTATGATGTTCATTAAAAAGATCGTCACTGAATTGTATTCGATATCTCATATGATATACAGGCCCTATAATCTTCACTGAATTTTTTTTTTATCTCAAATAATACATAAATAATAATAATAATATAAAATGCGACACGGGAACTTAAGAGCGTTTCGGATTTATGAATAGACATTAATGAAAAAATTGCCTCTGCCCGTTACCGCCCCATGTAGGGTACTGACATGTACCAGGGGGTGGTCTATAATTAGGTGCAGACGAACACCTACGACAAGCTGTATGCTTTATGGAATACAAGACTGACACAACCACGCCCCCTGATGGTGAATGAGTGAAGCAGAGCGTGACGTCATCACATTATTTTGCATCAAACACGAGACGTTGCAGGCTTCATATTCGGCCGACGTCGTGAACAGGGGGCCAACATTAAGCCAGCATTGGGTCAATGTCTCGTATATACACTATACACATATACTGTTGAATGACAACCATGACCATCATAATAGACTGTCCTGTAAACTGATATATGACTGAGATAACCCCGAATGTGAAATTACAAGCCAATATAGACCAGGAAAACTCTTGAACTAATACCTTCATCTTTATGCTGATGTGTTTTGTATGAACGTACAAAAATTATCGAAAGACGTAATTTCCTTCGAGTACAATTTTACAAAGATATATTACACATAAAGCCATCGGCAGGTGGGTATAGCTGCTGATACAACATGTACAATGCTGGGCCAAACTCAGGTCATGTGTTGGACCATAGATTTCTTTCTTAACTCTATGGTGGGACCAAGGCTTGATAGGAAAATGAAATGAATGAGTTCAGGCTTGGTAGGACCAAGGATTCCTTAAATTTGTATATATAAATTTCTTGGTACCTAGGTCCAAGGATACCAAAGACTAGTATCCTTGGTCCTTGGTAGGAGCATGGAGATAGTAAAGATGATCTCCATGGTAGGACCAACACTGAATCAACAAATGTTAATCGTGTTATGTTTCCTGGTAACCATGGTAACCTTGGTGCAGTGATTTAGCTTTCAGATCTAACTGATCCAGACAGCCCACTCCCCCACCCCCCCCCCCCCCCTGCTTACATAAACACCTGGGCTGACAATGTGCTGAGAACATCTCCCAAGAGAAGATAAATGAAGTATACAGTGCAGGTCAAATACTCTTATCTGCCAAAAGATCACCAGCAAACAATGCATTAGTTTGCTGGTGATTTCTTGGCAGAGTATTATACTGCCAAATGCTGGAACAATGCTGGGCTGACGACTGAGACGTAGGCCCAATATTAACATTCTGTGGGTGTTTAATATTTCGCAACACTGTACTTTTAACATTATGCTCTGCTCACCGTAGCCGGAACTGTACTGAGCGTACTATTGATGCCAATATTATGAGCCCATTCATTGTTAGGCTAGCGATGGGATGTTCCACACATGCAACAAAAATATATAATCACTGAAAATATGAAATATTTGCGTCTCTATCAGGTAAAGGGTAAAAATGGCGTGTCTACCCAGCAAACACGAGACGCTGAGCCAATGCTGGTTGAAGGTTGGGCCATTCATCCAACATTGGTTAAACGTCTGTGTTCACCGGGTAACCAATCACATAAAAAAAGAGCTCAGAGGCGCAAAAAATAAAACCATTTGTACCATTTGTTTTTTTTGTGTGTGGTCTACTCACCTCTCATGCGGACTCCATGGGAATCCCTGACACCTGTACCAGGGAGAATCCCTGTTACGATGAGTGACGTCATTAGCAGCCAGGATGTCCCCATCCTGTCTGTGTGTGGTGACACGCCGTGACAGTCCTGTGGTGTACTGGTGGGTCGTGACCACGGTCACTGTGACCGTCTGCACCACTGTGACCGTAACAATACCCGCTGTGTCATCATTACGAGCAGTCTACTAACCACGTATGTATATATGGTGCTTCAAACTAAATCAAATGGCACTATGACAAAATAGATGCTCATTTCAAATCAAATACTTCACTTTGCTGTACATGTCTATTCTTCACAAATAAACTAGTTCTCGTCATTCTCTGCTGCAAATTGCGTGAGAATGACACAAACAATTTAGCAGGACGATCAACTGACACCTTATTCTGACAGCAAAATGGTCTATATTTAATCCCAGTGTGTTAATATAACGTGGTGTATTCCAAAGGCGTATTATCTAAAACCAACCAGAATCCTTGGTTATCCTGTATATCCTCGTTATCCTGAACTAACGTTAGTTGACGAAGTGACACATGTCAACACCGTAACAAAAACAAAACACTGTGCTGAACACACTGTTACCACTGGTTACACAGAGAACGTATTTATGGTTCAGGCTCATATGAGCTCACTCAGCGACGTGTAATACCGATGATAACAATAATCACTTATTAATCATTGCAGCCTAATAACGCCTACATCTATTGTGTTTACTATGTATTGTGGACGTTTTATACCTGTATGTATAGTATTGAATGGCGCGTTACGCCACCCACGTTTCCACATAAACAGTCAGAATGTCAAACCGGTTTGTGTTTTGTTTTCTCTTGGTATGAAGCATCAGACCAGCCTGCTAGCATGGTTAGTGTAGTTAACGTACTATTTTCAGCGTATCATATGGTTAGCATCTCATATAGTGAATATCATCAGCATACTCCGCGATATCCTCAGTAACGTCAAATGTTTGTTATCTTGAAAAATACGTATTCTCAGTAGTATATCCCATGTCAGATTGTAAATATTATCCACTTGAATCCTCGAGCATCACTGAGCTCATAGAGTGACCTCTATACTGAGCTGAAGTATACCATGACATAGCTACTGGTTAGGTAGTTGAGCACGGAGTAATCCCTTATATTCCGTTAAGTACAAGAGTACATGTCTATTCCTCGTGAAGCACAGCTCCGTTCTCACCCTCTAACATTTCCTCAGCTGATCTGGTGGTCATCACGTGTTTGTTTTGCGGACAGCCCACGCGTGTACCACACAATACACCTGGGAAGTTTGGCGGCTAGCGCACGCACGGAGAGCAGGGAGCAGACTGGCAGTTTTTGTCTAGGTAGCGAGGCGTGTATGCCACACTCTGACAGTGTTATTTGTATACAGTCCAAAGTGTGCACCACAAACTTCACGTAGATATGCCTGTATCACAACAGGAATCAGCATGGGGGGGGGGGGGACCTCGGGGAAGATATAGCTGTCACACCGGGATACTCTGTATAATCTCTACATCTACAGATCCCATACCAACTGAGATCACTTATTTAACAAATGTATAAATATGAATTTGTTGTAGTAGGCCTATGGCATCAGCTGACACAATTTTCCTAATTTTTCCAATTTTCCTATCTTTGTGATGGTCTCGTTAATCAGGTTAATTATTGAAGCTGTAGATTGCGTTTGAAAAATAGATGTATCAGTAAATTAATCACACTATTTCACATGCACGTATTGCAGCCATATAATTATATCCTTTGAATTTGAATGAGATTAACTTTCACAACACTCCACAGCTATTGGCCTATATATATATGATGTATATTATATATATCAACCAACATTGTTATGGAGCATGCAACTAGCTAACACAATTTCCAGCTCAAATAACGAAGCGGCAAAAATAGTAAAGTAATTCCTCGAAATGCCAAGCACTCACGGAGCATAATTATATATTGTGAGTATGACTGAACCCCTTCCATACGTATTATACGTATTATGTCATTGTCACATAGTCTCCTCTCATATGTATTCACTAGGTATACATGACGTCATCACATATACATAATATATTCGCCTGAATCCTGATCCTGTAACTGCACTGATCCACCTGTGTTATTGCATGACACCACACCACAGCTGTGAGGTAATTATAAATCCTGGCTTACCACAGAATAAGCTGTCAGACCATCAGATCCTGACTTACTATAACTTGACGGCTTACTATTGGGTGAGCGCGGTGTATAACTCGTGAGGCTGTCGGTGAGGTACAGGCGGTACAGGGTACCACACAGCGTGGGGTCCACAGTGCGTCTGCGGCCTCTCTGAGGTTACCAGAGCTCCACTATGTGAGCTATCTCACTGAAAACACAGCACCATATGTTGATTTCATGTTGGCCCAGCGTCAGTGACGCTGGGCCAACATTAAATCAACATTGGCCCACGCTTCTTGTTTGCTGAGTGCCGCGATATAACGTCTACATGCCTGGAATTTGAATCTATGTGAAGAGCAGTCAATTTGTTCTGCTATCTCTGATGTAACGAACAAATCACAGAGGCCAGGGTTGACTGCTATACCTGTATACACACAGGGTGGATGCGGCGGTCTCCTCTGACTTATGTTTGTATACTCCGTGACTCAGTACCCAATTTATAGACAATAATAACATCATATTAACCATTATCCTGCTGTGTCCGTTTAGGCGGCGTGTTCTATTTAAGCCAGTTTCAAATAAAATAAAATAAATGCTGCAGAAATTAATAAAATATATCATGTAATTAACATGATTTAGTGATTCAATTTGAAAGATGTAGGGCTACTATTAGTTCAGAGAAATATTTTACGTCATTTGAAGATGTTTTTATTGACTGTAAGCTGTTAATATTGTTACCGGAATTCTCACCTCGAAGTATAGAACAAAAATCACTGTAAAAATTACCCAAATGTGAAACATCTAATTGGAGATCCAACGGGGGTGATTTTAATGGGTGGTGGTATATCTAAATTAAACTGAATTGATATAATTTAAATTATTTTGGGTGACATATATTATATATATATATATATATGCGTCACTAGCAGGTTAAGGGTTAACCCTTGAAGCTCTAATCACATCTAGAGCCGTTTTAACTCGTTTTTTTCTTTGTCTTTTAAAAAATAAAATGTTGAAGAAATCAGCATAAAATTTACTAGATTGGCTTAAATGTTTTTTATTTAATTTGTAGTTATGTACGTGATTTTTACTCATTTGAAGTTGTGAGTCGCGGTAGCGACACACAACTTCAAATGGGTAAAAATGTAAATTCCGTAACTTTAGCTCTTAAGAGTCATACCAAACCCCCGCGGCGTCTGTCAGACTACTTGCTGTCAGAATCAGATGCTCCTTGGAGGAGTTGGTCAGCTCTGAGCTCCCGGGTCAGTTGTCCAGTTCTGTGTGGCCACTCACCCCCATCTGCACCAGACTACAGTCTGATATGTATTATCCTGTCTGTGTCACGATAGCCAGATAGGAAAGAGAGGGCCCAGAGTGTACAAATTCAACGCTAGCATGACTGCTTCGATTTGAACATTACGAGGGAAACACATAAGCATGATAAACATTTCTGCAGTGTACTGCCACACACCAGAAAAAAAAAAAAAAATTCAAGGCTGTTGTCGTTTCTTGTATTTCTATCCAATTGATTCATCCCAAAAGTGAACCACAGCGTAAGAAATAGCTCGCGAACTGTCACGTCAAATTTGGATGCAATCCAGCAAACAGCCAAGAAGATATCCGATTCAATTCACAAGATTTTTGGATATTAATCATGTTGGAAAACGCACTTCCATAGGTTGGTGCGAAAAAACTAAGTTAAAAATTCCGCAGGCAAATATGTCAATACAAATTACAATGTGATAAATGATCATTTAAATTCTGAGTGAGAGCTAAATTCATTATCGGTGGCGCACGCGCCGATAGAAATATGCCAATAACCCAGCAAACACGAGATGCTCACCCAATGCTGTGTTAATGTTTGGCCAGCGTCGTAGACGATGGCCCAACATCACTTCTACAGCATGAGAATAAAGGTGAAAAATTAAAGAACATTTAATCACTTAATTACGGCTCCATTAAATGGCAGGGCGTCCTTGATCAGTTTAACAGACTCAAGGTTTCTAATTTTATTAGACAAGATAATGGCTGCAACAAATTGTGTAAAACAAAAAAATAAGCAATATTTCGTCGGAACACCATTATCAAGACACCTACAGTGTATAATAAATTGGTCGCAGATGGTATTAAAGGACATGACATCTTCATTTCTTCAATTCGTAATTAAAAAATCATAACAACCAATCCAACTAGTGGATGATACGGCTCTTTGATATTCAGGTCCCGATTTGCGGTTTCTATGAATTCGAGTTCCGCGTTGGCGTATAGTAATACCTAAAAGTGGACACATAAACCAGCCCTTCTCACAGCCGCGGATACTTACAGGGGGTACTTGTGTAGACAAACGTCAGACCTGTCCCTCACAGCGCTCTTTATCAGTACCTGAGTTAGACACTGGCCCGTTGCTGGTTTATTGTTGGGCCGACATGGCCCGACAATAAACCAGCAATGGGCCAATATGACGTCTCTTGTTTTTTCTGGACCCCCTCTCCAGAGCTGTTTATCTATCAGTACCAACCTCAGACACTGACCATGCAGTAAAAATACAAATCGGCGCACGGTGTTTTCACAAGCGGCACCGCTTCGCCATACTTTACGTCAGATGATGGAACAGTGACCTTTTAAGCGTTGTGTCCCCATACTAAGTGAAAGTAGATTTGCACTTTACACCACTAAATACCCAGGGGATTTGGCGTCTAAGCTGCCATTAACGTGATCGCCGCCACATTATCTAACGTACAGGTATTTTATTTTACAGTTCAATTTGAGTGAACCCGAGATGGGATTTCAAAAAATCGTCCTCCAATTGTTTATTTAATGGGTGTTTCACTCACATCAGTGATGCAAATCGCGACGGGGGAGGGGGGTACCACAAGTCACGTAATCAATGTTATCTATTCTTTGAATTGATCTGCTCCAAAAATGACATCTGAACTAACTTTGTGGTTGCAAAGTATTAAATCCATGCTATGATGCTCCAGCAGACACGGGACGTTGAACACCCACGTTGTTTTAACCCTTTCAAGCCTGAATTCACCATTGTAATCTTCATCCACTACTACAAACTAAAAACTCCTTTTGTCTCCATTGTTTATACAAAAATATTTCAGCCCTGCAAGGGTTAATAAGCAACCACTTCTATTTCCAAGTCTATTTTCAGAGACTGACTCATCGTGCCATGTTTTTCTCTCTTAAAACTACAAAGATTGGGAGCGAGATGATTTCAAAGGATCAGCTTTTCTGGTAAACACGCGTGAAGACGGATGAGTTTCTCATTTCATCAGCCCTGTGTTTTACGCCTCAGTAATTTTTACAGACGTACTCGCTCATACATGACAGATTACCCAAAAAACAACTCCACAAAAATACTGTTTTTCTCCCATTCTGTAATCATACCAGTATCTTCCCAAGCAAACATCAGTTAACATGCAAACAACATTGGGCCAATATCTTGTATTCCTTGAGTTCTCATTGAGAGACTTTCAGCGGGTGTCCTATTTTATTTTCATAAACTGTATTATAAGTATGCGAAGCCTTGTGCCGAAGTACCCAGAAAACTGGGTAAATGTTCATTCCTAGAAAACTCAAACTAAAGATCATGCATTCGTTCAGACAGTCAACACTAATTTGAACTCGTATGTATATATTTCAGCTATTTAAGACAAGAAGATATCTCACTCCCAAAACCATAAGCCCATAAGGCAAATTTTGACACGAATTGCTGTTCATCACTGATTATCATTCCAGTTCATCTACGTGATCTAGTTCGTGCGATCAGAAATGGATAAGAGAAATCTTAACCCTTTAACCGCCGGTGCCGCATATATTCGGGTTTTCATTTTTTATTAGCACATTAAGTACCAAATTTTAAATATGTTAAAAGATAAAATGTGACATCAACCAGCAAGATTTGAAAAGAGCTGACCTCCATTTTGTCAAATCGGAATAATTTTCACTCACTTGAAGTTGTGGATCGCGTCAGCGAGACACAACTTCAAGTGGGTGAAAATTCAAATTGAATGATTTGGCGGTTAAAGGGTTAATGATATTGTGGTACGACATCGCTAACATGGTTAACAATGATATTTGCTCTGAAAATAAATCCTATGTCTGCCCAGATGTTGGTGGGAGATGTTAGGGGTTTGTCTGTTTGTAGTTGGGCTGAGAGACAGGTTTGTTACGCACCGGCAATAGATGGAGGTTCTGGGAAGACGAGACATTAATCCAATGTCGGCACAATGTTGGGTCAGTGTCTACGACACCGACCCAACATTGAGCCAGAATTGGGTTTACGTCTTGGGTTTGCTGTGTGTTTGGGAAACCGTAAGCACGGATAAGCGATATTTGGGGAATGTGACACCCTGGTGTGCTGTATCCTTTCCTACAACGCCCCCTATCTGTGCAGTATTACCTTGTGCTAACCTCAATGTCAACTAGAGGTTACAACAGGGAGTCAAAGCCTTACATGTACACACTCGCATTATATTGCAGAGTTTTGCCTAATTTCCTAAAAACATGGTGATGATCAAATGATGGGAATGGAAAATATTAACAAAAAATTAGACGATCCTATCAAATATAAAAACAGAAAAAAATAACATTGGTCCATTTAATCATATCAAGTTAATTTCATGTTTTGATGTCCATATCACATTTCAATAAAGTGAATGGATTATTATCTACATCGTGCACAGATTGTACGTACATCTGACATTAAAATTGAAGATCTTGTTTCCAATTGCTATTGCCAGATTACTGTTATAATTTGTCTGACAAGCAAAGTATCAGATTAACCATGTTAACTGGGTGGGAGATATTGTTCAGCAGAAATATCACACACAGCTTTAACCATTAGAACGCTGAAATATTTGTATATAAACCATGGAGACTGAAAGGTTATCTACATTATATACATTTTTTTCCAGTGCGGGGATTGTCTTTAAACGTCAGGTTCCCGAGCTTAAAGGGTTAAAACGCCATTTTGGAAATTTTTTATTCGCACTTTGAATAGAGGCTTTTAAAGACTGTGGAACATCTCTTTCATCAATTGCACTTAAAAAAATTGACCTCAATTTTGCAATCTCTAAATAGGCCTAATATAATTGCAACACATTTGAAAATGTAGGTCGCGTGAGCGGGACACATCTACATAACAGGGAAAGTTGATCACTCAGTCATGTCAGTGCTGATGGTTAGAATGAAATAAGTATCAAGACTTTTTAAACTTTAATAATTGTATGATTTCTGAAAGTAGTAGCATATAGACCACATGGAAGGAAAGCGCAAGTGGTAATAGTAATCATGTACTCGGTTCTTTTAACATAAATATCAGGAAACATGTAATAATTTGACGTCTTTGAAAATACTATAGTTTGAATAAAAGTTATAACCATACTATAACCAAGGTTCCTTGCTATAACCATACTAATGGGATGTTAACCGGTGTGTTATTGACACCAGCTCGGTATCGAGTTAAGCCTTGTAACTGCTGTAGTTACTACTAAATGCGAGGGGTAATTACACAGTTTGAGGTCACGGGGGGTCAGGTGAGTGTGGTATCAGCTGTTCTCATCGCCAATTAAACCCCCCTCAAATGTCCGCATAGTGTTTGACCACTTTGCGTCAGGCGCCTGACCAGCAAACACGGGGATCCACCCAATGCTGTGTTAATGTTGGGACAGCGTCGAAGACGGTGGGCCAGCATTGAAACAGCATTGACGAATGTTTGATGGGTAACTTTGTAATAAAAAGTAGAAATACACCATCTTCATTATTAGAAAAAAATAATCATCAACAATGATGTATCTTTAATAATGTGTTATCTTGGCTAAACTTGCCACTGTTTATGATGACGTCATAAGCTCTTACGTCACGCACCGAGCTAAGAAAATTAACCCTTTTAGTACAAGAACATCAAAAAATACCTTAGATCACGAACTTGTTTGTTGTCAAATCCATTATGTATCCGATAGAGAAGGATATACTTTCGTTCAAATCGGTAAAACTTTTATTTGGCTAATTAAAATCCTACCAGGTAATCTGGTAATCACATCACACGTTTTTTTAACAACACGTGCCTACTACAAACCTTGAGCACCAAAAGGTTAGTCACTCTGGTACACTAAAAACCAGAAGGCTTTCAAACCACAAGAGAGAAGAAAATCATAAAATCCGCTGTGTGTGTGTGGGGGGGGGATTATAAATGGTGCTGACACCAGACACAGGGGCATTATACAATGACGTCAACAACAAAGTCAAGGGTATTACATAAGAGTGAATAACAAAGCGCCACCGTCAGGTACGGCATTACATAACCACTAATCCTCTCAAACAAGTTTTACTTATGTTATAAATCTGAGGGCAACTCTTTCTCATAATCATCGAATTACACTGGTGACGAACTGTCCAGTACACATGCGACATTGAACGGCGGCCAGCATAGAGCCACCTTAAAAATAGGAAATATTTCGTCTGGGGTCTATTGATTGAGACACTTATAATAAGTTGGTTGCATATGGTACTGAAGGACATGATGATCTTCATTTCTTCAATTCGTAATTACCCTTTGAAGCCTGAATTTACCATAGGCAGGAAAATTGCAATGTATTGGTAAGCCAGTTTTATGGAAATATTCGTTCTAAAACCCTTGGTTGAAGGAAAATTAAATCTGTTTTCAGGGATGTAAAATGATGCTTTAATGCAATGCATCGTAAGGGCTTAAAGGGTTAAGAGGTCGTAACAACCAATACAACAAGTGGGAATGCAGAGATTGTCTTATCATTGATTGGACGTATGGTGGCTCAATGCTGGCCACCGTCTCTGACGCCCTCTCTCGGTGGCCCCTATGAGAGACTTCATTTTGCTAAAATTAAGGGGTTTTGTAAGTCAAGGGAAATATCCATGAAACTTTTACCAATACATGGCAATTTTCTTAAATTGTTCACCCACTTCAAATCATCTTCGTCCAGTACAAGTCGAGAATTGCGACAGCAATTCGCGGCTTGTAGTGGATGAAGACGATAATGTAAATTCAGGCTTGAAAGGGTTAAATTGTATTTTCTGTTTTGTTATAATGTTTGAGTCTGAGTCTCTCCCAACATTGATTCGATGTCGTATCATATGACTAAGTACACTATCAGGGAATTAGGCGATAAATAGCGCACACTGCACATTTTGGTATCACAGGTAGAATACGATATGATACCATGATACGAACCGATACGATACGATCTGTTGTGTTTGCAAAAATAAAATGATTGTTCTGTACTTTTCTAAAATCTGTATAAAAAAATACAAATACTTTTTATTCACACCGCAACCATGGAAACACTAATTTGATTGTAAAAAAATGACTACATCAAAACTCTTGGACCTTCCATCAGTGTATTCCCCTATCAGCACTGATCAGCTATTAAGACAGGTGTTTCACAGGTTCCCACGAACCTAGCCCTGAATTTACACAAGTTAATGGAGGATACTGCTCAGACAAGTAATTGAAATTATATAGAGCTACAGGCTTGTCATTTTAGCGATATATTACAATGAACTAATTACTCTTCCTTCAAAATAAGTCCAATTATATCTTGTACTAATTAACACATTCAGAATCATATCAGCACTGATCAGTTGCACAGCGAAAATTTATACATACGGATACATGCATAGGCTATCACGGCAGGCTACATGGAATCTGTCGCGCAAAGACAAACAGCACTGCAGTATTTTACCAGTTTATTCATATGTAAGCTAATAGTTGTTTTTCTATTTTCAGATTTTCAGTTCTTGCAGAATATAGCAATAATTAATCAGCTTCAATCGTTCCAATACATGTATCTAATGTCAAAGTATATTTTTAAAAAATTGCAGAGCCATCAAAGGCATGTGAAGAACACTAGTGATTCCACTAATACACGACCTTCATTAGCACAGCTGCCGAATGGATATAACCCGTAAACCGTTGGACTCAAGGGGCTTGAAAGTCGTAACGTGATCCTTTCAGAAATAAAGTTCGTTAATATTCCGGCGCGCGAATGAGAGCCCCTATATTAACTTGAGTCGCTTTGAGTTTCTACAAATTGCAATCTCGCGACAGGAAGAAGCCCAAAGTTATCCCTTTACAAGACAACTATATATTATAATCAAAACTTGTATGAGGTACACAGATACAGACAGATATTTTATTGACAGAAAAGAAAAGTCATTACAGACTTATTTGTCATAGAAATGAAAGAGATATATGTACATGTATATATACAAGATTGTTAGTTTGTGAAAATCATATGATAATATACATGGTATGACATACACAGCTAAAATCATGTTAAGTGGCATTGCCAAAATAAAAACTGGGTATTTCGATAATATAAATGACTCCTACTAAAAATGAATTAAAAGGCATTGCCAAGATAACATAGAGGTCTATCATTTTGTTTCCCGCACCAAAACCAGAGATAAAATAGCTACTACGTATGACATACTAATTATATATAGTAGCAAAAAATACACTCTGGAAAGCGTAGAAACCTAAAATATATACACGTGCATGATTATGCTACAGTAACTGGAGTATGCAATAAGCCGAAGGTAAAAATTATATGGTATTTTTTTAAATTAAATATAATATCATGCAAGTACAATAAATATGGCATAAACAGGTAGCTCCGTGTCATGTGACCATGCAAGCACAGTCGCTATGAGCGCGGAGATTCCCTGAGATTGACTAGTGGTGCAAACTTAACGACGTAATAACAGTAGTAATGGCGGTTAAAAATTATTTGTGCAATTCACACAGGACATGGCCCTCGCACAAAAACATTAAGCCTTTTTATAATTCACTATATTGTTTAATTCATACTGTTTCAATCACGACCTAGTTAGAACCACATATTCGGAGTTACAATCGAAGAAAAACATTCCCGACCTCATGGAGAAAATCAGTTGACTTAGCAACTCTGAAATCCTCCATAAGGCCCCACCTCGTCTGATAACAAAGGCGACGGAAACGTCCCTAACCGGCCCCAAAAAGCCAAATAATAAGATCCGAGAGCAACAACCGTCTTGATATGTGGTAATACCCAAGTCAGATCATGAGGGCATGATAATATGAATAATATAGCGACAGGTGACAGATTTATTATACTCAGTAGTTTTAGCCCTTAATTTGTTTAAAGCAACCATAAATAAATTGCGCTAGTGACTTCACCACTGTTACGTCTCGAGATGTCATAATTCCTAGAAACATTTCATTTGTCGGTTGTATATTGATAATTGCGGCTACAGAATCATACAAGATTTCGCGTTCATTATTCCTAGCGCTACAGTGGAGAAGAAGATGTATTTTATCGTCAATTTCGTTTAATTGACACCTTGTGCATATTCGCTGATTTTTTGGAGTGATTGGATTATTGAATCGTCCTCTTTCTATATTTAGATCATGTGAGCTCATTCGATATCTCGCCATTGCTGTTATGAGGTGGTTCCCCCTTATGTGCAAGATATATGGTTCAACACAGAAATATTTTTTTACTAATGCCTATGTGCGCAGCTCACTCGAACTCTCAATATCTTTTCTCCACTGCTGTGTAAATATTCTAACTATTGATTCTTTAAATGAAAGCATTAATTTATTTGTATCCCCAATATTCTGTGATTCCCAAGTTTGATCAAGCCCGGTTCGTTCGAGGACAGAGCGAATACGGGAACACCAGTTCGTGAAGCCAATGGCATCTAGCTCAAGTAGCATATTGTAGGCATTTCTGACTGGATGGCTCCGAGATAATTTTAGAATTCTACACCAATATTTTACAGCTTTTATGTGTTGCCGGATGATCAGTGGAAATCGACCCGTGTCCCCATATATTGCAGGAGTAGGTGTTTGCTTTCTAACGCCAAGTGTGGATTTAATAAATTTTAGATGGATTTTTTCCAGATCGTTAACATCATCGCCTGTATACCATATATCACTTCCATATTCTAGTATGGGCAATATTTGGCAATCAAATACCTTGAACGCAATAGTGGGTGACAATTTACCGACCACAGGACGGGACTGTTTACGTAGAGCAAAGATTGCTTTCCCAGCTTGGGATGCAAGATGAGAAAAAGTTTCTTTTACAAGAGTAAGAAATAAAAGTGAGTGAGAAAGAAAAAGGACACCATAATGTTGGAAGTGTTTACTGTAATAATATTGTAAAGCTACGAGTGTATTGAAAACATTTTTACTGGTGTCCGCATGTTAACCCATGATCATGTTGATAGTATTTTTTTTAATTGTTTTACTAGCTGATCAAATCACTGTTATAGGGAATGGAATGAGTGTTTATATATCAAAATTTGCATTTTTTGTTTTCACATAACACATATAATTTTATGCAATGAAATGAAAAGGGTTGCAGGCCACCCTTGTGCACTGCCCTCCAGACACAGGATTCGAAATTTGAACCCTGGCGGTCTGATGCCGAGCACGCTACCTATCGGTCACGGAGGCTCCCCACAATAATATTGAATCTTTACGAGTGAGCGGGGAAGAAACATTTTCTTTGAAACGTGAAGCCAGAGTGGTGTTCGACCGGGCGATCTCCGACTTTCCAAGCAGGCACTGGCCGCTTTAACCACTACACTACACCTGGGCCCCAGGCCCTATATAATTATGGGTAATTTTCAGACACTTGAAGTAGCGAGACACAACTTCAGTTGGGTGAAAATTTAAATTATTTAATTTAGCGCTTTAAGGCATAACAGATGATCACACGTTTTGTATTTACTTGGTTAGTCCAGCAAACACGGGACATTCAACCAATGTTAAATCAATGTTGGGTCAGCGTCGCAAACGAGAAACCCAGCAAACACCCGATCTTTGGCCACCGTCTGCGACGCTGGCCAAAGATTGGGTGTTTGTTGGGTTTCTCTTTGTATTTTCATTCTACCTGGCAAAAAACAGACATACTGTCTGAGCTGTTGATCCGTGTACGTCACAACACGTCCACGCCTGATCCCGACCTAAGTCAGCCCTTTATCATGTTTATTCTCTCCCATCCTTTTCCACGAACTACATACATCTTACTATCACCTTCCTCGCAATAGAGGACAGTGTAAATTATAAAACAGCAAGACATACACCCATGACAGGGCTAGTCGGAAGAACGATTGGGTATTTAATTTGGTTTATAAATGCATACCAGGGCCCGTATTCTCGTACAAGTTACGATATATCGTAGGCTTCTGATTGGTCGAGATGGCCATCTCGACCAATCAGAAGCCTACGATATATCGTAACTTGTACGAGAATACGGCCCCAGTACCATGAGTACAGGTGCTAAACTCTTACATCGGAGCCAGCTAAATAAATAATTACCATGTTCACCAACTGGTGAAAATTACTCATATTTGTATAATTTTAGACGAATCATTTGCAAATATTGATGTTTAAACGCTCAGTTCATTGCTAACATAACAATGATTTGATCGACTAATAAAACAAATCAAAAACGATTATAGTTGTACTTCACCCTAAGCGGTGCAAGGGTAAAACACGAGATGTTGACCCAATGTGGATTTAATGTTGTTGAATCGCCATCTGACATAAAAAAAACTCGCATACATTCGTATAATTAAAAAAGGCCGAATTAATTTTCACTAAATTGACAGATATTGTGAAACAACAAGAGGAAATCATGCACAATGGGTGGAAGTATGATGAATAAAGTGACAAACAGACACATGTTAGCTTTCCACTATATTTATGATATTCTCCTACTGTCACTTTTATGTGCGCTAACAAGGTCACTGTTTCTCTTTGACAATTAAATTTTATAACATTATAATTTCAAACACTGGACCAGCACAGCCAACCGGGCCCCAAATAATTTATTGCATGGCCCCGGGCTCGGATTGTCCACAAAAACAGCAGAAAACTGGTTACCACTCATTGTATTTCTACCAGAATAACAACCCAGCAAACACGAGAGTTGTTGGACGGTAGCCCAACATTAAAGAAACATTGTTACTTTGTATTGTGGTCGATGTCTCTTATGTGATGGGAACGCCCTTCAATAACTATTACATTTACAGAACAAAATGATTACCATTTTTGTAGCTTGGGTTATACATGTTGTAATCATAATTTATGTGATTCAAACATTCACAATGCGTCCCCTTGGATATGAAAGGGTGTGTCTGCCACTGTGTAAAATGGCAGATTATTATGATCGATATCATATTATGATCAATGCTGTGTTGTTATCGATATGAACACGGCCCAGTGTAATCAATGTTAATAAATATATTACGGAAAACAAATACCCGGTGATTTACAACCATTCCTGAGATTAATATTTTTTTGCTTGGCCTGATTCAACCGCAAGCAGCGGGATTGCAAAAAATACTTTGGCTGGGGAGATGTGAAAAAATCCTCCTTAAACAAATTGATTGTGCCCTCCCTCCAGGAAATCTAAATGTTTGACCCCTGGCTGATCTGTCAGCATGTCGTCTTCTGGGGAATGGAGGCCTGCAGGAAACAGACAAACACATTGGGCCAACGTTCCTGTAGCCAGCCACAGCAAGCACCAGACAATGAATTCAGTGGTGGCAGACGGTGGGCCAACATCAAAACAACACTGACTCAAAGCATTGTGTTTGCTGCTTGCTGTTGCTGGAGAGAAAGGCCGACGTCCATTACCAAAGTCCCCTGCAATCCAGACATTTCGATGTTGGCTTAATGTCAACATTAAAACAATGTAGTCAGATTCTTTATTTCTACGCTGGCGCAACGTCAATAACAAACAACGAGACATGATGTAATAAGATGTTTTAGTACTGGAACAACGTTTAAGATTATGGCCTAACATTAAAACAACACACTGCCATGATCTTTTGCTTTCTGGAATAGGTTAAAACAAAGAGTGACCCATCGCTGAAGCAGCATTTTTTTCTTGTGAGGCAGCAAGAGACAAACTGCTCACACTGGCCCTTGGCGCCTGAGATGCGGAGGAGCATTCCCCATCTCCCGAAGACGTCTGGATCACCCAGTCCCAAAGGCGCCTCGGGGACACCAAGATGAAGCCAGTGTCAAGGATACCCCCTCCCCCACAGCCCGTCATCAACATTTTGTACTAGAGAAAAAAGTTGGATGACAACACTGCGGTGCAAAAGCAAACAGCAGTAGCTGCTTACTTGTAAAGTAAGCAGTTACTGCTGTTTTTCTTTGCATTGCAGAACATCAGTCGTCAAGGAAACGCGGCATCGACGGGTGGGCATCTATCTTGCACGATGCTTTAAGTGACAAATGCGACCGTGTTCGAAAGAAAACAAACCAATTCGCCAAGCTGATCAATATTTTAGAAAATAGATGCATTTTGATTTCAATATTCAACATTTCACAGTAGTGATTGAATTCAATGAGTGATTTCAAATTCTCAGCGTCGGTCTGTATTTCCAATTAAGTAGTGTAATCAGGGTAATATATTTATTAGTTCTATTGGAATGGAAAATACATTTTGAAATTTTTTACATAAAGGGGTTTCCTGTGGGCTCAAGAGGTTTGGGAAGAAAGTCTTGAAGATTGGGTGGGAAAAAACAACAGAACAGTGAAAGGCGTTCACTTTTTTGGGGGAAGGGTAACAAAATTTTGAGGTGGAGGCTCCCCCTCCCCTCAAAAAAAGGACCTCCTTGACATAACTCAACAACTCTATTTTATTAATATGAATTTGGTTTGAACACTTCTTTTTTATATTATAGTATATAGTAGTTACATAAGTATAATTTCTGCTGCAACTTGGGTGAGTAAAGCAGATAATAAATGATCTTTGACGTTATGTATATGAATAGCATGATAAGCAATTCGGCAATCTGACGAGTTATATAGAGTATGAATTATTAACAAGTCAATATTTGAAAAGAGTGTCTGTCTACTTTCAGAACCAGAACCTCCAACATCTGCTTTCGGTGTCCATTGTATCGCCATAACAACAATCCTTGCTTTTTGGGGTCTGTATCCAAGGCCACAAAATAACAGAGACTCATTGTGAAGGGAACCTTTTGTTGCTGATATGATTGCATAGAGTTTGATGGATGGCTGGTACTTAACAAAGCAACTAGACATCTAACTAATGATGGGTGATTGATGATGGCACGAGTAGGCACCTGTGCCCACAGGTTGCCTACTCGCGTCCATCGTCTACCACATCAGGTAGTACCCTGTTGAGGTAGCTGTTGTACCTGATGATGTGTTTCGGTTGTACCAGGTACAACCGAAACACATCATCAGGTACAACAGAAACCCATATCTCACAGAAACCACACCACACCCACGTTGTGGATCGGTTGAAACAAAAATCGACATATCGTTAAAGCAGCATTTTTTTGCTGGGAGGCAGGACAGACAAACGGTTAATACTGTCCCTTGGCGCGTGGGATGCGGAGAAGCATTCGCCATCCCCTGGAGATAGTTCATTGATCCTAATTGAACATTCGACAAATGTGCTGACATATAATTATTACTTTTTCGGGTGGGTGGGGGCAGTAGTCCTATGTTGAATAATTGAATAGGATATCGACCAAATCACAAACTTTTAAAGCAATCAAGCTCAATCTGACATATAGGCAGGCTTACGTTGATTTGTGTACATTGTGTACGTGTGATCTGAACAAGCTGAAACCCTCACTTTGATATTATAACAGATTAAAATATATTGTCAATCGCCATATAGTTGTAATACTGACTCTTGATTTTGCCTCGAAATGTGCTACCAACTCCGGCACGCGTAGACCCTTTTCTCGCCGTCTTCTGTGATCTACGGATCATTCTTTACGCTCACTAGACAACACGCCCCTGGCTACAAATTAGTCCAAAATTGGGCCACTGCAGTGACGACAATAACTGCTTATGTGCATTCCATAGCTCCATGATTAATGGTGACCAAGCAAACACCACACGTGAAACAATAATGGTTGATTTAATGTTATTTCGCAGTCTGCGACGCTGGCCCAACATTAAATCACTAAGGTCTGCTGCTGAAGCATTAGTTCAGGAAATACGAGACGTTAGCCAATGTTGTTAAAAGGTTGTTCCACCGTCTGTTATGCCGGCCCAACATTAAATCACCATTGGGTCACTGTCTATAGTGTTTCAGAAAATACCAGACGTTGACACAATGTTTTGTTGATATTGGTCAAGCTGGCCCAACATTGAAACACAATCAACAACTCGTGCTTGGTGGGCGTGGCCATAATAAGATTCAAGGCAAATAGTCGACTTGGTATTAACCTTTTAACCGCCAAATTATTTAATCTGAATTTTCACCCACTTGAAGTTGTGTCTCGCTGACGCGATCCACAACTTCAAGTGAGTGAAAATTATTCAGATTTGACAAAATAGAGGTCAACTCTTTTCAAATCTTGCTAGTTGTATCACATTTTATTTTTACCATATTTAAAATGTAGTACTTAATGTGCTAATAAAAAATGAAAACAAAAATATATGCGGCACCGGCGGTTAAAAAGTCGTATCTGTCACACTGTAGAGTGGCAGATACGACTCTTTGATACCAAGACGTGTAGATGCAGCCCTCTCAGACTCTCTGGCAGTCAGTGCCTCTCGGGCGGAGACGGTTAGTTTTTCACACATGGACTGATGACAGTTCCCTCAGGCGGTTCTCATTTGGCCAGCCCTGCTCCTTTACCACTGGACGCCCAGGAGACGCGCTTGTGTCGTCACAGCTGATATCTTAGTCCCGGGAGGTCATCAAGAGTAATGACAAAACGTCACTCGACCAAAAGCGTCCATTAGACACTGCAGACACTGTTAAGTGCAAACATGAAGCAGCGATTCTCACAATATTGCCCATCATATATGGTAGGCTATACGATTAAAATTATGTTTTCATAGTTCATTCTCCCGATGGAGTCAATAAATTGCTTTTATGGGTGAAAATTGTACCGACGTTTGCGCAAATCAGGAAACATTTTGCTTTAAATGGTCACTTACGTGTTGAAAGCACAATACGGACATTATCAAGTAGATCTGTTCACATGTCAAAGAAATACAACAACAACAACAAAATATGCTGGAGAACAAAATTGTTCATCCTCCATTTTACACAGAGCTACATTGAGGCATCCGACGGGTGCTACACCATCCCATCTGCTGGCGCAGCATACCGATTCATGTCAGTGTCAAAGCAGGGGAGATAAGCTAGTTATTTCCAGTTATTTCCGTTCATGATAACTGAACAGCAGGACTAGTAATAACAAAAGTTTATTAGGCCACCAAGGTCACTGTGACCATCTGGTGACGTCAGATGACCACTGGACCGGTCAATCGTGTCACCATGGTCACATGTTCACCTCTCAACTTTGTCAGATAGGCTCTCCGGTATTTTTAGGAATTTCTGCAGACTTGATAAGGCGACGGCAAAAACGTGGGCCACTTTGATAGATAAAAATGATTTTTGATGTGTTGTTTACCCGTTAAAAAATCTGACAATGGTGGATAATCATGATAATAGCTAAATATTAAATCAAACACAAGTTTACAATTAATTATGGCCATTGATTTTATCTGGCACATGAACTAGTTATTATGATGAATAGACCTACTAGTCAGTGGGCATATATCAGAATCTCAGGCTAATGAGTAAAATATGGAAAAAATATCATAGCACCTTGGAAATACAGATAGACCTACATTATATGCCAGCTGGGAATATATGGGCAGTCTAATGACAAATCAATAGAGGAACGGTGAACAATGCGCTGATCTCATCTGCTATTAGCATGATTAGTGTGTTTCTAGAATACAAGATCATAAGTCACGTTTTTTCAGATTGGTCAGAGCTGAGTCAGAATGGTGAGATCTGAGAAAATAATAGTCATGACAGGTGGTGCACGCACCGCTGTGGTGCACACCTTAATGACACAGTCAGCATGGTCGGGGAATATGCTAATCTGTAGGTGTATATCTACTGGGCAACTCTCCATAAATTTGCATTAGTCTACCTCAAATTTGAATAAACGTGAGCCAATTTCAGCAACATTTAAATCAGTTTAACCCTTTAACACCTTAACCGCCGGTGCCGTTCATATTCGTTTTTTACTTTTTTATTAGCACATCACATATCAGTTTTTAAACATGTTAAGGATAAAAAGTGACAATATTCAGCAAGATTTGAAATTTGTCGACCTCCATTTTGTCAAATCTGAATAATTTTCATTCACTTTAAGTTGTGGATCGCGTCAGCGAGACACAACTTCAAGTGGGTGAAAATTCCAATTGAATAGTTTTGCGGGTAAAGGGTAATTGTCCGAGCTAGAGATGATCTTTAATAAGAACCTTTTTTTGTCACATATACAATGTTTTTTTGATGTTTCTTATAGATTTTTTTGTGCTGAATCTGATGAGTGTCAGCTTAAAAAGTTTGAGCATTTTTGTAGATTCAAGATCAAAGGTCAATCTTTATAAGAAACAGCAAAAAAGCATTGTATATGTAACAGAACAAGGTTAGGTCATTTTTATATAAGCCCTAGCTCGGACTATAACCTGATAACCGCCAAATTATTTAATTGGAATTTGCACCCACTTGAAGTTGTGTCTCGCTGACGCGATGCACAACTTCAAGCGAGTGGAAATTATTCAAATTTGACAAAATGGAAGTCAACGATTTTGAGATATTGTTGATTGATGTCACCTTACTTTTCCCGCTGGGACCTACATATGCATTCTCAAGCAAATCTCATGGAGAGCAAAATGCTTGTGAAACATATATAAATGTTTTGTTGGTAGAGGCTCATGTACATGATGTATAGTCATTCAAATAATTCATTTTGGGAGTCACACTTTGAAGCTGGAAATTGAGTCAGCAATTCCCGTTTAAAAAAACGCGAGTTAAGACAGATCAATGGGGATAGCCACTCGTTCTCAGATAAAAATAGATCATGGAAGATCAAGGGGAAGGGCATCGTGTATGTATACACATGCCCACTGACCGATTGAAATGACTTCCGTCCACAGTCTACATTCCGTTTTGTGAAGTCAGCAAACACAATTATCAGACCAGTTCGAGCATACGAAAATTAGCGAGCTTATGTCTTTTGTCTTAGGCTAAACATTGGTGAAACTGGACGCATATGAGCTATATAAATATAGAATAAAAAAATATGGAATGAAAGCATAATAAGCAACCGTGCATTATGTTTTGCGGGTGTGTAATTTTCATGAATTTTTTATCAAGAGATGAAAAATTGATGTACATGGTGTATTCATACAACAATTCAACACCTGATACGAATAATAGATAGCACAAAGCCTTGAAACATGTACGGTTTGCTGACACAAGGATTAAGCCTGCCCATGTGATTCCATTCAGCATCTACTGCCAGTTAAACTGTCATTAGTTCCATTTCAGAGGCGCCATTTTTTCGCGGAGGCTCGTTATCCATTCGCCCCTCCGCCACAGTGGCGCCGCCTTGGAACCGTGACTGAACCGTGAGGCGGTGACGCATGCGCATTACATGCGTGTGTGTGCGTGCGCACGTGCGGCAGATGTCGTACAGCCCGAGGTGTCAGAAAGCGGTTCTGGATGTAGACTATCTAGGGCAGCATCTCGATAATCACAGATAGGTACAGCCGCAGAAAAAACAAACGTGATAATACACAAAGCACTATTATAACCTTTTAAATACCAGAGTTTTTATCAACATTTTCAGCAGTTGTTCATAACCACAGCGATTTAACAGCTGCTTGAACACTTGACACTTAGATTGAGCAAAAGCAAAAAAGACAATCTTTTTCATCAATATAAATGGGAAACGTAGGTCAAATCAGACTTGTTTTTTTAAAAGGTTTTACTTGATAATCACAAATAATGAAATTGGTTCCACGAGCACATACATTACAATGCAATGCAATGTAATGCAGTCTAATCATTTCACAACGTAATGCAATTTATCGCAACTCAATGTAATCGAACTGAACTGGATTTTTCTACTTTTTGTACATTTTAATACTTTATTTGATATCTCAATGTGACCTGACCGCTAGTAAGCTGGTACTACTCTTTGCCTTATGCATTTACTGAAGTCCTTCTACAGTATGTACAAACCTGTGATTCTAACAACCCAGCAAACACAAGACGTTGACCAATGTCGATGTAATGTTGGACCGCCGTAAGCGACGCCGGCCCACCATCAACCCAACATTGGGTGTTTGCTGGGAAAGACACTGGCGATTCAGGTGAGGTTTATCAGACAATTATTACCCAGTGAATGATGACCTGATGGCTGCAGGTGCTGCATCTCATGACGTTAATCAGTTAATTAGGTAAATGATGCCCAGCTGGTTCTGTTTGACGTTATTATGGTAATCACTTGTAATTACAATGTGCGACCAGACATGACAGGCATATTTACCAAAGTGAAAATTGGCAAATTTCGAGTTGTGAAATATAGCGAATTCATATCATCAGGATTATAATATTATGAAATTTATGTGTAGAAATAAAAGGGCAAAACTTCTATGGTTCGCGGACATTATTTTTCGTATTTTTTTTATTTTTGCTAACTTTACATTTACATCGCTGATATCACAATATTATCAATTTTCAAATTTAAGTTTACTGTACCAAGTCATCAGGATTACACGAAATAAGAACAGGGCACATTACAAATTTGAAGAGATTTTAATTAAACTTAGATGACGAGGAGAAAAGTATATTGCGATAATGAGGATCATCTGCTTGACCTACAAGCATTATAAACACGGCCTGCAGCTAATAACTGACCAAGTGTCCTGTTTTGTTCGTTTATCTGCATGTCAGCTAAACGGCTATAAGCTCATGAAAAAACACTAGCTTTTTTTTTGCAGTTTGCAAACATAGTCAATTTACTTTTTGACTGTATCAGTTCATAGACTCCAGGGATTGTTGGCAGCGTGTGTAATAATTACAATATAATGATTGATGAGTCATTGTCCAGCTGTTGTCTGTGGTAATTATAATGTATAATGTGTATCATCGCAGAGCTTTGTGTACTGGTATAATATAATGTGTGTCATTGCATAGCTAACTGTATATTATACTGGTACAGATACAGTCAGGCTGTCATCACATGCTTCAGTCCTGTTCTCTCTATATCATCATTTCAATGTATATTTTTATGTCAAGACAATGTTGACTGTGTTTGTGAGTGAGTGAGTGAGTGAGTGAGTGAGTGAGTGAGTGAGTGAGTGAGTGAGTGAGTGAGTGAGTGAGTGAGTGAGTGAGTGAGTGAGTGAGTGAGTGAGTGAGTGAGTGAGTGAGTGAGTGAGTGGGTGAGTGAGTGAGTGAGTGAGGGTTATGCAATGGAAACATGCCACGCCATGCCATGCCATGCCAAACCATGCCATGCTATGCTATGCTACAGTAGTGGAAGGATATTGTTTCAATGTCACTTTTCTACACTAATGGGAGATGGTAACATTTAGTAACATTGTAAAACGATAAAAATAGTGCAATCCATTGTAGAAATGATTACGTGAGGGTGATGAGAGGGCTTGGTGGGTTACATGTATTGAGAGTGTTTTCCTTCACTCGCCCGATGAGGGTTCTGGGCATGTCTGGGGGATTTACCCCCGGACATGACCAGACGGCCGGGCACTTACAAACCGTCCAAAGGACTTAAACGTTACATATTTAGTTTGAATCTCTCGTGCGCTTAGCCACCATTCAGGTCATGAATGCTCATTTCTAATGTAGAACATGATTCATTGAGAACTGACAGTGATGGACAAATTGTCCACGACAATGCCGAACGTTTTTTTAGGTAAATGACAGCTGGGAGTTATTTTGGCGAATCTACGCATGATAATGATGAGATATCCCACAGCGAGAGGCAATCATCATCACCAATGGCATACTATGTATTAGTAGGCCTATTTTGTGAAGTGCAGAAACCAGCACACTAATTCATTTTTTCTTTATATAGCAAAAAATGATGTTACAGTCGATCAGTCCTTCTACATGTCCCAGAAAATATGATACATTGAACCAGAAATACATAATACATTATGTATTTCTGATTCAACCTATGTTGTGTTTTATGTTGGCCCAACGTCGGAGACGTTGGGCCAACATAAAACAAACAAAACAAACAACAATGGGTCGATGCATCCTGTTTGCTGGGATTATATACATATGAACCCAGCTCTCGTGGTAATCAATGTGCGGTTTATTCATGTTATTAAGCAAGATGAATTATTGCATGAGTTTGAGTTCTCTGGTACTAAGGAGGTAAAGTGAATGTATATGTACGTCATGGTTTGCAAATGTTACCATGGAAACGTATCAAATTAGATCTATGGAGATATGAATGAACAATAAGTGAATTGAGAGACGATGGCTGTTAGTGGATTAGGGGAAGACTCTTATGTTCCGACGCCACAATAATATACAAAGAGGGAGGACATATTACTGGCACTGCTATACCGTCCCTGGCAATTGAAGGGACACGATTGTCATAATGCGAACACGAGACCTGGACCCAATGTTTGGGTAATGACGCTGGTCCAACTTTATATGAGCATTGGGTGAAAGCATTGTGTTGACTGGGAGTGGTAGAAACATCTCTTGCTGCACCATCTCCATATAGAGGACAGCCATAAGACGAATAAGGTCTAGTAGTGAAATGGCTTCTCATAGACGCGAGACCAAGAGTTATTTGTTTTCAAAATAATCAAGATACAAAGTGGAAATACGACTCTTCAATACGAAAATGAAAAATCACAACATTTTTCGTGGTTTTGAAGCTGGTACACGTTGATTGATCAACATCAGGGTCCGCGTTATTTAATGGCCACTGTATAATGGTATGGTAGGATTACAAATGATCTGATGAGGGAATAAATGTTTTAGTTTGGAACCATCATTAATATCCGTTCTTTGATGATGAATTATTTGAAATGCGCTTCTACAAGCCACCGCTGGACAGATGTATGCTTCAAGAAATATGACAAAATGTGGTAGATTAGATGTATTGATTGAGCCCTTATGTTGAAGCGCATTATGCAGCTTTAATTCTGATTGTAGTGATTGATAAATGTCACATTTATGCACATTTACGAGATAAACTTAAAGCGACACGATCAGGCTAAAATCATCAATATTTTTATTTTGGCTTTTCAATATAACCATAGGATGGCGAAATTCCCGATTTCTTGCATGTCCAAAATAAGAAATACGTGAATTTCGCCTTTATATCTCGCTTAACTGGTCAATGCGCAACACAAAAATTAAACAAACTTACGCAGTTCTAGTCTATGGAGATCATATGGTCATAATTATTAAGAAGTCAAAATAAAAATACGGATTTTTAAATGATTTTAGCCTGATTGTGTCGCTTCAATGTGGCATGCTGAAGAGCAAAATTTTAGGTTAGTAAAATTAATACAATTTAAAACATGAAATAATTAATATTCATTTCTATGGAGATAAATGAATGAATCGAATGAATGAATGAATGATTGAATGAATGAATGAATGAATGAATGAATGAATGAATGAATGAATGAATGAATGAATGAATGAAGGAATGAATGAATTGGTGATGAATTAGATTGCGGGCACTGCCCTAGAGACACAGGGTTCGAAATTCAAACTCTCGTGCACTGTGAGGACGATGGAAAACTGAGCGATGATGGACATCACGTGACCTGGTGATAGACCAATCACTATGAAGGTCATCGTGAAGGACGTCACCCTCACAGGAGATGTCCATTATGGCGGCCCGGGTCCATCTTCCCCCGAGGACCATTACAAAATGACAGCTGTATCAACCTCCACAATTATCTCAACCAGTAACCAGGACATCGCTTCACACCAGCAAATGACCATGGAGATTTATGTTGGGCCAGCGTTGCATCATCGGCCAAAATTAAGCCAACATTGGGTTAACAACTGAATAACAACTACCTAAATTTCGCTCACTATCATGCTAATATTAGCCCACTTTGTATAAATATGATAGAAGCTGACTCATCACATAATATTTACTTAATTTTGTGAGACACAGCTTCGCAAAAAAAAATCAAATTTTGACAAGTCAATCGAAAAAAATATTATTACATTTACAAATTTCAAACCACTAAATTGCTACTTACATTATTCTTGAATTTATCATGTTTATAGCACGTCAAATTTAAAATGAAGTATCTGTAGTATGGCAATCATACATCTGGTTTCTAATATACGGAAAAATAGCAAATATTTCAGCATTGAAATGGTTATTGTAGCTACAGCCCTCCAAGGGTTAAATTGTCAGATGCGCTTTACGCATACGTTTGAATGAGACACGCGATCTCAATCTGAGTGATTCTCACAGAATGAGACATTGTCGTGACTGACGCTATGGTGGTGAGCCTGTTACACCACCAAACACGAGGCATGCATCCACTGCTGTTGGAGTGTTGGGCCAGCGTCGCAGACGGTGGCCCAACGCTCCAGCAGCATTGGAACAACGCCTCGTACTGGTTGAGTTACATCACCAACAACAAACGCAGCTAAAACTGTACCTCCATCTGAATCTCAACTTGTCCGACATTTGTTAAAGCTGCGTCTCGTGGGGTTTGCGGTCAGTCGCCAATTTGCCAGAGTTCAAAGTTCATCTGATAGTGCGCAGTTTATGGATTGGTCCAGAGCTAACGCATGCGCGGAGAGTCACATCGCTTGCAGACCATAGAGCTTGAGCAATCTGTTCAGCTCTCAGTCGCTTACCACAGACAGAAAAGTTAGTCCAACCATGTTCACAATGTGAATTCAACAGACAGTTAAAAAAACATCCACCCTTCACCATGCTCACCATGGTTACAGACAAAACTAAAGGTCAAAACATACGCAGTAGATACGACACGTTTACCCAATGTTGACAAAATGTTGCATCAGCATCGTAGACGGTAAGCCAACATTATATGTTTGGCAAAGATTTGAATCTAATTCAGTTAACTTTACTTATTTTCAGTAATATTATTATCACCGAAAATATTGACATTTACCATGTGTTGTAATGAACAATCAGTTTGTTTGAAATATTTTTAGTAGAATAGAAAAAAGAAAAAGAAACTTCCATAGCGCCTAAATAGGATTGCAATCCGCGTGATGATGAGTTATCACTGTCTTTATTAATTTAATATACAATATGTCTAAACATCATGTATATTCATCATCTTGATCAGTGACTGACCCAGAAATGTCCATGATAATAGAAGAACCACTTTCAAAGACAGTGACAATGGCCAACAGACTCATAGAGTGTGTGTCTGTTGGTCATTGTCTCTGTCTACTGGGTGTTAACATGGTTAACTAGGCCCTGAAGCCAGGCGTCAGTCAAAGTAAACTACTCGCTAATTGGTAACGTCCAGAAAGATCGCACTTTAAGCCCCAAGGCTGAAGATGGATCAGAATGGATGGAATGTGTGGAATGTCTGCCAGTGGCTTTGAACTTCCTGCAGACACATGTGTGGATGTCTCAGGCGTAATGAACTCTTGTCATCACTGAAATGAGAGCACTGTTGCCTGCCTGCCTGCCTGCCTGCCTGCCTGCCTGCCTGCCTGCCTGCCTGCCTGCCTGCCTGCCTGCCTGCCTACCTGCCTGCCTGCCTGCCTGCCTGCCTTCCTGTTTACTATTCGATGTGTTCAGTCATGCCAAATTAAGCTTTCTGCGTGTTATCATTGATAACAGGCAAAAACAGACGGGTGATAACCATGATAACGGGCTATAGTTCCACCAAAATTGATTTAAACTTAATCTATCCATTTTGTTTTTCAAAGTAGGTCTATATCACTTGGGGTTCCTTATTGTGATGGGTTATACACGTGGAGTCTTGATCATACGGTGATTACATTCTTCTGTTAAAACACGAATTCCCGTATTACATGTTTAAAGTTGTCATACCTCTCTCCGTATTGTTCCTGCTCTAAAATCAATATCGAATCCCACACGAGACCGGCAGCAATCCAGAAATTCTCCAATGGCTCCTCATTTACCAGGCACTCAGGCGTTTGACAGGCTGACAACGAGGAGTGTCTTTTGTCGATGGCAGAAATCGAAATGTCAAAAAATGAAAGAATGATTGATATCCTACAAAAAGTGTTGCCTCCCCTATATATCTCTATTTAATACACCACTGAGTTATTACACGCCGATGTCGTGTCAAAATAAATGACATTTGATCCCATATGCTGGAAAGGGTTCAAATCTGAAGCCAAGAATTCGACCCCCTGCTATGTGGAAACCTGGCATTATCAATTACCATGGATCAAGTGACGACAAGGAGCTATTCCTGGCACAGTTCACCGGTTGGTGCCAGTCCACAGAAATAGAAGCCCAATGCCTGGCTTACGGTCGGGCCAGTGCGTGAGCGTTGTCTCACGCGCTGGCCCGACAGTAAGCCAGCTTTTGGTAAGAATGTAGCATGAATTCACCAGGTCAAAATGATCATTATTTCGGATCCATCTTCAGCCTTCTCAACACTTTATAAAGCTCACACGTATATCATGCTTATGCACCACATGCACCTTAATTGGAATAAAATTTTGAATAAAATTCATCGACAAATGACAAAAGTATAGGCCCCCATCTATCACAAGAAGGAGGGTCTGAGTTCAGATATTATACTTAGTGGGTATTTATTAAAATCGCCGTATTTTTAATCACAGTCAGTTAAAAATTGCAGTAGCAAAAATGATTCACATCTCAAGATGATGACAAATGAGAGTAAATAGATTGAAGTGCGTAATGTCAGAATCCAGTATCTGCAGGCTACAGTAGAGTCCACCAGAATGACCCAGTGCGCAGTTTCCGGTTGCACAACATAAACAATGGTGCACGTGGCGTGACCTCGCCAGGAGATAGGGGTCACGAGAAGGTCATCCAGTGAAAACAAACCCACGGCTCCTTATTTACGTGTGCGTTCATCAATCAATTTGTCTGGACACTGGAACAGGAGACGTGGCCGGCGGCTCTAACCAGTGTCTGTCTGCACCTGGTGTCTGCAGTCTGTGTCTGTTAATATGGCACCATCACCAGTGAGCAGTGTGGCAGTGATAGTGACAGTGAGCAGTGACAGTGAGCAGTGACATGAGAACAGGCAGGGGTGGTGACAATAACATGTCAATGTCAAATACATGTCAACCCAGGAGACACGAGACGTTCACCTGTTTACCCCTTGCTGGTTTAGTGTCGGGACAGCGTCGTAGACAGTGGGCCAACAATAAACCACCACTGGGTGAACGTATTATGCATCATGGTAAGTAAATCACATGAAAGATCAGCATCCCAGTTCATATGCGCATTGCATAAAAAACATATAAACGTCATTCATCATGTTTAACGTTTACAATTGCTCAAAACTAGAACATTGATGACCACTGATGACCGAGACTACACTCACTAAAATCCGACAAAAAGACTACCACAGATAGAAAGTAGTAGTCTAGTAGTTAGTAACTTGAGCATTTAGGTTTATTTACATTGACTGTAAGTTGTGCGAGTCAGTGGTCAGAATGTTAGGGTCAGTCCTATTACTGTGCAGTACCAGGAGACTGCACAGTACTCGACTGTACATGTTCTGACAGAAGGGGATACTTGACAAACAAATACGGCTAGATATTTACAGCACTTGCCATAAACTAAAGAAAACAGGTTCACACTAATACATGAAGAGATTGGACGTTCAGCAAACTGCACAATATCGTCTATGATATTCCTTAAGTTAATTTATTTAAATTTTCACCCACTCGAAGTTTTGTCTCGCTACCGCGACCTACAAATTAAGTGGGTAAAAATTACATTTATTTGCTTAATTTGAGCACTGGCAATTCTTGATGATTAAACACACATACGTTCCCAAAAACTGTGATATGAACGGCTAATAAAACGGATTAAAAACGACAATAGTTGCGATCGGCTGTGTATGTGATATTATAGGTTACCATGCCAATTCTACCTATTTTTATTCACTGTTAGCTGTGAGCTGTTACCAGGTTACCCCAATTTCCATTCATTTTGCTAAAATGCCCGAGTGTAACATATCCTAACGAAAGATAAAAACATTCACATTTGGATGTCTTTCTCAACTTTCCTTGGAATTAGTTTTATTTGATTAACCATTTCAAGCCTGACTTTACCATAGTCAACACCCACTACAACCGCGAATTGCTGTCGCAATTCCCGACTTGTAATGGGTGGAAATATTAAGAAAATTGCCAAGTAATGGTAAACAAGTTTCATAGAAATTTTCTTTCCTAAACCCCTAGTTGTAGGAAAATTAGTTCTGTTTTCAGGGAAGTAAAATGATGCTTTAATTCATCGTGAGTACTTAAAGGGTTAAAAAATGTCTCGTGACCATACATGATATATACTAGTGATAGTAGTTGAGCCCTTAGACCACTGAGGACAACTATAGTTGTTTTTCATCCGTCTTATTAGCCGTTTAACCCCTTAAGTGCTGGTCCCGAATATATTCGGTTTTTCATTTTTTTATTACCACATTTAGTACCACATTTTAAACATGTTAAAGATAAAATGTAACATCAAATCAGCGAGATTTGAAAAAACTTGACTTCCATTTTGTCGAATCTGAATAATTTTCACTCACTTGAAATTGTGGATCGCCTCAGCAGACACAACTTCAAGTGAATGAAAATTCAAATTAAGGAATTTGGCAGTTTTAAAGGGTTAAATCGCAGTTAGATTTACAAATATTTTATCTCAAGTTAAACAAGAGCACACTCGATAATAGCCCGCCACCGAATTATGATAAAGAAAGTAAAGACGAATGTCATCACGTAAATAACAACCCAAGATATAAATGGTATGTTAAACCAGCCGCTTTTCAAGTTATCGCGCCCACAAGGTCAAATTATGGACGTAAAATAAATGAGAAAAATCGCAATAAGTCGACCATTTTGATTTTTTTACCGGCCATTATTGAGCTTGTCCAAGAACTGCTTATTAGTAACATGCATAACAAACTTGAAGAGGATACTTGTGAAAATGTTGAAGTTATCGCGCCTACAAGGTCAAATTATTGACGTAAAATGAGAAAAATCGCAATAAATCGGCCATTTTGAATTTTTTTTCAGCCATTATTGAACTTGTCCAAGAACTACTTATTAGTAACATGCATAACAAATTTGAAGAGGATATGTGAAAAACTTTTCAAGTTATCGCGCCCACAAGCTCAAATTATCGACGTAAAATGAGAAAAATCGCAATAAATCGGCCATTTTTTTTTTTTTTCGGCCATTATTGAACTTGTCCGAGAACTGGTCATTAGTAACATGCATAACAAATTTGAAAAGGATATGTGAAAAACTTTTCAAGTTATCGCGCCCACAAGTAAATGTTAACGCCGACGCCGACGACGCCGAACTTCAATTGCAATAGCCCACCTTTTTTAATTAAAATTAAAAGGCGGGCTAACAAATATTATCAATTTTCACCCACTTGAAGTTGTGGGTCGCGGTAGCGAGAAATAAGTGGGTGAAAATTGGGTGAAAAAAAAAAAAATCATTCCAGCGATTCAATGGTTAAACGGGCAATATCACACTGCCGTGTGGGTACCAGCATTGGGCCGGCATCTGTAGATAAACCCTTTCAAGCCTGAATTTACCATTCTCATCCACTACACGCCGCGAATTGCTGTCGCAATTCTCGACTTGTAGTGAATGAAGATGGTTGAAAGTGGTTTAAAAATTAAAGAAAATTATTGTCATGTATTGGTAAACCAGTTTCATGGAATTTTCATTCAAAACCCCCGGTTGTAGGAAAATTAAGTCTGTCTTCAGAGATGTAAAATGATGCATCGTGAGGGCTTAAAGGGTTAAAGAGTTTCTTCAGACAATTGCCTCAGAGTGGACTTTATATGTGCACTTCACAACAAGTTACATGCTGCTTGTCACGCCACTTCTAAAGAGGTGCCGACCTCACCCGAGGCCCGAGAACACTTATCTGAACATAAGGCGCCATCCAGAGTGTCACAAAGGTGGACATTACCATAAAAATACCCCAAAGTTTGATAAATTACCAGCAGTTCTGTACTCTTTAGAAAATAGCTGAATGATGCAATTTGACACAAGATCAAAAAAGGTAAAATATATGCACATGTATGAGATTATCATGATTATTGTGAGATAATAGAAATTTCTGACTAGTTCACAAAACGTAATCCTCCTTTGCCTGGATGAATGAATAAGTGAATGAATGAATGAATGAATGAAAGAATGAATGAATGAATGAATGAATGAATGAATGAATGAACGAACGAAGGAATGAACATGATGATTGAGTCAATGGCATGAATGAATGAGGATTGATGCTGTTAGTGCGCTGCGCGAAATGGGCCCAATAAAACACACGAAAAACACATTGAATTAAACGACCTATTATCTGTTTTTATATGCATACAGTGACCATTAAGACCCCCTGTGCCCTAGGTTCACGAATAAATAGAAAAACTTTTTTAGAAAATGGCTTTCCATGAGTCATATTCTATATTGGGCTAGTGTATTTTTATTATCTGACAAAGCCTGACAGTATTGTTGCTATATGTGGGAGAATGGGCACTCCCAGTTCAGACTACGTTTGCCTTGCATCAGAATAACAATGTCACAAAGAATGGGACAAGGACACTCATTGGATGGGGCTTGTATCAATAGCCCCTGCTCGCCTATTAGCGATCGGGTAATGATGCGGAAGGGTAAAGGCGTGATAGAGAGGTGGGGTATTTAGCAGGGTACCCAGTGAACAAAAGCGGTCAGCTAGTGTCGGTTTACTGTTTTGCCAACATTATGCCAACACTGCTTTAATTTATTTGTTGGGTACGTAGGGACGCGGCATCCAGCAAAAACAAGACGTTGAAGCAATGTTAATTTAATGTTGGCCCACCGTCTACGACGCTGGACCAACATTAAACCAACAATGGCTCAATATCTTGTGCTTGCTGGAATTCTTCCCACTCCTAAATAGGCTTAGTACGGCTCACTGACTTCCCAATCAACGACAAGTTAAAGCATATTTGACCTGTCATAAATGCGTTCTTCTATTATGCCTGCGGTACAGATTGCCTTTGTGTCGGGCTGCCCTGTGTCCGGCCACTATCCCCCGACGTGCCATACAAAATCTGTTACTGTATCCAGTAGACAAAGCATTGGACAACGGTTGGTTCAATTCCGGGCTAATTGATAATAAGTCTGACCAATACTCAGCAACAGTTTATCCAGCGTACATTTGACGGATCGTTGTCCAGAATATATCTCGTGTCAATTGCTTCACAAATATTGTCTGCAATAACATAAACAATGATTTTGTTCGTGTTTTCATGTGATTATGCTGCAATAACTGGAGTGCCAAATGGTCTTTGTTATTTTAATATAACAGCACAATACAGAACTAAATTTAATACCTATATAAATATGTCTCGTCTTGTTCATTGTTGTTTGCAATGAATAGATTTTGAAATATATGATATTATATAATTATATATAAAAATAAATTCATAACATATTCAAACTGAAACACGCGGCTGTGTCACGTATTCTCGCGTTCCGCTCGGCGAGATGCTGACACCCACGAGGATAAAATCGTCGCCTCGGAGCTAAAGGATCCTATCTGACACTCGTCAGAGTGGCAGATAGGATCCTTTAGCTCCGAGGCGACGATTTGTACAAATTGTGGTTGTTAGTCATAATTTGCTCAGTAAAGAGTATATAGAACTGTCGTAGGCTTCTAATTGGCTCAGATGGCCATCTCGACCAATTAGAAGCCTACGATATATCGTAACTAGTACGAGAATACGGACCCAGGGTTGGGTATTCTCCAATCGATTGAATATGATTTAATAATATTAATAATGATCAGAACTAGATATTAGGTATATGTGATTGGTAGATATGACTCGTGTTCAAAATCTGGGTCAAGATTACAATAAAAAAAGAAATCTTTTCTAGGTGTAAATTTATTTCTGTCTCTCAGATTTTGAGCTTGAATTGGCATTAAAAAGGCAAATTCCACTACAGCCTAAGAAAAAAGTAGTACCAGCAGTATCAATGAAAGAGAGCCTTACAGAGAGCCGCATGCGGACGAGGATTCAATGGAGGAAGTGGGCTTTCTGATGGCAATCTATCAGGACGGAGGACTTGGGAAGATTAGACGGGAAAAGTCGCATCGATTACGTCGCTTTAAACGTGCGTAGAAACTGTGAAATTACTCTCACGGTTGATTACACGATTTTTAATCAGGAGAAAGGCTGGAAAGAGGTACATCTGAACGCTCACTGCAGCATAGCGACTTTACCAACCCATAAAGTGCCAGCCAAGGCCAGAAAGACGTTTTTAACTTTCCGAAATTAGTAAACAATAAGAGGTTAAAAGTATCGAAAACATGTCCTAGCAATTCCAGTCATTTGAGGGTCACCGTCCACAAGGTGAATTAATCTTAGCATAATACTGATTTATAGCAGTATTATATTATTTTGTTATTCCACCTCATGATTCATCAAAAATGATCTGAAATTGGTGGACAATTAGAATGAAAATAAAAAATATAATCTTCCAAATGTTCCCATCAATTAAAGATTGTAAATTAAACCAGTATTTACTTGTTTGCACTTGTCTCCACAACTCATAAATTCCTCATGTGTTACATTGCATTTTTGCGGCTCATTGCACTGCAATGGCGTCATTGTACGAGCATTGCACTGCTGCAGTACAGTTCACTGCCACGCAAAGTGCTGCGATGGATGACTTCCCTTTTAGATGAAAAGACGTATCTGCCACTTTTTCAAATAGAAGATACATCTTTTAATCTACAGGTGTTGATGTTCTGGGAGTAGATTCGATTTGATGGACTGCGCTAATAACTAACCTCATTACAGGATTCTAATTCAAATTATCGAGAACGAATAATTTGCAAATTACAGGCTGAGGAACACTACGGCTCGCCTGTCTGCGAGAAGACAAACTGAGCTAAAACATCTCTAGATGATGAGTCTGCTAATCATCGAGGATTAGGAACCCGGCGAGTCATTGATAATTAGCTCAGGATTAAAGCCTCTGCCACGTTTCCGTAATTAATAATTGCGTAATTGAATAATTATAATGAACTTTAACATGTTTAAGTTGTCCGACGTGCGACCCCTTGATATGGGATTCATTCTTCTAATCGCATACACACGCAAGCCAGATATTATCCTTTAGCAAAAGCTGGACAAAATGAATAGCATGATCATTGTGCTGAGCAAGGTACAATCATGATGTGCATTTTTGGTCCAATCCAGAGGACATTTCAATATTGTACAAAGGCATATAAGAGCTACTTACTGAAGTTCAAGATCACATACACTTAGCAGTCAAACAAATTTTGTTCAGATTTCCCCCCTTTTTGGGAGATATCTCACAGCGGAAGATCCAGCAATCATTCGACACTTGACCTTATACGGCGATTAGTTTTGGCAGCTAGTGCGATTACTTCAATTTGGCCAGTTTTAGGGAACAGGCCACGATATGGATGTTGGCTGAATTCATTAAGTTATGAGGTTTGGGTCACCTTTCGGTGTAAACTTGAAGAAATTAATTTTAAATGAAGTCCATTTTTTGGCCCAGGCACTTAAGTATTCCGTTTGCTATAAAAAAATGGAAAATAAGAACACAAACTGAAACCCTACCGAATAGCCAGTTGAATGGACTATCGACTGACTGGTGTGTCTATACAGTAACTACACGGTCTACCAGACACCTCTAAACAAAGCTAATGTTGCTTATTTGCCGGTTATGGACACTTCTAGTACCAGCTGAAGGTCATGGAACTCGCTACAGAGCCCCTAGCTGTTACAGAGGAAGCTAGATAGATGGTCAGAACAGGCAGTTTGTGTTTGTATTGTCTGACTCAATAAACTGCACGTTATCATGGTTATGTTGCCCCGATGCTTGATTAGATCTGGGTCAGTTTATTTTTCAATTCAATAACCACTATTAAATATCACTCCAGACGCATCATGTCCATAACGTTGGTCCAGTAATCTAAATTAGGTTGACCTACATCTCAGGTATATGATTGGTCTAGATCTCGACCAATGAGACCTCCAACATCGGCTTACACTAAGTTTTGGTAAATATGAGAACCAGCCAAATGACACACCAAATAATAGTATGACTGTGTAAGGCAGGAAAACCCTCGCTTACGATCATGTACATGTTGAAGCCGCCACATAAAAGAAGAATTAGCTCCATTTAGATGGCACTGATATATCAGTAAAGATACATTCCACTCCACAAACAAATTCGGTGTGCGCAATTGTTGTTGTTTGCATGTCCCACCAGGAATGCATAGTGGCGCCAAATAACGATTGGTGTCAGTGTCAATGGAACACGGAAATTTTATAAATGTACATTAAATAACGGTACGGTCCTAACATCAGTGTTAGGAGATAGATCTATGAGGGCATCAAATGGAGGAGCCGGACGATTATTGATGGATGGTATTCTCTCCAAATGCTGCTGAAGGTCATTCAACCCCCGAGTGCATATTTAAAGTGACTTAGAGCCAGACAGATAGCTAGACAGAAGCTCCGGTGGTCTTAAAGCGACTGACCCATATCTTAGCCATGTGATTGGTCGAGATGGCCATCTCGACCAATCACATGTCTAGACTAAGATCGATCCGGTTCAGGACAGCCTGACAATCCAACTGGACCATAAAGTCTCAATCCACAAGGCCAAAACAAACATCGATTATGCACTCTTTAGACAAGGATATTTTTTTCTGAAGTACCTTATATTTTATAAATACAAAACAAATGAAAAATATTGCTCTAAGCTGAGGGTGTGCATGCGCATAAAGTCGATAAGGACACTTTCATATTTCCAAAGTTGACCTTGAATGCTGGATATATTGATACCAAATTTACAGCATCATATAGCTTTTGATACAATATAATCAGAGCTATGCTAAGAGGTTATATGGTATAACCTCCTTGATCTGTGCTGGCATATTATAACAATGTAGACCATGTAGACATACTGATCTTGTGTCCATTTTAAGTAATAAAACGGGTATAAATAATATACTATCAAAATCAGGGATTAACTATGCTCGCGTATACATCCAATCGAGACCAGAAATATATAAATTGAAATCAAATATAAACCTGTGAATACATTATTCGAATCTCTGAGCTACTTCTTGTAGTGAAAGGGTGTATGTCTCCCTGCGAGCCATTCAAATTCCCATCAGGTGCCAGAGCCCCCATGCAATTACCTTCCCCATAGCAGCACTGTCCTCACGCAATTCACGCGACCCTCTCACACCTGCCGACACTTCACAAACAACCTTTGATTTCTCGGGTCCGCCTTTAGACAAATTCAGACGAAAATACCAGGATCCCTGTTTATTTTCCGGAGGAGGAATTGTTTGCCACAAAGATTCCGTGTCAAAATAACTACGTCCATTATAGATTTGCTGCACGAATGAAATTAAATTCACATCGCATTGACAAATCAGATTGCTCATATTACAATATAATACATTTTATTGGCATGATTATTTGAATATCGAAAAATCATGTTGAAATCAAGCCTACGCTCGACATATGTCAGATGGTGTCTAATAATTTGAATAACTGTGAATTAGAAACCACATTTAATGACCATGTTCTAACTCTGACGATCATCACGATGCCCTTTGGATATACAGGGTTACCGCGGCGCCGCCATGGCCAGTACGTCAGGGGACAAATTGTGAATAATAACGGATAATGTTACTTATTGGGTTTTCTGTATTCAGACCATGTTACCTCAGGTGATTTGTGACATACTCACACAACATTCTTATTAACATTGGATTACTTTACAGTAGAGCATCAGGTGACTGATATCAGGTGATTTCACTGAAGAGGCAAGCTGTGGCATGTACAAACCGTTAAAGGAATCCTGGTTATATATTTTTTTTGTGGATAAAAACTTACCAATTACCACTTTTAGCCCACGTCAGGACTAAAACCTCTATCAACAACATTTTAGCATTGTGCTCACAGTCGTATATTCTTCTATTTTATACTTTAATCACTTGTCTGTTTGATGTTGTATATACATTTGCACAGAGATGCAACACACATATAAAGCAATTTTAGACTTGATATCTTGTTGATGAGTATAATATTACCCTTCACCTGCTGAATTTTGTTTTAATTGTATTTTTCGTCATTTGAAGCTGGAATTGCAAACGCAATTTCCAGCTTCAAATGACGAAAAATATGACTATTTATGAGAAATAATCATGTGTAAAAATTACCATTTTGATTAACTGAGCATCTATCCCAAACTATTTTGTGGATTTCAGAGTCATTTTATTTCCCCTTAAACTTACTTGAAACCTGATATATATACGGCTCCAGCAGCACAACGGCTAAAATATATCATTATGAATACACTGCCCGCTGTTCGCCGGCTTAGTTGGACAGCCCGGTACTCGTGAGGGTATACATTGTGGAGCGAACATGGTCAATAAGCCATGTATAGACATGGTGAGACTGAATGGCCGGAATGTTACACAATGTCTGATGTGTCAATCAACTCGCTTATTAGGACGCCATTCCCAAAGGTCAACATGAAATGTAGATATGATAAGCCGTGGGGACATCAGCTCATCCACTAATACAAGCCTGATGGCATATCAATAGACATCGCATGACAACCAACCAAATCACCAAAATGGGTAGGTCTACAACTCCGTTGCTAAGGCCAGAGTGGTTAGAGTCAGCGAACGAATTGTAGGCCTATGCTCCACAAGCAAAGACGTTGACCCAATGTTCATTTGAAGTTTGGACCAGCGTTCTAGACGGTGGTCTAGCATCAAATCAACATTGGGTCAACATCTTTTGATAGATGGTTATTTGCTTTGATGTCGATAAGCATAAGCATGATAAAGGCGAACATATCCAGCGTAAATTAAAATATGCCTCCAATAATGATAATATAAACATGATAAAGGCCATTTTTTAATTGACAAAACCTCTGTGTAATAAAAATAATAAATACGAGTGTTTTAGCACCTCATTCATTTTTTTTTTTTATCTTGTTCAGTTTTACATCTTCCCTAATTTCCAATTCTTTTCATAATTTTTTGACGTGCTACTTAGCAAAAAATTGATCAGAATTTAGGAAACAAAAAAACATATAGTTTTCCTTTCCCCCTGCCCTAAATGTTAAATAATAACTTCTTTCTGACAAATAATGATAGACCTCTGGCCTAATATGATCTCATCTCTGTCTAACATAAAGTGGCGGCGAAGTAAAACAATCATTTTAATAGAGGCCTATGACCATGATGACTAAAAATGACAACGTATGCGTTGCATGCCCATCAGGATTATTGTTTCACCGTTTGTTGGGTAATTGCACAGGGCCCTCTTGGCGACACTTTGTTGATTGTTCAGGGAATATTGCGGGTGTGACCAAATGTCATTTGCGATGAAGATAAGTAATTTAACGATGATTTCAATAATAGTGGAAGACATGCCGCCCCAGAACGCCACAACTCCGCGTATTAACTACCTTGTATAACAACGTTGGTTAAATATTGGGCAAACATCAAAGATATTGAACCAACGTTGGAATTAGCATACACTGCAATATAAACCGTCATGTCTGATCAGCACCAGTAATTTGGCAGGAGTTGTTGTAGCGATAAATACATGCTCCCTGTGGGACTGACATGCAGAGGCTGCAGCCCAGCCAACACGACACGTTGCTCCATTGCTGTTTTAATGTTGGCCCACCGTCTGCGACGCTGGGCCAACATTGAAACAGCAATGGTTAAACGTGTTGTGTGTTCGGAAGTGCAATTACCCGTGTCAACATGACAAGGTTAATGTGGACAGTCAACCCAGAATAATCATGTGATGTGAAAGATGGGAGGTTAAGCATGTTAAGGGGGGAATAATTATAGGTTATATCACTAGCATATCATTAGATGACATGGTCTAGCCCAGGTTGATATACTACCATATATATCACAAGCGCACGTCAATGTATGATGGGAAAATTCAATTACTGGAATAATGCACAGTATAGACTATCATATTCTGTTGTCATGCTATCATGGTAATCAGATTAGTAATTATATTACATAAAATAAACAGATATCTGAACTCTTATTTTATATTACGGTATATCCTGTTGTCTGGTTTTATTGTATCATTTGGAAAAGATATTTTGCAACCAAAAACGTCATGAGTGGAATTTTTCATATTTTATTTCTCACCTTTATTATCACGATTATAAAACCCATTTTTGATGTCAAGATTATATAACCGATTCGAAGAACTGGAACAAATACGTCAAACAAATTTGATGCTTAGAGTATCTCTTCTCTTATCATGTAAATAACACCAATAAGTAGAGTTAGAAAAAAATAAGCCACGAGAAGTCGGCAGTGTGATGAAGGCACCGCAAATCACGCCAAGGTCTCGAAGGACGAGAAATCAACGGGCCTCACGCCACGGTGCCTGATGCTTATGGTTTATGCATTCCCAGTAAAAGCTTCCTTAGACAACGCTGAAAAGGCAGCTTCTGTAACCAACAGGACGGTTTGTTCCTGGATGAATGTCAAGGTCAACGGAAGCTGATTGTCACTGAACACGACTTAGTTCATGTTATACGGTTACCTAGGATACTGTTACCACCTGTGTGGATGTCACGTGACACAAGTCACACCGGATTGGAAACACTATTAGTTGCGGATCTCATATATTTTGCTTTCAAAGTCCCATAAATTAGCCTGAATATAAGAACAATTCTAATGAGCATGCCCCACAACACCTTTCGTCAGAACCTAAATCCGCCCCTGCTAATGATTCAAAATATTTTGTTGCTATGGCTACAGTCTATCAACCAAAGTCATAGATTTGCATTCAAGACAAAATAAACATTACCATGATTACAGAGATTACACTGTTACACAGAACACTGTGCAGGTTGTCCCCAGCAGATGTACTATTACATCCCAAACCTGCAAAGATCAATTATTACATATTTAGATTAACGTAAACTGATCTTATGAACATGATGAATATGACAGTTACACGTAGGATGAAATTGACAATAGCATTCGCAACTAAAAGTGTTATATATATGTGAAACTTTTTGAGTAGCATATAAGACAATTTTGCTGTTCGAGAGTCAATACAGCTTTAGAAATTATGCATGCAGTATGAACCTGCCAAAAACGGCTGGTCAGGCGCCAAATGCCCTTCATATAACCCTATATCCTACAAAAGAGTATATACAAACAATAGCAGGACCGGCGTACATGATTGATTGATTGATTGATCGATCGATCGATCGATCGATTTATTGATTGATAGATTGATAGATTGATAGATTGATTGATTGATTGATTGATTGATTGATTGATTGATTGATTGATTGATTGATTGATTGATTGATTGATTGATTGATTGATTGATTGATTGATTGATTGATTGATTGACTGGTTGATTGATTGATTGATTGATTGATTGATTGATTGATTGATTGATTGATTGATTGATTGATTGATTGATTGATTGAAAATTAAGTTGAGTTGATTGATTGATAGTTAAGTTAAGTTGAGTTGGGTGAGTGAATCAACATTGAATCAACGTCTCGTGTTTGCTGGGAAGGTACTGAGATTTTTGATTGATTGTTGTTATCATGATTTACATCTAGCGTATTTTAATATCTGCACATCCATTCATTTCTGCGTGATTTGCTAGATAGACTGAGACAGACCGAGATGAAATCTGGCGCCAGGTCCACTGTATTACATTATACTTTCAAATGGGCACAGTCAATTTGGCAGTGATGTCATTGTCAGTGGTTGCGGTTGGTTGACACATCACCATGGGTGACAGTATCATTGTCACATCATCACTCTGCTCTGTGTAAAATCAACCCCGAAAATGGTCTTGTGCCAACAGACGTTGGTGAAACTGCGACATCAGCTCAGTGATGGGTCATCGTCTGAAACGTTGGATCAACACAACACTGAGAGAATACTGGATTGAATCCATCGTCCACAACGCGAAATCACTTCCAAGTGCTCTGCAAATACTACACACTAAAGTCAACCTATTGTTGAGCCAGAGTCGCATTATATTTCAAGTGCACACTCAATTTACATGAACTGAACCTAAGCTTTAAATTTGAGATATATTCGAGCAAAAAAGCAACATCGTCTGTGATTGTGATGTTGTAATGATTTTGCTAATAATGGGACACTATTGGATTTAATTATAGAAATGCACCGATTATTATATTCACATGGCAATTATTTAAATGTAAGATCTATGTATCTTCAATTATTATCTGAGAAGCTCTCGGTTGTCTGAGCCAAGATTCGGCACATCTACTCAAAAGAGTTAGAGGCTATTAGTATACACATGAAGTTCTCTGCCCTGGAGGTCTTAATCATTGTATAAATCATGGAGTGCGAGACATGGAGTATGATCATGATGATATCTGAATGTATATCAATATTCACATATCCTCACCACCCCTGCCCAAAGCCATATACTAGCGTTTAATATCATAGAAGACTCATTGAACATGTATCACTTGGTCATGTGACACTACAGAAATATCATTCACTCAGAAAGAGCGCTCCTCAAAGCAAAGCATGTGAAATGACCTTAACATATTATGTGTAAGGAAGGGTTCTAGTATCCTTGGTGTAAGATAACCTCTAATTAATTCCGTGTGGATATTTACCTACACCCTCATAAGTTACAGTACATGTTATGATATATATGGTGATTGAGAGAGCTCCTTGGACACTGGACGTTTAGGCTACCAAGAGTGATTTTGTATTAATATTAGAACCTGTATCATCAAACGGGGATCGACTTAACTCTTTCAAGCCTGAATTTACCATTGTCATACTCTTCATACACTACAAGCCGTGAATTGATGTCGCAATTCTCGACTTGTAGTGGATGAAGATGATTTGATGTGTGTGAAAAAGTAAAGGAAATTGCCATGTATTGGTAAACCAGTTTCTTGGAAATTTTCGAAAAAAAAGTATGTTTTCAGGGATGTAAAATGATGCTTTAGTGCATCGTGAGGGCTTGAAGGGTTAATACGTAAGAATCTGTCGTCTTTACACGTCAGATTCTAACGTCTAAAAACGGTCCCCGCACTAAAAGGGTTAATAAATTGATAAACGTTCAAATAGACAAACGTCATCTGTGATCCCGATCAGACAAGGCAAATAATCAACTTTCCTCAAAATCAGTTCATACACATGAGGTCAGTGATCCCATGTATATGATGTAAAGTGAGCTCATTAGGACCCGGATAGCTCCCATTGTTTCCTGGGTCAAATACATAATGAAATGAGGTCAAATTCACGATAAAATGAGGTCGCATATACGATGAAATTAGGCGACATGGTAGGTCACATGTGAGCAAGATCGTGATTAGATTATTCACGCTGGCATTTAACTCATGCACTCTCCACAATGAATCAAATCTGCAATTTAATGTCCCACTCCAGTCTTCCACTAACATTTAAATAATACCGCATTCAATATATCAGTCTTGACATGGTGAGGTGACTCAAACCCCAACCAAGTATACTAAAATCTAGTTGAGAAATTTGTTCTGACATAGCCATCCATGATGCATTCATAATTTCATTGATGGCAACAACAAATATATCAATATTTTGATAAACTCGTTGCTAGAATGAATACAATAACACAATTGTATGTGAAATGAAGCAGATATGGGGCCGGCTTCTCAACTACTTAAGACAGAAACCCTAAGAAATAGAAATAGCCAGAGTCATCGGATTTATTCTAGAAGGGATTAAATCACAAATTATTTCACTTTTTATTATGATTATGTAGCGTGTTCATAAACAATTCGTAAATCATATTATTGTCTCGGGGGATCACAAAAAGTCCCTCCCCTACAATTAGGCCTAGTGAAATAAATATTCTTGATGTTTTTACCTTTTGTGCCATAATCATTTATAATATGCCAGCTTTATTAATAATTTTTAATCTTTACCCAACCTCGGTTGTTGATGTATCAGAAATGATAATCATGATATCTGATGTTAGAAAACGATACACCATGTTAGAATATAGTAACTGTGTTAAATTAAGCATGCTGGGAGGTGCATGAAAAAAAATATCCCGTGTCGCTGCTATAAACATTATCAATGCATCAATTTATTCTATTATATGCCTAGGTGGGAAAGTAAATTCAGTATTGAAGAAAAGCTGTGCTACGTGCCAGCTCATATATTACTAACAGCTCAGTCATAGATTCAATAATAAAAACAGACCATCTATGCATTTAAATCGCCAAGTATAATGATGACATCAGGCAGTGAGCAGTCGATTCATTCCATCATGACGGCTGTGGTTATATATGTGTGGCGATCACGTGGATTGTGTTGTGTTTTCCCAGCTAACAGTAGATGTTGGTCCATCGTCTGCAGCGTCGACCACTATTAACAAACACCGAACCAACATTTCGTGTTTGTTAGGAAATCGTGCAGATATAATAGACACCAAACACGAGACATTGACACAATAATGGGGCATTGTTGACACATCGCCGAAGACGGTGGGACATTATGTCACATGATCTGACGTAACCAGCCGCTGTGACGATGATTCACATTGAAAACAAAATGCATCGGTCTGGAATACTGCGAAAACGTCATACAAAGAAAGAAATTTACAACCACGTGTTACTCCTGTATATTATAGCAGACGAAAGCACAGAATGATCTAATAGTGGAAGAATTTACCATCTTTATTTCCCGTATTTTTTTTCATTTGTCTTGGCAGCTGAGCCACCAATTATCATGTTTATCCAGAATAGGGACAATGCTTCGTGTTTTCAGAGATATTTTGCACATTGTATTTAGAATGAGAGTACGTTGCACAGCAAACACGAGACATCGACCCAGTGGTAGTTTAATGTTCGACCAGCTTCTGCGACGCTGGCCCAACATTAAACCAGCAACCAGCACTGGATCACGTGTCGTGTTTGCTGGGGATACATGCTCTATGATATCTTCACGGCTGGGTGCTCAGCAGTCTAAAGGCGAGGAGCATAAACCAGGCGGTGTGAATCAAACTTACCGACAGCCTCTCCAACAGTTGAGACAGTCAGCGTTTTTTGTCATCGCTCATTCATTCTTTATTGTCTGGTTTATTGACGACATTCATCACCGCCGGGCACAGATTCCAAAGGATTGAACCCCAAAGCAGGTCATTTCCGGTCAATTATATGTTTAGAGTGATTTTTTGAAAGGCGACATGGAACCTACATTACCATGATTACCATGATTAAGTGATCTGTTTTTATCTGATCCATGTAACCAATAATCCCTATTTCAGGCTTGGACATGCCGTGCCGCCGTGTTTTAATTTTATTTAGTGCTAAACTAGTACAATATCCAAAATAAAAAGCAAATTTTATATTTTGAATATTGCCTTCATGGTTTTCCAATAAGATGATCGTAAATAGGTTGACAAATAGGTCTTTGAGAAATTTACAAATATAACAGTTTTAATTAAAGTCGGCTAGCAAAAGTCAAAGTCAAAATTATTGTTACAATTATTCTATCTTTTTTACACTGATTTAGTTCAAAACAAAATTCAAATAAGTTCTCAAAACGTGAACATGTCAAAGTAGATTCGCACCAGATACACGCTTGCCTCAGGTTTCCCACAGGAGCCGATTGAAATGAGATATTGTTGGCGGTTAATTTGGCATGTGGATCGCGCTGAATACCCGAGAACTACAGTAAACTTGTGATTGTTAAAAAAACAAAGTATAAACCTTGAACAGTACTTGTTGTAACAGAAAGCCCTTGTTTATATACTGTATCAATATGCGTGGATTAACAAACGAATTCTAAAGCTTTATCGCACATATACACCTAAAGTAATAGGCCATATATGCTCATATAGTCATGTATCTAGTCTTCCATGATATATCTACATGAACCAAATATTGATTCAATAGATGATCTATACTTTTCTCACTATATTTGTAGGCAAACTACTAATCCAATTTGACCATTGTCCAAAAAACTATTGTTCGTGGCAGAGGTGACCGTGACATGTTTACTGCAAAACATAGCAGCTAGTTTGACATTCAAATATATAAACTGCGTAGAAGCACTTAATGTTAAGCGTTTAACCCTTTGACTTCCAGGCCGGAGTGCATGCCAGGATCCAGATATACTGGTGTAGGAGCTCTATTTTTCGTCATTTGAAGCTGGAATTGCTAACGCAATTTTCAGCTTCAAATGACGAAAAATACATAAATGTAGTATATATTTGACGAAAATTTGTGTCATTTTATGGTTACGTTCATTGACGAATGACGACGGAAATTTCCGTCATGTATGGTAGTGAAAAGGTTAAGAAGTTTTGTCAGTTTGACTGACACATGCAGAAGCTTTACATGCTACTAATATCTCCATAATGCTAACGTTTGTACTTGTCAGATGCACCGTGTTTACAAGCTTGTCAAAATGAATCTTATCTTGTCAAGAATCGCGTTCGTGTACATGGTAGGCATATACCGCGCGGTAGACATTGACATTTTCGCGATGGCCCCTAATTCACGATTTTCCCGACGTGAATAGGGAATATACCATTTAAATGAAACTACTATACAAAAAACTACATGACGATGTACATGTATATTATAATAGGCACTTTTATCATTTTTATTACCTGAATATTGTACCTATCAAATTTCACATTATCTAGAAAAACCGAAGCATTTTTTTATTATTAGATTTTCCGCAACATACAAACATCGGGACATATATTCCTCGAAATTGCATATCCTGACTAAATTAGGGACATAACATCAGACTAATCAATCTCACACTCAGCTTCACTGCGCAATGATCTGATGATAAATGTCAGCACTTGTTAAGTTTGACACAGGTATAAGATATCTCAATATCATAAGCGCCGCCATGGCTACGATACTAAAAAAGAATACAACGGTTGTTGTTTTGCAAGACTACATTGTCACAATAACAAAATAAATGCACTTGAGATTTTCATTTTATCAATATATTAAGTACTATACCATGCATACATTACTTGTATACCGTACTACAGCAGTGCGAAGGAACAGCATTGCAAAGCAACAGGAAAATCATGTTAATTGGACAGTAAGCAGCTACCATCATGGCATGGCTACTGCTATTTGCGGACGCAGGCCTATGCGTTTGTTTTCGTATATCATTTGGCGTCAGCGGAACTAGAGTTAACTCAGGTCTAGCTGGCGCATATCGTGGTTCATGTTGGTATGGCTATCTCTAATACAACCTGAGAAGTTGATTGTTGTTCTTGGCTGATGCTGGCCCAGCTTCTGGTCTGTCTGATAAATGGACACGATTCAGAATTTGCGATTGTAACGTGAGGAGTTGAAAAAGCCACGTGACATAGTCATGATAGTGTGGCAGTAAGCATTGTTTACAAAGCGTTCTGAATGGCAGCCTGTGGTAGATTACTTATTTTCCGATTAACCCTTTAACCGCCGGTGCCGCATATATTTGGGTTTTCATTTTTTATTAGCACATTAGGTAGGCCCTACCACATTTTAAATATGTCAAAGGTAAAATGTGACATCAACCAGCAAGATTTAAAAGGAGGTGACCTCCATTTTGTCAAATCTGAATAATTTTCACTCATTTGAAGTTGTGGATCGCGTCAGCGAGACACAACTTCAAGTGGGTGAAAATTCAGATTGAATAATTTGGCGGTTAAAGGGTTAACCTACTTTCAAACTTTATCTGGTATTATCTGGTTGAATCAGTTTAAGTAGCACAGGTACCTGTATCGGCAGGTATAATTTATAATTATAGAATAATCTGATTATGTGTATAGATGCATAAACATTTTGACTAAACAAGCTAAAGGGTTAAGGTAGACAATAATATTAAAATTGGAAATTTGAAATTTAATAATATTAAAATTACAAATTTAAAAAGACGTACACTGTAGGTACATCAACACTCATCAATGTCATGGTACAAACATAAATCAGAGCATAATAAATTATCGGTGGATATGAACACACACATTCATTAAATCATTCATATTCTCCTGAACGCATATAGGCATATAGTCTTCCACTGAAAGATGATCCCCTGGGAATTTGCAGTACAAATTGACTCTGGCGTCTATGACCTGACGTCCTTAATCTATCTGACCATCTTTACTTAGACATGTTAGAGAGCTCCGCCCCTCACAATGAACACTTGAGTAGACTAGGTATGATACATGATATTCACAAATGCGTGACAAATAAACACGATAAAACTGTCTACACATAACTGTTTTCAACAAAATAAACTGAGAAAATAGTTTCATCTAAGCCTTTTTTGATCTGAATTATCCTCATCATTCATTAGTTATTAGATCAGTCTGTGACATTTATGTTATTCCGCGGAATTTGATCAATACAAAATGGAAAACCATCATCTGCTAAAATGTAATCCCATAAAAAATGTTGCTTGTCGGGCCTTGATCCAGACCCAGAGAATTTTGACGGAGAACATTAAATATTAAGTAATATAGATAGTAATATAGATATAGAGGTGAACTCATATATTATATTAGACACATGGATTAAAGTGCCTCATTCAAACTAGTGGCGTTTACAATACCTCAGGGGCGCATGTCGCAGCTCTTAGATCATTCAGTGGCACTGTGCAGTAAAAAAAACCCTTGAACAACTGCTAAAGGCTTCAAAAAAAGTAGAAAATAAAGCCCCAGCTTCAGACTTCATCGTGTCGTGATATTTTCACAAAATGCAGTAAGAGACTTGAACCGCATTCGCAAGAACGATAATTTTACTTGGACGGTGCCCGAATATTCATGGACACTAGACGAAAAATCTGGCTGGTAGATTACAACAAAATAATAATATATTGTTGACCTTAGCTATCCAATGGTTAATTCACCTGGTCATTATTCAAGCCCAGTCTTGTCAAAATAAACCAAGCTGACTTTTTCATTGTCAGGACAGATGCAGCAAACACAAAACGTTAACCCAATGATAATTTAATGTTGGCCCAGTGTCTTCTACGCTGGCCCTGCGTTAACCCAGTATTGGGTGAACAGTGTTTTTGTTGGGATATGTAGTCTTCACGGATGACCACCTTTATGAAGAAATGTAAACATTAATTGTCTAGAGTAAACAGCCCACCCACGCCACGCCACACATACAAAGACCGATCATTTTTTTCAAATTAGGACGGGTCGTCTACATTCCTGTGGATTACCACACACCGTATCATTGACATTCACATTTATTGTGATGAAATAAGTATCCTGTTCTATAAAATTACCGTATAATATTTTTATCGTGTTTATGTCTAAATTAATCCTACAAAATGTATTGCAACTGTTGGGGTAGGCTATATGTGCATTGTCATTGAAAAAAATGGGAAACTGTTGATGTTGTTTATTACACTTTCGATTATAACATGTTTAACAATATTTAATAATTCATGGTATTTCTTACATTCTCTAAATCAACAGATCGGTTGTCAAAAACAGAACAAATATCATATTTAACAGTTTAATGCCCTCTCTCTTCACTATCTAATTGCTCTCCGTTTTTTATACTTTTTTTCTGTGTCATCCTATGCAATTTCGCTGTAATTTGTATAATTTTATGTATTTCTATGTATTTTCTCTAATTCTTCCGTTTTGAACAAACAGCATGGACAGGGGTTTCGTTTGATTTGTAAGAGGGATCGGTGCACAAATGCCATTCGATATCCATTGCAAAAGAGCAGACGATGATGCGAATCAGCAAGCCATGGCAGTAAAGTATTGCGGCGCCGAGCTGCGACTGGTACAAAATGGCCACCCAGAAAACCCAGAACCTCAACCAATCCTGTTACAATGTCGGCCCAGCGTCTTTGACGGTGGAGCGACATTGAAACATTACTGGAACAATGAGGGATATTTATTGGTCAGGTATAGAAACTTTGAAGAATTGACGTAAAGCACTTTTAAGTTGTAGCACATGCATGGCTGTCACTGGTGAACTGATATACCTACAGTCAGTCAAAATAAGCTCAATCGATGACACTGACATACACACGGTACAGGATGCAAAGGGTCACATTGATATAATCTTGTCAATCCGTACAAATGGCGCATTATTCTTGAAGAGAGACAGCTGCGTAAAATTAAATGAGGAGTGAACGTTATTTTTTTATATATATATAATTGTAATTTGTTATATATATTTTATATAAGTCTAGGCCTACTAGCATTTTATTTGCAAATTGTAAAATATTAAGGCGCTGTCACACTTGGCAATACAAATTGGTCATAGCGACGAACATCACTACACAACACCACGGAATATCCACAGGATCTCCTCAATATCTGAATCTGTGAATAGGGAGGAATAACAAACATTTGCACGAAAAACAGGGCAAAACGAATTGTTGACGGACGTGACGAGCATTACCAGAACTTTCTATATGTATACGAATTACACAATGCCGTTGTCGTGTTCGTATAATTATATGTGAGCGCTTAAGCAATCAAGACCATTAACAAAATGTTGTTTTATTGGTGATCTGTCGCCTTCAACGCTGGCCCGACATTGAGACAACGGTTGGCCAGCATCGTGTGCACTTACGCTGTGAAATCCGAGAATGTGGAGGATTATTGGTGGGCTACAACATCACGAGAAGGAGAGGGGGCAGGGCCCGTATTCTCGTACAAGTTACGATATATCGTAGGCTTCTGATTGGTCGAGATGGCCATCTCGACCAATCAGAAGCCTACGATATATCATAACTTGTACGAGAATACGTGCCCAGAGGAGTTACTTTACAATTTTTCCGTGTTCCTTCATCATGTTCATAGCATACATTTTAATATAGGAATACCAAAGGAGGTATACACGCAGTTGGTGTACATGCAGTTAAAACATACACTCGATCCGTGACAGCATACAGTGTACAAGTGTATACACACCACATACCATCAAGAGTGAACTTTGAAAAAGTTGTATCATGTTTATGAGAGAGAATAGCAGATACTGCTTTATGGTTTTACACGGCAGAGGTGAAGGGTTAACTTTATTCATGTACCACGTGTTCTAGCAACAGGAAAATACGAGAAAAAAAGGTTTTGTGTAAAAAAGTCACTGGCCTAGGATAATTACAAAATAGTGGTCGGGCCGTCCGTACCAGAAACTTTAACGGGCCAGCGGCCAATGGCAGTTTCGAGCCCTGACGTGGTTGAGCACGTAATGTGTAGAAATAGAGGTGTTACTCTTGACATCTGGACATAGAGAAAGTATCCTGGGACTAACGTCTTCGTCTTGTTGACAGCTTAATTTATAGGCCATCTAAGCGGAGGTCCCTAGTGCGCTAAAAGATGCTCCCAACAGTAAACTATAACGTATTCACGTATTCATTCAGGGAGACACGTGTCTGATTCTTTTATTTTCTAAAGGCAATGTCTTTGGATGATAAAATAATAAACAAACTGCTATTTTGTTCCCGAGCTGCGAATTACTTTCAGATATAAACGAAAAGGAAGGTGTGAAAAACAGTGTTTATACAGTTTTACTGATCAGGCATGCATAAACTCCACGAGGACATTGGGCCAATGTGACAGTTCGTCCACCATTAACGAATTACTCCCATATTTGAAACGTGTGGGAAAGTCTATTCATCGAAATAGGATGAAAATTCGACTTATTGGATAAGTTTAACCTTTGTCATGTTTGTATTGAGCAGCAATCAAGACTATCCTCCTTTTCCAACATTTGTTCATATCAAGGATATTTTAAAAATACTGGGGCTCGTCCCACTTTCCCCCATTTCCATTACAAAAGTTAAGGACATATTACGAGAATTAAGATAATCTTCATTTTAAGATTTTTAGTGAGGTGGTTTCTTATTTGAAGATATGAACATCAGCGAGGCACATCATGGCATGAAAAAAATCCAATTAAATAACATTAAATAACATCATGAACATAGCGGTAAAGGGTTGATTAGGTTTACTATCATATCTCACCCAGTGGGGAAACATTATCATGTCAATATAGACATCACTGTAACATTTATAACTGTTGAATAATATTAGAGGCAGGCCTATTAAAGATCAATCTCTGCTATAATTATGATAATATAACATTAATAATTAGTGTTGTTGAAAGTATTTTAAGGGTGATATATCTTATATCACCAGAGGCCTACATAGAAACTGATAGAAGCCTACCATGTTTCTATTCTTATTAATATTGGTACAATCTGGTGTTTTTCTTGTAATATTCCTATGAACAGATTGGCATGGCTAACATGGTTAAGAAATGTTTCATGCTAAACAATCAATATTATTACCAGGGTTGGCAATATTACCCAGCCCGGGTTTTCCCATCCCGGGAAAACCCGGGAAAACCCGGGCTGGGCAATAATGCTTTTTTAGCCAAAGTGGGCAATAATGGGCAATAATAAAAATTTAAAATATAAAAAATACCAGAATATAACAAAGTAAAAATAGTATTGTAAAGCACGCAATAATAGGCAATAATATTAGCCAATTGTAAAAGAAAATGCTTTTTTAGCCAAAGTGGGCAATAATGGGCAATAATAGGCAATAAAAAAAATTGAAAAAAAAATATTAGAATATCACAAAGTGAAGAGTAAAAATAATATTGTCAAAGCATGCAAAAATAGGCAATAATATTAGCCAATTTTGAAAGAAAAGTGATAAATGAAAAATAAATGACGAAGTGTCAATTTATATTTGTGCAGTCCCTTAGGCATGTTAGGTACTGAATGCGTGCCATGCACGACTGCTCATACCATGAAACCATTTGGGTTCTAACTGTGCAATTCGATAGTTTTAGTGCTAAATTTGTATAACATGTATCGATCTACACTGCCTTTCAGTAAAATGTAGGCCTACAAATCAATCGTTCAAAACGTGATTAAGGATATTATTTTACTTGTTATAAGCATGTGGAGGGATAGTTGAATGTACTAAATGTGTTTTTAATAGATAATCTCAACAATAGATTTATAATTGTGTAGTCCCTTGGGTACTGAATGTGTGAAATGCACGACTGCTCGTACCATGAAACCACTTGGGTTTTAAATGTGCAATTCGCAAGTTTTAGTAGTATATTTAAATATTTGGTATCGATTTACAGTGCCTTTCAGTGAAACTTACAAACCAATATTAAAAAAACGCATACGGATATTATTTAGACAAGAAAAAAACAGTCAGCGATGTACTGCACCGGGCTACGTAATCAGAGGGACGTCCTCGTAATTAGGTTACGTAATGTGTAGACGCCTCCAGACGGTAAAGTTCTATTGACAAGAGGTGTGATTGTAGCGCTCCTGAAAAACACATAACTGGGCCGGCATTGGGTTAATACTAAGTGTGCACCAGATTTTGACCCAATGCTGTTTTATTGTTCCGCCGGCGTCGCAGACTGTGGAACAACATTAAGACGACGTTGATTCAATGTATCATGTTTGTAAGGTAAAAAAACTACTATTGTCAACGATGACCATGCAGCTCTGATCTCAGAAGGCGGCATGATTGTGACACGGAAATTAGTGTTTGTGGTCCAGGGTTCGTATTTATATTATTTAAAGCCTGTCGTTGTGTTCCTCCTTTCCCAGTTTATAACAAATACTGATTTTCTTCTAAATTGAATTTGACAAGATCATCTATTAGTGGCAGTGTAGGCATATTTCTATATCTAATAATAAATTATAATAGATGAAATTAAATTAGATGAGAAATCATGTACTTCTATAATAACCGAAAATACCAGCCTCAGAGGGTTCATCAACTGCTTTGTGTGTGTACACATGAAATCAACATGTTGTTGAGTTAATTTATGCCATAAACCACTTATATTCCCACCAACAGATTTCAAAATCATAGAATACATTGTTTTTAATATCAATTATACATATAGAATAAAAATATTATGACATCGTGACTGATACTAAATTAATATTTGTTATTGTAAATAAAGCAAAGATAGGTATCAGGGGGTCGGAATTAAAATTGTTTCAGATGGCGAATATAGGCAGCCGTCCAATATTGCCCATTATTGCCCATTAAAATCCGTATTTATCCATATTGCCCATTATTGCCCAGTGGGCCGGGTAATATTAATATTACCCGGGTTTTTGCCAACCCTGATTATTACTGTTTATGATTGTATTTTTTTTTTGTATAAACTTATTATATTTAGCAATTGAAAAAAATACAAGTATATAATACAAGGTTTCTCTATTACCATGATTACTTGTTTACTATTTCCATCAACTTACAGCATGTACGGTTGTGCTGCCACGAGAGAGCGTAACGGCGAGATATCATAATATATATACTGATGGACCGGCTGTCAGAATATGTAACCAGGAAGATTTGAAGGTGCAGAAAAATGATAAATGGAGGCCTGCGGCGCCGTGCCTAGTACTGCGAGGCGTGGGGATTGTTGGTGGAGGAGGGAGAACAGATTGGGTTTCCCACTGGACGACCATGCTATACCATTCAAAGACAAATATCAGTAACTGCTAGACTTGAAAAGTAAGCAGTTACTGCTGTTTGGCTTTGCACGCCAGAGCTTTCCCAGCAAGCACGATACGTTGACCCGATGCTGGTTTATTGTTGGGACGACGTCGGAGACGGCGGGTCAACATTCACCCAGCATTGGGTCAATGCATCATGTTTGCTGGGTTGGATACTGTCTATCGCCAGTCAGTCATCAAGGCACAAAATACTGCCTTCCCAACAAAAAAAAGACCAGCGATTTGGCATGGCATTACATGCACAGCGCTGAGATCACATTATCAGGATTATGATTTCGTTAATTCGTTATAAACCATTTCACCTTCATCAGTGCGCATGATTAAAACGTTTACAGAGAGGGGAGAAATGATAATAACTTGATAAAGTTATAATCTAATGACCATAATGACTGTAATCTATATATTAAAAAAAATAGTTATCATTGATAAGTATTTTTTTTAATTATACATAAGATTATAACTAAATATTCAGAGTAGACCTCCCAATTAACCCCTACAGCTCTGATGTCAACTACAGTAGACATTCTGTGTTTTTATCATGTTTACTTGTAATTTATACATGTATATTCAACATCGATGTTATGTTTATATGACATCATGGATGCATATTCATTTCAACAAGTTTGATTCACTTTATTTGCTCTCAAATGTTTTAATCGACATTCAAATAAATGCAGGGTTATTCTCGAATATTTGTACATACAATTTTTCTTGTTTGATGTACATTATATAGTATCACAATATGGGCAATCATGGTAATATAATACTTGTCACAGTCAGGGCCTCGTTCGACGTTTCATATAACAGTGTATAATATTCAGATATTTTGTTATTTCAGTGTGTGCAGAGAAAACATTTACCACTCACCGTGTCAAAACCCGCTGTCTCGTTCCCAGCCAGAGCAGTATCATGTGAGTGGTAGTAATGATACACACATCACAGCGCCCCCCGGAGGCTCCCACTAAAACTACATTTTCCTAGCGCTACCCATCTGCACTGTAATAATGTGCTGTAAACCAGTCCTCCCACATGATGCCAAACGTTGGCGCAATGCTGAGCTGTGTACCAAACGTTTTTAGTTAGTATTTTTCCTCACTTTAAGCGGTAATTGCTAACGCAATTACCAGCTTAAAGTTAGGAAAAATAAACATCTCTTATACCTGTATACATGTTACAGATTGAATGATTAGATTAACTGAACATCAATCACGTGAAATTTCATCAATTTCAGCGTCATTTTATCTGGTTTGAAACTAGCCTGAAAACCTACTGGAAACAAAGGGTCATATTTGCTCATTTAATACGTAAGTTTAACAGATTATCATATTTTGCTTCCAACAGAACTATATGAACACAGGAAACATAACTTAGAAAATGGTAAGAGTTGAAAATCGTACAGTCTGGTAAACATAACAAACATTTTTTTTTGTTTCATTTTTGTTGATTGGTCAGTAATCACGGTAACCAGGTAACCAGGTAACGGACGTAGTATGACAAGAGTTACTAGCATCGCAACATTTAACATCACTATCGTCTGACTGAGATATGCTGTTGGTCAATGTTGGGCCAACGTCAAAGACGGTTGCCCAGCATTCATTCACAACATTCACGTCTCTGAACATACTAGCTGGGAGAACAAATACTAAGCTTTACGAGCGGACGTACATGATAAATAATTATAAATTATTTTTTACTTTGCTTTAAAATTACATGCAATAATCAACACGGACACCTCGTTTTTCTTTCAAAGACAAATTATATTATTCACTGATAAACATGATAAAGTATATTAAAGCTTCTTTCTATTGGAGCGTCATCGATTCCAAGCGCTTATCATGCTTATATGGCCTACTGATAGTAAATCAAGCACATATCACACTACAAAAATGACTACGAGTATTATGAAAATAATATTCAATAATAAATAATAAATACTATTTATAATTATACAAGCAGGTGGCTATTCTCCTAACAGCCTCCTAAGTATCATCACAGTCAGTGTTTGCTGGTAGGGCCTCTATAGGAAGCCCAGACAACTATGAACACACACAAATTTCGAACGTCGTTTTAATCCGTTTTATTAGTCGTTTAACATGTATAAATCACTGTCATTGGGTCTCAAATTAAGCAAATAAAAGTAAATAATGTTCACCCACATGAACATGTTGTTGAAGCTGTGAGTCGCGGTATATAGATCTGTTGTTGCCCCTACGCAGCGACTCAAGTGTCTTATACTGGAGGCTCCTAAATTAAATGGTTGCAAAAACCATATAAAATATTTAATTTCGCGCTTTAAGGGTTAACTTACATGACGTATTCAATCCTTTAGCCGCCAAATTATTCAATTAGAATTTTCACCCACTTGAAGTTGTGTCTCGCTGACGCGATCCACAACTTCAAGTGAGTGAAAATTATTCAGATTTGACAAAATGGAGGTCAACAAATTTCTAATTTTGCTGATTTATTGTCACTTTTATCTATAATATGTTTAAAAGCTGATATGTAATGTGCTAATAAAGAAAATGAAAAAAGAATAAGGACGGCAACGGGGGTTATAGTGTTAATAGTTGTATCCATCATGTCTATGGACACATACAGACACCCTTATCGTCCTTTTCGTGATCGATTGTGAACGTATGCGACGCTGCTCGGAGCAAAAAAGTGATCATCGATCACAATAATCGAATTTGATCACATCAATTCGGAAAAAAACGCGAAAAAACTGTTATTGTCAACACATCCTCAGAATGGAAAACATTCGCGAAGCATTAACTTCAACGCTGGTTCACGGTTGACCCAGCGTCTGCGATGTTAGTCCAGCATTAAACCAGCGTGGTGTCTGTTGTGCATATGATAACGGATGTGCTTACATTCCAGGAGTATGAGGGGTCACAGTGATACAGGGGTGAGCGGGGCGGACTCACAGAAACACAATGCTGGATTAATGGTGGACCGGCGTCACAGACGGCGGGCCAGCATTAAATCGACATTGGGTGAACGGTTCGTGTTTTTTGGGAGCTGCTCACGCCCTGAGGGAAGAAAAAGGCGCCTCGTGACGCTGTACAGAACGGCAAGGAAATATCTAGAACATGTACACATAGCAATGATGTATGACTGTACTGTCATGAGAAAGCAAACAGCAATAACTGACTGGCATCACCAAGAACTGTATGCTGCTCTCACACATAGGCGAATATGCTAGCGAATAATACGAGTATGAATCTTTGAAATTCGCAGTGAATTCGCCCAAAAGTTGTGAATATATAGCGATTATTTTCACCTCTGTCATCCCTCGACCTCTCGTCCTCACGAATATATCGCAAACGCACTGCGAATGCTTGCCAATGCCTTACGAATTGCTAACAATCATTGCGAATGGTGCAATAATATTTAAAAAATGCTGCGACTGCCTTACGAATGTTATGAATGCTTGCGAATGCTTACAAATGGGCTTGCAAACGTTGCAAAATTACTTAAGAATGATGCGAATGTCTTACCAACGTTGCCATTGCCATTTTCTTACGAATGATGCGGAGTGAATGTGGCTTAGGTTTGTTTGTACAATTACTTATTATTAAAAAAAAATATATATTTATTTAACTATAAATCAAATGTTCTGTGCAAATCAAAATAATAGGTATACATATTATATTATATAACATGTATAAGTATATGCAATTCAAATGAGCGATACATACGACTTTTTGACTATTAGGGAGCGGGGGAGGGCTGTCCATTATAATCGATCATCAGGCATTCATTTTCCGAGAACTCCCAGGAAGTCTTGGAATCTTTGACTGATTGCAGACTCTCCACAGACATAGTGCGAGATCAGATAACACCAGTCAGCTATCGTGCAAAGCTAAAAGGCAGTAACTGCTTACTTTTCAAGTAAGCAGTTACTGCCTTTTGGCTTTGCAGTCCAGTACACCTGCACTATAACATGTGTCCAGCTCGTCATCTAGCGATTAGTATATGTCCACATTCCCCTGCTGCTTAATACAAGAAATGGGGTGGGAATCACCAAGAAGTACTCCAGAGTTGTTTTAGACTGGACAAAATATGGACAGTTCTCTGTTGGCACTCCCAGTCCAGGTACCACTAGACTTCTGAGATGTTGGTCTGAACAATGGCCTCCCAGCCTAGGTATCTCTAGGCATCTGAACAAGTCAGTCTGAACACTGGCCTCCCAGCCGAGGTACCACTAGACCTCTGACCATGTTTGTCTGAACACTGGTCTCCCAGCCTAGGTACCACTAGACATCTGAACAAGTTGGTCTGAACACTGGCCTCCCAGCCTAGGTGCCACTAGACATCTGAACATGTTGGTCTGAACACTGGCCTCCCAGCCGAGGTACCACTAGACATCTGAACAAGTTGGTCTGAGCACTGGCCTCCCAGCCTAGGTGCCACTAGACATCTGAACAAGTTGGTTTGAACTCTGGCCTCCCAGCCGAGGTACCACTAGACCTCTGACCATGTTGGTTTAAACACTGGTCTCTCAGCCTAGGTACCACTAGACATCTGAACATATTGGTCTGAACACTGGCCTCCCAGCCTAGGTACCACTAGACATCTGAACATATTGGTCTGAACACTGGCCTCCCAGCCTAGGTACCACTAGACATCTGAACATGTTAGTCTGAACACTGGCCTCCCAGCCTAGGTACCACTAGACATCTGAACATGTTAGTCTAAACACTGGCCTCTCAGCCTAGGTACCACTAGACATCTGAACATATTGGTCTGAACACTGGCCTCCCAGCCTAGGTACCACTAGACATCTGAACATGTTAGTCTGAACACTGGCCTCCCAGCCTAGGTACCACTAGACATCTGAACATGTTGGTCTGAACACTGGCCTCTCAGGCAGTTGATAATCTGTCATTCATTTGAAGCTCTATTAAAACTACTAGTTTTTTCCCTTTGAAGCTCTGAAAATTGCGCTCGCAATTCCAGCTTTAAACATGTAAAAAGACGAGAAATAGTTTTTTTCATTCTATGAGAAATGAATATCTCCCAAAATAAATGATTTGATCATCTGAGCCTCTTATCTACCATGCAGACTATTTTATCAATTCCAGTGACATTTTAATTTAGTTTGAAATATGCTTGAAAGCCGGCGCCCTCCGTATACGTTAAACGGGCCTAGCAGGAGAAGGGTTTTCATTAGTTTGTCAAGCCAGGTTGCATACTACGTCATTGGTGAGGTCTGAACAATAACGTTGTATAAAACAGTCCTTGGACTTACCAAGAACTGTATATAGTTCTTGGTCTGACATATCTGGAAACACTTGTAAGTGTTAAGGGATATATCCTATATTGTACTAGTACGTTACCAGGTTACAATCTGCTCAGACTTGCCGCTGGACGGACACCTATCACAACATGCTCCAGGTAACTGGCGAAAAAAGGGCATCTTATCTAAAAATAACAGGAACCATGGAAACAGTGGAGTGAAATAGCGAAGCGGACTTACATTCAAAGCCTCTTTCTTTCTCACACACCCTCATTCTGACTGGTCAGTGTGTGGTCAATCGTCTGCTAAAGCTTCTGTGTCCACTTATCATTTAATTTTTAAAACGTGTGCTGCTGGGACCAAAATGTGTATGTTTTTTTTAATTTTTTAAGCTAATATCAAAATAAATATCAAAATCAAGTGCCACTGAAATTGATCCGGTTGTTGTAGATGCATCCAGAGTTTATTAAATGAATAATAATAAAAATTGTTGGAAGATATAGATTATCTATATCTATCAAATATTTTTCATCAATAAAAACATTAGCATTATTATCATGATTATAGCTGGAAATTGCGTTTCAAGCAATCCCAGCCTCAATTAAATGAATGAAAAATAAAAACAAACAGTACAACAGCATAGGAGTCAAATAATAACATGTCAGTATGGCAATGGTTATCACATGTGGCGACATGTTTATCATGGTTATTATAGTTATGATCCTTCATTTTTGGTTGTAATGCTTGGCATTCGACTTGTTATTAATTTAATCTCCAGGGGTAACTCAATTACCATGAACACTCAACAGTTTACACATGATACATGGTATACAGTTACTACAATCAGTTTATATCATGTGACTGTAGTTTTGATTGCACATCAATCAGTTCAACGCATACGTATATCAACACCACATAACCATGATAACACATCAGAAATTCTTTTCTACGGAAAAAAACACCTAAATAAAGACTTAAGAACTATCGATTTTAAATTGGAAAATATGAGCTACTGGGTCTAAGTACTATTAAACAATGCTAACGTGGAGCAAACCAACATCCGGCATATCTATAACTGGGTTCGAGCCCAGCCCAGTTTACGAGCGCACCTTCTTTCAAATCGATTGAGCCACCGCGGAAAGTTCCAGTGACGTAAGTAACTAAAAGGTGGATCACGGATCAGATATTGTACCAACATTGTACCAACATTCACCCAACATTCTGAGGGTTGCTGGATTGATTTCACATTCCCAGGAGCACAGCTGGACTTATTCCATTTTTCCCTTTAATTCAGACTGTCAAGAGATAACCGTGGATAAAAAGCAGTTCTTCTAGATGCGACTACCGCAGCCCCAATCCTACATTTTAAGCTCAAATACTGGTTTAATCTGTTAATTGAAAACCTTACAAAGAAATTGTGATAAAATGAGACGTATTACTTCACTTGATTAAAATGATTTTAGAAAACTGTTGATACACTACTAGCACTGGTCTCTACTTGGGTAATCCAAATCTTATGAAATAAATATGTTTATAGATTTCCGACATGTACTGTTGGCTTTAGAAACCAAAAGGCGGGAACACTTTATCTGGCACTGTACAATGCGGCCTCCAAGCGTGCAGAGCGGAAGAGATCATTTTTTTGTCCCATAGGGCAATCGCTGATAAAGAAGGTTTTCTCTCTTAGATAAAACCGTAGATTATCGTTTGAGACTTCTAAGCCTAACCATGCAGACGCTAAAGGGATGATAACTTGCGGTATTGTACTATTTTAAAACACATAATACAGTATCAAAATACAAGTTTTACAAGAAATATATGTTATTAAAAATAATAAAGAACTTATTTTGTTAATCACAATAGTATTCTTTCACATGAAAAAAGTAAATTTCGCCATTGGAACTGTATTGTGTAAAATGGCATTTATTCGTCATGCCTAGAAACCTAATAGCCTGACCGACATTCCTAAAAAAAAGACTTCAAAGAAATAGGCAGCAATAAGCGCCCACATGTCTTGAGATAAACTGAACAGAACATGTGATGAAACGTATCCGTCATCATTATTATTCGTGGCGGTAGATACGCGCGAGTTCTCACTTCAAACGAACACGTTTTTTCTATTGTCAACAAACTGTCACACGTATGTCACTCCTACATCGTCACCTTGGAACGACATGTTCTACTAGAACACGATGCACTATTAACATTTCATTCCTTATAATATCACGTATATAAATTAATCATGTCAACATGGTCAATATGGAAGTTTGGAGATGCAATCTTGATATCATGGAAAATATTTTGAAACATGATAAAATAAAATTTACGTGGCAGTGACATATGTAATACAAAGGAATATATTCCTTGGTAATACTTAAACAATTGAGAAACTTGAACATGCCGAAGAGGATTTATAAGGTGTTGAGAGATAAACAAAACAATGTAAATGCTGAAGTAGACGTATATAATAAACATGATAAACATGATAAAGTGTGACAATGAGTGTAGATTATAACATGTATAAGGAGTTTAAATTTCAAACAATATTGTCGACGTCAGATTTCGTCATTGTGCATTTTAGTATAGTGAAATGATAATAATAATCAAACTAGTAGGGCAGATACATGTTTTAAACAAAACTCATATCAATCTGAAATAGCCAAGGCAATAAGCCAACATGCGTAATTCAAAAGAGAAGAGTATTTAGTTAATGTGAGAAATAAGACAATTATTTGCAAAAAATATCATTTATGTTGATTACAAACTAAAAAAAAATGTTTTTATCATGTTTATCAACATGATCAAGAGCCTTGTTTAATCATCGTATGCAATACACAAGCATATACATGTATGTATGGAACAGTAAAAATGATTTATTATGTTTATACACCAGACGAAAGAGTGGCACATACAATACTTGGGCTACAGGGAACGGTATCTAATTACAATGCTCAAATTCAAATGGGCTGCCTTGACTTCAATAGTCTCCAAGTCCTTCAGAAAGCTTCCTACCAAACACGACTATGTTATGTAAATGAGATAATAAATATGTGGAATAAACATGATAAATGTGAGGTGGATACAAATATAACAAACTTAAATAATGCTAATTGGACATGATCTATTTTACAAAATGTGGACCAATGTCTAGGCTTGATGAGTGCCATAAATCTCCTCTCTGTCAGTCACTGACTGGTGGCAGGCAGTAGATGTCTTAATCAGGGGGCCACACCTGTCGCCAGGTATACATACTGGTACAGCGTACACCCTTGTCGAACCAAGCGCAGATACACATGATACACCCCTTCAGCTGTTCAAATCGTCAAGAAGGATAGTCATAGAAACATCCAATTACATCATTTGTGTAATATGTTCGGAAAAACTTGTTTGAAAATTATTGTTTAGCACTTTTCTCTTCCAAGTTTTATTCCCTGGTGACCATGATTGGCGACCCATGATTTGCACTATTGATCATGTTTTTTGTCCTATGTCAATGGTTACTGAATAAATCTAATCTAATCTAATCTAATCTAATCTAAGTTGTAATTTGCTAGATATCTTTGATGTAGGCCACCTATAAATATTTTTGCTAATCAATTACAAATCTGATTAGAAAATGGGCAGACTTGCATAGCATAATGTATTTCAGTCATCAATGATAATGATATCTCACCCCCAAGATTTTTTGGGCCAGTTTAGGAGACTTTTTAAAGAATTTGGCCCAAAAGGGGTGGACGTGCGCCCCCTGCGCCCCCCCCCCCCTCTGGATCCGCGCCTAAATATTATCTATAGGCCCTATAGGCTAGATAATGAATTGATATACATACACATGTACATAAACATGTATAACGAACCGATATAGCCTAACATACTAAATATAATAATAATAATAATAATAGTATATAATATTAGGCCCTATCTATGCAACTTATACATACCTGTCATCGTGGTAATTTGTACATGATATTCTTCTATTTAGTAGTTCATTGCTATACCTGAATACCTGATTTTTCGACAGTCAATCGTAACCATATGACCATAGGGCCTACACCACAAGCCTTGGATATATACAATTATATTAAACAACTAAACAACTATAAACAACTAACAACTATAACTAACAACTACAAAATATTTCATAATATTGATACATAGGCTAATAGACTACATCCAAAGATCTCTCAGCAAACAAAATACATTGTTCAGTGTTGTTTAGTGTCATTAAAACATAACTGCATCAATATGTCTTGTGTTTGCTGGGCTTTATACTGTATTACAGATATAACAGGACACATGTGTCAGTGTGGTTATACCGTGTATACATATCCACTTAATTACCCAATACGACACGTTGCTTCAACGTTGTTACAATGTTGGGACAGCGTTGGAGAGAGGAGGCCAACATTGGTACGGTACAGATTTTATATTCGTCTGTTATCGGTATATTGCACGATTAGCCACTGCCTACAAACACATAACAACTTTGATTGCAAGAAGTTTTTGACATGTTTTAATCGTTTTGTAAATACTTCCCAAAAAGTAGGCTACATAAAACAGGGTGATGACCTGAAGTCGGTATACACTGAGCAGCATACCACAGCCGCTCTGTGTAGTGTATACATACCATACCAGCCGTTTGAAACGGCGCCATGCATGAACAACGAAAAATAAACACAACCATAAGACGGAAATAAACTGGGCAGAAATGACAGAGAAAACACGTACCTTTGACGACTTCAGCGGCTAAAATCCATTGACAGACCAGTAAAATGACGTTAATCATGTTTGATATCCAAATGGGTTTTAGCTGTGTTTTTTATTTGACCTACATGGGGTTTTATAGACGGTCATTTTGCCTGATCCTCGGATCGCGGTACACGCACGCTGCTCTGTATTTACCACTCTGGTGAACCAGACAACGTGCTCCAGTCACTATACACACTGCTGCTGACTGTCAGAGCTATTCTAGGCGTCATGAATATGCATGTGCCGGTACGGGCCAATGGGAGATCGGAATGCCGTCACTCTACATTATACTGAACCCTTTTCACCCCAAAAGTATATTTGAATAAAGAAGTGACAACAGTTCTGTATCATGCGTATGGCGAATTCATTCGTGCCAACCTAATAATTTTTATATTAGTGCATAGGTAGGCCTATACTCTTTTCTTAATGTACTAGGCCTATATAAGTTTTAATCCTTTTAAAATTTAGTAGATCTAGCATACTTCGGGAATCTTTTTGGAACAAATGTTCCGTCGCCGCCGGACAAACGTTACCATTTGGAAATAAAATATTTAAAATAAATTTATATTTAGGGGGGGGGGGGGGCTAAATAAATTTAAATAAATTTTTGAAACTTTATCTCTGACTTTTTCAAGTTGGCTAGCATAAATAGGCCGGCTAGTATAATTAATTAGTAGGCTACTTCTAAGTGTATTTAATTGATATTTAAATTTCAATCACAACTGATGATTTTTTAATATCTTTTTATGAGCTAAAATCCTTTTATATTTCACATGGTATATTCACCATATACCAACATGACCAAGGAAACTCAATCTCTATTGCATTTCCTTGACCATACAGATGAAATAAATAGGAAATGAATTTGGCTGTTTGAGAGCCCCTGTTTCATCACACTGTTAGTAGATTTGACGTTCCCACACATTGACAGGAAGTTGTGGCTGTTAAAATGTCATTAGGATATCATCCCATATGGCAGCCTACTAAAAACTGAATGTTCATCCATTTAAGTTTTGATGATGGGCCAGCGTCGTAGACGTTGGGCCATATCATTGGTTGATCTTCTCGTGTTAGCTGGAACGCAGCAAGCGTATGCTTATGAAACACAAAGCAACACGAAACTATGAGCCAATGTTGTTTTAATGTTGGTCCAGAGTCGCAGACGATGGACCAAAATTAAAACAACATTGGCTCAACGTCTCGTGTTTGCTGCGCAGTGTTCATTTAAAGGTGGGCCAATGTCTCATATGTTGGCCAATCATTGAGCAAACGCTGAACCAATGCTAGTATCCGTGGAGAAGTGTCGTTTTTTATTTTTTATCTTTAAAAATAACATTTAAAGATGTCTGCTTTGAGATGTATATATGCCTACCTGCAATTATCAACATTATTATCGTGTCACCGTCAGAGTTAAATTATTTAAAATCATTTGGCCAGCTGTTTAAATAATCAAAACATAAAAAATTGACAATAGCTAGGAGCAAGGGTTATTCCTTGTCTTATATATTCCTTGCTAGGAGTTGCAAGAACATTAAAAAAAATATCATGTAATAAAAATATGTGAGATTAAACTAGATCATTTTTATTATTTTGAATCGTGTAAATCGTAAAAAGCAAATTTCCGATGTTCTCCAGCGATCGTGACTCTGGAAAAGAGTTTAATTAATTTCCTTTATTGGTCGAAAAATTTGCTTGGGTTTTTTGGCTGATCTCATCACACAAACTGTCCCTTATCACAAGGGTATTTGGTATAGGCCTATAATAATAGGCCTATACAAGGATACGCAATAAAAATTTTAACAAAAAACACGCGAAATATCAGAACTGTTTTTTATGACCAAACTGATAGCTGCAAGAGAACAAGATAACTGCATGTCGTTTGTAAATAAAATAAAGAGGAGTGGTCCCAGGAATCTATCCCGAAGAGTAACCATTTAGATGCATGACCTTATAAAACAATACGCTGGATTATGTTAGTCAGATATGAATTGAACCAAAAAATTGAAGTTTGTGGAGTAGAAGCTTGTGGTTTACAGAATCGAACGCTTTGCTGAAGTCAATATATATTATGTCAACCTGGCCAGATGCATCTAAAACACAACCTATTGCATAATGCATGTCTGGAAGTTGAGTGGTTACATGATGTAGGCCTATGTTTCATAAATCCATGTTGTGCTTTAGAAAGAGATGGCTCGACATATAGTCAGATTCACATTAAATTCATCAGCCAGGATTAATGAATTTCGCGGATTTCTATGTCAATTCTCAACCAATTTTCATGAAATTTTACACACACTATTTTCCATTCATGTCGTGACTACCCTGAATATTTCTCGAAGGTTTGACAAGCATTTTAGAAGCTAGACCATTTGACATGTAATAAAATTCTGAGACGAAGCTAATGGGTTTATTACTTTCAGGGTAGTCACGACATGAATGGAAAATAGTGTGTGCGAAATTTCATGAAAATTGATAGAGAATTGACTGAGAAATCGGCGAAATTCATTCACCACGGTTAATGTGAATCCGACTATAGATGCACAACTTTGGATATAAGCTGGGCGTTCTCAATATTGTTCTTGTCCTTTTTTTAAAGCTGCAATCGATTCCTGGTAACCATGGTAACGATACATAGCTTGGTTTCCGCCTTTCATCTTGCGCCCTTCTGCGTTCTCATCCCGATATACTACTACTAGTATCCCGACCCCCTACCGACCTCTAGCTACCGTCCACCGTCTATAAACGCTCATCGGGCGTTTTCCCAAGAATGTTGCAATTTTTTGACATGTCGAAAACTTTCCACGACCCTCTGCATTCCCTGACGACCATCAACCACCTACAGGTGATCATGTAGCGTTTGTCCTGCGACCTCCAACGTTCTTATGCGTTCTGCCACCTTTTCGTGAACGTTAAACGAACTTTGTCCAGACTCGACGTTAATTTCGCCGCGCTGCGCGCTTCATGACATGTCTCGTGTTAGCATCAAACCCCGCCTTGGCCCACCCCTCGGGAGCCCCGTGGGCATTTTCCGTACAGACAGACACATACAGACTGCATCATAAACTAGGCGGTCACGGGAAATAAATCTGTACCATGCATGGCCCCAGGCATTTACCTTCACAATACTGTCTGCAGAGTGCAAGATATATGCGGGAGGCAGGGACCGCCGTGTGGGCGGTCTGCTTTTAACACTTTAAGTGTTACATTAAAATTGTCTTTAATTTGCATCCCCCCATCCGGGGCCCTCACTCACTAACTTTTTTTAAGATTTAAACTACTCCCAGGCCATCATGTTAGTTGGAAGCATTGATTCTGTAGTCTAACGCTACACGTCAATGGTTGGAAGGTACCGTAACGTGACCCTTGATTACAGTAAAGAATCATTTTTAGTTTAAAAGTTATTTGTATTAAGCAAAAATGTATAGGTAGGCCTATATAAAGTTCTTATAGTGAATAAGTATAAATGTTGCCGTTTATAAACCCATTACCTTCGTCTCAGGGTCCATGTATCAAATGCTAAATGGTCTAACTTCTAAAATACTTGTCACAACTTCGCAAAAATGGACATGAACACGACATGAATGAAAAATAGTGTGTGTAAAATTTCCTGAAAATTGGTTGAGAATTGACTGAGGAATCTGCGAAATGCATTCCCTCTGGTTGATGAATTTAACACTTTAACCGCCAAATTGGTCAATTGGAATTTCCCCCCACTTGACGTTGTGTCTCGCTGACGCGATCCACAACTTCAAGTGGGTGAAAATTATTCAGATTTGAAAAAATGAAGATCAACTCTTTTCAAATCTCGCAGATTGCCGTCACATTTTATCTTCAACATATTTGAAATGTAGTACTCTATGTGCTAATAAAAAAATAAAAACAGAATATATTCGGGACCAGCGGTGAAAGGGTTAATGTGAATCTGACTATATTAGAATATATCCACCTGACTATACTGTAGACAGTTGTTGTACTTCACTAAATAAATTGGTGACTTTCATAGACAAATTAATATCTCGAAATTTATTTAATAAATAAAATAAAATACATGTTATAAATTGGGTTTGCGACATCAACAACAATATATATATTAAAACAGATCAAGTGATAAACACCTGTAAGTAACTTTTCATACGTTGTTAATTATTGACATTACAAAGTTCAATTAAAAATAAAAATGAAATTTGGTGAATGGATTTCAACTTTAAAATGGCAAAATCCGGACTTAGATCACTTTACCTCTAAGCTATGCAATGTATACTGTGCTGTCATATATTAAGCTTCCTTTCGTCAGTATTATTTATCCCGTTTGTTTGGTACGAACTACCAGTCACCCCCCCCCCCCCATTGATGATGCGTCACGGGCGTCTTCACCTTGTTAATTACCACGGATATGACGTCATTTATGACATCGTCGTCACAGCTGGGTACAGATTAGCCATGTAATATAATAAGCGTGTGAATTATAGCAGGTGTTTCCTTGGATTAACCCACAAATCTCACTGTACCCGCTGATCTATCCTCAGTTAAATTTAATTAAACCCTTCAACCGCCGGTGCAGCATATATTCGGGTTTTCATTTTTTATTAGCACACTAAGTAGGCCACCTACCACTTTTAAACATGTTAAAGATAAAATGTGACATAAAAAAATTAGCAATATTTGAAAACAGCAAGGTTGACCTCCATTTTGTCAAATCTGAATAATTTTCACTCACTTCAAGTGGGTGAAAATAATTTGGCGGTTAAAGGGTCAAACTCTTTTTAAGGTCTATCGTTTTCTGGCGGCAGGTGTCCTTCAAACAAAGAACATTTAATGGAGAAATAATCAATACATTAAATAGATTGACATAAGTTGTCATCCAATATAAAATGGATAATATTTATAAGTATTTTTCCCCACTTTAAGTTTATTTATTAACATATATTTATACGGGGTGTGTACATATTAGCAATGATGCTCATTTGAAAATATGTACCCTGTTATACATTCAATAATACGATACATTACTAAAAATGTGATATCGTAAATGGTATATATACCAATTAAAATATCCATAATCTAGTCATAGCTACACTTAAAATCAATTTAATTAGAACTGCCGTAGAAAGCTTTTGAAAAGGACATGTTATTAAGTGGATAGCAACACTTAAAGCAATTTAATCTTAAAAAAGTTAAAATACCCGTTCCCGACAACAAAAAGCAGAGATAAAAAACACATTTTTGGAAGTGGTAAAAAAATACTCTAGAAAAAGTACTCTAGAAAAGCGTAAAAACTAATATTAGTATAGGACATTTTGACATTTACACAGGATAATAATACATAAGTTAAGGGTAAAAGTGTGTAAAAAATAAATTTTATAACTTTTTAGAGGTTAACCTAACGCAATTGCCCATCAAAAGATACCGAGTTCATAATACATTGTGAACATAAATTATTGAATTTTTCAGGGACCGCTGTGAAAGTGACCTGCACCAGGATACTTTTTTATATATGGCTATTATCAGAAATGCGTAACATTTGCATTTCTGCTATTATCTAATCGGTGTAATCTTCCTTGGTCTCATGCAGTTTTATTCCCTATGATGTGACTGCTGAACTAATTTATCTGTATGTATTTGATATGTAGAGAAACTACAACGTGATAAGTCCAACAATGTCGTTTTAATATTGGTCTACCGTGTTGGACTCAGGTCCAGCATTAAAGCTGAATCGCATCAACATGCCGCGTTTGTTGAGAGGGAATGTATGTGGTAAACTGTATGTTGACCATTAAACTGTTTTGTTTACCACACATCAAATACAATATTAACAGTTTTATCATAGGGTAATAAAAATAGGATTCCACCCGACACATGATCACTCCCGACACGGTCTGTCCAGATACAAAAACCCTCCAGACACAGAAACCCTCCAGACACAGAAACCCTCCTGACACAGAAACCCTCCTGACACGGTCTGTCCAGATACAAAAACCCATACACGGTCAATCCAGACACATAAACCCCCCAGACACAAAAACCCTACACACACAAAAACCCTCCAGACACGGTCATTCTAGACACATAAACCCTCCAGACACAAAAACTATACACACACAAAAACCCTCCAGACACGGTCATTCTAGACACATAAAACCCCCCAGACACAAAAACCCTACAGCACGAAAACCCAGACACGGTCATTTCAGACACATAAACCCTCCAGACATAAAAACCCTCCAGACACAAAAACCCTCTAGAAACGATCTTTCCAGACACAGAAACCCTGCATATACAGAAACCCTCCAGACACAGAAACCCTCCAAACACAGAAATCCCCCAGATACAGAAACCATCCAGACACAAAAACCCTCCCGATACAAAAACCCTCCAGACACAAAAACCCTCCAGAAACGGTCTATTCAGACACAAGAAACTCTCCAGATACAAACCCTCCAGACACAGAAGCCTCCAGACACAAAAACCCTCCAGAAACTGTCTCTCCAGACACAAACCCTCCAGACACAAAAAACCCTCCAGACACAAAAACCCTCCAGACACATAAATCCTCCAGAAACGGAAACACTCCAGACACAGAAACCCTCCAGAAACGGTCTCTCCAAACACAAGCCCTTCAGACATAGTTTCTCCAGACACAGAATCCCTTAGACACGGGATTCCTCTAAACACGGGTTTTATCTAGCAACATAATTCCCCCAAACACAGTACTCATTCAGACACAGAAACCTTCCAGATACAGGAATCCTTCAGACACAGGAACCTCCCCTCAGACACAGGAACCTTTCCCCTCAGACACAGGATCACCCGAGACACAGGATCCCTATAGACATACGAATCTCCAGACACAGGGTACCTCCAGGCACAGGATTCCTCCAGACACAGGATTACTCAAGACACAAGATTCCTCCAGACACAGGATAGCTCGATCCAGGCACACAATTCCCCTTAGACACAGGATCATTTCAGACACAGTGTCTCCCGAGACACAGAAACCCTCCAGACATCGGAACCCTTTAGACAAGATTTATCCCCTCTCAAGACACGTGATTTTTCAAATTCTTTCAGACAAAGGATCCCTTCAAACACAAGATCACTCCAGGGACAAAACAAATAAACGCTCTCCAGACAGAGGGTCCGTCCAGATCCTTCAGAGAAGCTCAGACACAAGTGCCCCCCGGTGCAGTAGCACTTCAGACACATGTATGACATAAATGTTTAATCACGCTTCTGAAGTACATACGGTGGCTTTTTAGGGCCACCACAAATACAAGTTAGACGTTGTGGAAATACAAGTTTTATTTGTCGTGATACAAGTTAGACCTGTAGAAATACAAGTTATTGTTATCCAATTACATCTTAGCTCTATGGAAATACATGTTGGACTTGTTAAAAAAAAGTTACTGCTTATCAAATTTAACTTGTAATTCGATAAAAAAAGAACTTGTATATCAGCAACACTAGCTTGTATTTAAGCAGCTATCAACTTGCATGTCGCGAAATACAAATCCATGTGTTTTCCCTTCTCGGTCCTAACTTCTTTTTTTCGCAACTTCATAACATGTATTTGCACACGCCATAAAGCATGCGGCATCGTCAACATGATTCATCTTACAATGGATCACAAAAAGTATCTTCACCCTCCTCCTCGAGGCCTGCTAACATGTATTTCTACAAGCAGCAAAACAAGATATTTTCGGCTGTTTTGAGCTGATTTGACCTCGCCGTGACCTTGAGATGACCTTGCCATGACCTTGGGGTAGCACCCTGTAAAATCCAACCGCAACCCATTTCAACATATAGGCCCTATAGACCTACTCAGGTTGGGCCTCATCAGATGTGATCAATGTATATCATGTATATTGGCCATTGGTCAAAATATTAGATCAGTGTGCTATTTGGTCTATTTCTGCCATATCAGACAGTATTGACATAAGGTTGATTTGAGGGGAGGGGGGGGGGGATTTTCCAACCCTTATGTTATCCCTGTAACCTCTCGGATACTCTATGGGTGTAGGTCTGTGTTGGAATCTGGGTATGTTTTAAGCCATCATATTTATGCATTTCAAGTGAACATGATGTTAGCAAAAAGAACAAAAATAAGCTATTTTCAACCGTTTGAGCTGATTTGACCTTGCTGAGACGTTGAGATGACCTGACCATGACCTTGGGATAACTCCCCTATGAAACCCTACACCAACCCATGTCACCATGTGTACTTGGTTTGGGCTTCGACCTACTCAAAAATCGCCACCTGGTGAATGACTAGCATGACCAAGGAATCGTCACCTGGTGACTAACATGTATGATCAGTGACGACCCCGAATTGATCTTTGTTCCATGGTTGGAGCAATAGCTGTGACTGAAAATAGGCCTACAATACTTTTTAATTACATTGGTGGCCGCCTCTTAAATACAGAATAGTTTTTAGTAAAAGATAGCTATCCTTGTTTTCAACAAGTTATATATACGTGTATACAAGAATGCATTAATGTAATGTATTCTTGGTGTATATTAGTTTATATAAATACATAGTGACAAATCAATCTATTACTAATGCTTTTCGACATCTCTTGTAACCTGTGCAACAGTCCTCTCTCTCATGGCTTTTCACGCTAGAGACGGATTTTCTGTCTACATCTCTTGACATAGGCCTAACTCATATTTTGAACTGTGATTTCGAAAAAATCTAGAAAATATGTCTTAATATGTCTTAATCATATTCCTCCATAGATGCAGGACATTTATAGGCAACTGTGATATTTTAATGCAAAAAAGAATAAAACTCTGTGATATGAATAATGTGATATAAAAATATATTATAATGTGGCAGCCTAACTGATAGGGCCTACTTTGGTGATTACCATAACTGTGATATGATCATTGTTATATAAACGTGAAATAATGTAAGGAAACGGTGACATTTTAAATGATGACTAGACATATCAATCTTATATGATGTTATCGAATGCTTAAAATTATTAATTTTATCGAGTCACATCATGTCTATTATAGATTCATCCTATACATCAAGTGATGTGCACTTGGAGATGTGCCAGTGATTGTTTAACCCTTTCAGCGCGGGGATCGACTTTCGACTTCAGAAACTGCTGTCTATGGACGTCAGTCAAATGAAATAAATCGGGCTTAAGGCCACCTTTGTGCACATATGGACGTCAGTCAATCCCCGCGCTGTAAGAGTAAAAATATTTTTATTGGCTGTAGACCTATATAAGATAGGTATTCAAATAGAGCGGAAAGAATTATTAAACTAAAACATTTGTGATGATTTTAAATTGAAAAAAACCCTCTGCTCTCTATGGTTTGCATAACAATACGTCGGCACTTTAATCAAAATTCAAAATTTGATGTTATCAAAATTCAAAATTGCCGCCCATGGGTCAACTTCATAAAATTGAATGAGAACAAATTCGGGCCGAAACAAGTTCTTATTAGCAAGATTAGTGAATCACTCAATAATTTAAGCTCAATTTTTAAGTCATAAAAAACATCCCAAGTAGCTAGCTGACAAATGTCCATCAAACAAGAGATGTTGAAACAATAGTGTTGGTGAATGTTGGGAAACCGTCTGCGATGTCAGCCCAACATTAACCCAGCATTGTTTTAACCTCTCATTTGGGTAGAGGATGAGATACCATGATCACTCAAAGATAAAATAGAATTATCGGTAATAGAAAACATTTTAAAGCGCAGATTTATCATTATTTGTGTGATTACATGACAGCGCATTAGCTTTTTTAAAAATGGTTTACTCGAAAACTAAGCAGGTTCTTCAGCTTGCCTTTGTATGACAGAATCTAAATTTAAGCTAGACATGAATTGTGACTTTTCAAGTAACAATTATATTTGGGCTAGGTTTTATGAGTTTTTGTGGCGGCCATTTTGAATTTTGTTGGGTTATTTTTATTATGACAGATTGATTCGAATTTCGCGTATGGGATTTTTGGCAGCCATTCTGAACTTGAATTTTAGACTTCGGACTTCAGACTTCAAATTGCATAAGTCCCCACTAAGCTATTGCACTTTTAAATAGATATCATATTTGTTTGTCAAATGGAATCGCATTCAGAGTGCCCAATACACACATTGACTTGTCTCTCTGTTGACTTAATGTTGTATCACTATCCCCGACGCTGGCCCAACATTAAAACAACATTGCTTCAACGCTTTGTGCTTGAATGGAATTGCAAGGTTTCAACTGTCCATACCTAATACACCATATTGGTTTAATGCTGGGTCACTGTCTGCGACGCTGGCCAGAAATCAAAACATTGGATGAATGTATTTTTATTATAAACTCTGGAGACTATAGGGTGGAGTCAGTCAGGACATAGGGGCACCCTGTTCACCCTCCTGGCAATGAATGGAGAATCACCTGACGTGCACACTATTGAACCAACATTGGACCCTATTATACGCCTACTGCCGTGCAAGCCAAAAGGCAGTATATGCTCACTATACAAGGAGGCAGATACCGCCTTTTGCATTTGACGAGCAGCATAGTGCAGTATCTGTTCACTTTACAAGTAACCAGAAATTGCCTTTTGCCATTCAAGAGTATAGGGATCCATGAAATCAGGGATGAAAACTCAGGGAGAAATAGCGTCTTACAAAAACTTGCCAAGAATAATAAGTTTAAAGTTCCGTTGAAAACTCAATATATTTGGGCATAGCTCAAATATAATTATTCTAATTTGGAAGTTAGGGCATACTTCTGTTGTTTGTGCATCAGCATGCATTTACAACATAAATTATTTACCCTATGCTAGATTGTTTTGCGTTAACGTAACTATCAAAACTTATAATTATCTCTGAACTCGTGAGGTCAACAAAAATAAAATATCAATTAACAATCTAATAGTATAATTATTAGATGTGCTAATCTGAGGTGACCCTGGGCTGCGCATATATTATCTTATACAAGTGAATAGGGAACGAATCCAATTATTTATCAGTATGTAGCTCACTGGTTTTAAAATATGTTCATCCAGGCTTAAAAGCTGCCTGTATTTGCTCAGTGTGTCTTCGTGACCATTTGACCTATCGACCAATCATTGTCTATGGTATTTGTTATCCAAGAACCATATGACCAATAACCTCCTACGAATCTTTATTTTCTAAATGAGCGTTGGTACGGCGGCACATAAGTTCTCAAAACGTTTGGTGTTTAATTCGTGTAAGCACCATACTGTCGCCCCACGACCATCCTCATCACATCTGGAGGCTTTGGTACGATCTACATTTGTACGGCGTTCGTACAATCGCCTGTAGTGGCCCGTAATAACAACTTGATGAATCATTGTGGCATACTTATAGTCCCAGAGCTCAGACACTTTCATTTATGTTTTTGAGTGCAAACGGTCCGATGGTTGTTTCTATAGTAGAAACATGTCAGGAATTCAAAAAACCAAGTCTTACTTTCTCAGAATTCATCTTTAAACATGGGTACCGTCGAAAAATTTGAACGTAGGCCTATTTTCTCGAAAGCACAAAAAGCAAATAAAATGACAATTAATGTAGCTAAGCATTTTTTTATCCCACATCCAAGGAATCAGAATACTTACACATAAGCATGACAATATATACCAACATTTTGATACTTTTGCCAAATAATCGCAAAAAAAACAAGTAAATAGGTGAAAAAATATTTCGGTTTTATCGTCGATTTTGTGCAAAAATACTAATAACTCCACTATTCCTTATCCCATTGATGTAATTATTATATCAAAATCATCTCGTATTAAGCCTCAATATAATAACAACAAGTATTTGACATGTATGACTAATATGTATTAATTATAATACACGTAGCACCACCCCCCCCCCCCTCATCAAACCTCAGTACATCAATTACAAAAAGTGACAAAATGGCTGTGTATTAGTAACTGTGCATGTGAAAATGTGCATTTGAGCTACATCAGTTCGTTATCATCATTATCTGATTCGTCACTTGAAGATTGACCTTCCGATCAGTGTTAAAATCATTATCATTTAATATAAGAATAACACTCTGGGGAAGTTGGTCTCAAACCAGTTAATATTATATGTGCCGTTGATGAGAGCCCAGCCACTGTCTTTCACTCGCTGTGTACATGGATGAGTTAGTATGGAATTTTTCCACATGGCTTTAACCAGAAATACATAAGAGTCTTATGTATTTCTGCTTTAACGTAGTTCGTCCTGTGAATTTTTTCAATAAGACACTATGGCACGGTGGCATGCTGTTTGGATTAATTCCTTGAATTTCCCCCAATGAATCACCAGGCTTTTTGGGTGCATACTTCTGTTGAAACAGAACAAATCGAGCATCAATAAGTTTTGGCAGCCCATACAGGGCACAAGTAAACGTGTAAATATCGGCCAAATCTGCTGCGGCGATTAGATCACAATGACCCAAATTAGAAAATGCATCTGGAAAAGTGTTATTGTCAGACTTAATGATCAACTGCAGGTCTTTCAACTTGCCTTTGCCAATGAATGTGGCGGTGCAATCAGAGCCACTAAAGTGTATAAAGCTGGAAGGGCATTGATGGTGTTTCTATCCAAATGCCCCACTAGCTGTGAGATGTTAATATATCTTCTGGTGTTGTTGCTGCTTATGCCAGTAGGCCTATCTATCCAAACAGTTGAGTTACTTGTATGTTTTGTAACATGATACTAGAGCAGAATGAAATCATCTGTGTCAGAACTTCTGAGGGCAATTGATAGACCGGTATCTGCTTCCAGAATGCGATACGGGTGATAAATCATCAGGACTGCATCCAAGTGCAGAAACCTCTTCTCGAAAAACCTTTCCAAATCGAACAAAAAGGAGTAGCAACTTTGTTCTGGACCAAAATACACAATGTGACCGTCAAGGACGTTGGCATGAAAAGTCCAATAAGTCGAGAAAAAAAGCGGAAAAGAGTTGTTTTGAATAGAGACAAACGTAGTGTCTTCTGCCAATCTTGTGGACATTTCTGCTGTGGACCACTGATGGTGTAGGTAGTGTCATCACTTCCACATCTGCTGTGTTTAACATCCTTTATTGAGGGGTTGTGGTACAAGCCAGATCAACTCTCCAGGATGACATCTTGAGCTTACACAGTACCAGTTGAGCCAACTCTCCAAATGTTCCTGGTAGCTTCTGCATTGTGTGCAGCATGAACATGGTATATTTTAAACAAAAATATGCATGTGGGTGATATTTTAGCTAATTTGGGGTATTAAGTGGCAAATGACTTTGACTCGTATGACATGATCTTGGCATTTTTTCATTCCATAATAGGTGGAAAGTGATTCCAGATCATTAAAAAACATTTTTTTAGACAGAACAACATTTATAAAATCGAAGACTCAGGTTTTTAGATACAGTCAATTGCAATTCAAAGGCGGCAATTTAGTCATTGTTCATTAAAATGGTGGCAAATGACCTCCAAAGATGACCTTAAGATGATGGGAAAAAAACTAAATCCTATGATTCTCGTGAAATTACGTCTCACCCCCGGTAGGTTAGGTCAGGCCGGTTACCCCTTTTTATACAAAAAGATATATCACACTTGTTCTTATGCTTAGTTATTAAAATCACATTTTCAGTTACTTAACCCTAAAATTGATGTTTTGACATTGAAGATGACCTTTAATCATCAAAATTGTTTCATAAATTAATTGTCTAATCAAAATCACACAAGAAAGATATATTACAATTGTTTCTTTTTATATTTGTTAAAAAAAACATATTTTTACATTTTTGACCTTCGAATTGACCTTTTGACCTTGAAGATGACCTTGACACATGAAAATAATACCATAAATCGATTCTCCAAATATAATCACACCAAAATGAAGTATTACACTTGTTCCTACCTTTCTTTGTTAAAAAATCATATTTGACCTTGAAACTTTTATCTGGCAGACGCCATCTTGGGCGCCATCTTGGATTTCGCACTTTTCCGCTCTGCTTATTTCTTAAGATTTTTAATATGACAATCAGTAGCATTTACCAAGTTCAAGACAGTTAAGATAGGCCTACTTTCTGATTCAATTTGTTCTAGGTCAAGGCCATGCATATATGAGCCGATTGACTGGACTAAATAGTGACCTATCATTTTGCTAATCACCGTAATTTTGTTAAATTTAGATATAGGGTGATGCAATGTAAACCGATTTTTTAAAGGGAAAGCTGTCACCTCTATATTGCTATCATACATCAATGGAAAGGGGAGATAACGTAGTTTTAGGAAATATGTGTAAAAATTTGCCCCATGAAATGGTACCAATCACTAAATTTTCAGCCTCTAGCTCATGGACTATATTAGGGGCCTAAATCAGGCTGATCCACTTTCCGTCCCCAAACAGAGTGGATCTTTAGTCTGTCCGGCAGGATGGTTCAAAATGAAAGTTAGCTTTTTGGTCTTTTGGTCTTCAGTCAGTCAATTCTCAAGAGATTTTCATGAAATTTTGTAAACCCTATTTTCTAGTCATTTGGCATCGATCCTGAAAATTTCGTAAAAAAATTTCTATATTTCAAAAGTTAGACCATTTGACATATAGTAAATTTCTATTTTTGACGCTTTTCTATTACATGTATAAAGTATAAAACCCATTAAAGTCTATGAAACAATTATCTGGAGCGCATGCTATTCGTCGATTTCTTCGTCAATTATCAACCGATTTTCATGAAATTTTGTACAGGACATTTTCGTAAATTTCGTAAAGATATATGTAGAATTGCGAAAGTTAGACCATTTGACATGTAGTAAATTTACAATATGACGTCCCTCTATAAACCTATCAGGGGAGAGTGGGGCACCTTGACCCAGCTTTTCTATTTTCCAACCCCCTCTCAAGTCAGAGTGGAACTGAATTATTTTTTGTATGGCAAATAACAGCTGTAGCAAAAGGTAACATCCTGGCATAAAGTAACTTGAACTTAATTTCTCACTTAAGATAAAAATCACATTTCAATTATTTTTTTCATATGTTCAACCTGCCCTACCTACGGGGCACCTTGAACCATGAGTCGGGGTACCTTGAATCACGATAAATAATTGAAATAACGGTTTCGAAATGACACATAAGCAGCACTATTGCCATCTGTGATAGCCTAGTTATAAATGGTTTGTGTTTATACAACACCCGACTTTTATTGAAAAATCAAGTGGCTCAATGCGCCCCATGTTCAAGGTGCCCCACTCTAAAATTTTACATTGAACTATGGTTCAACGTGGCCCACTTTTCATGGTTCAACGTGCCCCATCAAAATTCCTCAAGATAAAATGGTTGCCAATTTTTTTCTTGCCAAAACAAATGTGAAATAGTAGTCTTTATTCAAAATTGGCCTTGAAAGTGTTTCTGTGGAACGAAAATGGTTATTTAATATTACGTTTCAATAAGAATTAGAAGAAATTAAAATCACCCCGTAAAATTCACTTTCTTGTTGATAATTTAAAAAATAGCACTAAATTTTATGAGGTGATCAAATTTTCCCTTTAATTTTTGATTCGTTCACACACCACCAGGTTGTCATATTGACGGGATATCTGGCGATTGTGACTAAAATAAACAGAGATACTATAACTTTTGAACTATTCAACATTTTTTTTACTAAATTTTCAGGATCGATGCCAAATGAATAGAACATAAGGTATGCAAAATTTCTTGAAAATCGTTGGAGAATTGACTGACTGGATACCGAAAAGCTAACTTTCATTTTGGACCATCCCCCACCCTCGGACAGACTGTAGTGTAGTGTAGACAGTGTAGACTGTCTGTAGTCTAGGACTAGGCCTAGGTCTAGACGGGGCACCTGTCTGACTCTCCGGGGGCGGGACCGGTTGACAATGTTGACTAGCCTAGGTCTAGAGACAGACGTCACAGAGTCTGTGACTCTGTCTACTCTAGGCCCAACGTTAGTCTACTGATAAAAATGTAAAAAATTGCCATTAGGTCTTTTTCCTTTATTATCGCACGGGCCCGGGGACGGCGGGGTGAGACTGAGAATGTCAAGTCAACAAACTTACCTCGTCCAACCGGTGGCTTTTTCCATAGCCTGTGGGCAAAACACCTGAAATATGCCGTTTCTTTAGCACACTTCCACAAATGTAAGCTTTTGTCTGTGATTCTTATTTGAAAGAATATGTGGCTTTTACAGCTTAAGGAGTTGATTTATTACCTCAAATTCACATAATTTACTTTTTACTTTTTCTGGGCGCGGTCATTTTTCAATTGGAACCGCCCTGCATTCTGGGACTGTCACGTTGAGTCACGGAGGAGGGGGCGGGATTTCAGCTCAGTAAAAATGTGAAACGTTCGTCGAACATTCGCCTAGGGTTATGTGAAGAGAGAATATTCCTAGAACGTTCGCATAAGATTACCAGTTGATTAATTGGCATGCGCAGGGTTTAATTGACCTCAGTTGTACCATAATAACTCAGAGCGTTCGTCAAACATTCGCCTAGGGTTATGTGGGGAGAGAATATTCCTAGAACGTTCACATAAGATTACCAGTTCACAAACCCATAGCTAACATTGAGGGAATGATTACTCAAAACGTTCGTTAAACATTCGTCTAGGGTTATGTGGGGAACGAATTCATATTCTTAGAACGTTCTCATAAGATTACCAGTTAACAAACCCATAACGAGCCTTGAGGGAAAGATTATCTGAACGTTCTGTGTTAGCTGGGACACTAATTCTGGAATGGTCAAATGGTCTAACTTTTAAAATATTGAATATAATTTCGCGAAATTTTTACCGATGTTGGGACTTGACTTGGAAATGTCCTGTTCAAAATTTCAAAGAAATCTGTTTAGAATTGACGGAAAAATCGACGAAAAGCATGCGCTCCAGATAAATGTGTCATAGATAGTCAGCATTGTCAACCGGTCCCGCCCCCGGTTGACAAGCTCCCTATTAAAAAAACAGGCGAGGCACCAGTGTGATGTCTGCACACTCTCATCTGACTGTCTAGTGGTGTACAATCATTTTGTGACGCCGAAAAAGTGTATGGCCGCCACCGTTGGTAGGTTTTTAAGGTCACGTCAGGAAAATATAAACAATTGAACATTCTAATCGAGCTGGTATGAACAGTATAAACGGCGGCCATTTTGTTTGAATTTCTGGAGCAACATCCAGCTCCCCGTCTGGAAACGAAGTGCCAGACAGTGCCCCGTCTATGTCATAGACTGCTCAATGGAATTTCGCGAAATTTGTTGCTAAATGACTAGATAATAATGGTTACAAAATTTCGTGACAATCGCTTGACAATTGACTGACTGGATATAGAAAAGCCAACTTTCATTTTGGACCACCCTCCACCGTCGGACAGAATGTAGATCTAGGTGACACTCTTTTTATGTGGGACGAGCTCACACCAGAGAGTTCACATTGATACGAATCAACTAAAAATAGAGCCTATATGTGACTTCAGAGCCACCTAGTGATTATTGTATACAACAGCGTCCCTGCCTTGGGCTAAATGTAAACAAACAAAAACATTTTATTCCTAAATCGTTCCAAATAGGGTCCGCCTGTGACAACTATTTATAAAAACCCGGGTTTCACATTGCTAAGTATTTACTACATTCATTGTTTCCACAAAATGTAGAAAGAGAGTTTTTTTGTAGGCTACCCCCTGCCTTGTCAATGTCAGGTATGGGCGATAATAAAAGGTTCCGTAATTCATGATTCAATAAATCGATTACCAAGTTAATCAGTAGCTCAGGTTAACTGGGGGTAGCAAACACTGATAAGACGTGCTGAACACCAGAAGGTCTCACCACACAAATTCATTCGCGCATATCATTATAAAGTTTGAGAATAAGAAAGTTAGTCTCTTTTTAAAAATTGTGGCTCTTTGCAGCAGCTCCTGTGGTGATTATTACGGAAATATCATTTTGATACCAATTTAAATCGATTCTGTGTTGTTTTGTTGTAGCAAAAGCATCGAAATGATAAAAGATAGATCTAACAGGAAGTCCTTGCGCAGGCTGTAACAAGGCTCTTCTAAAAAACGAGGTCAATTTTTTTCTAGGTCGCCCGGGGGAGAGTGGGGCAAGAGCTTATTCTAGGCTAAAATAGCAGGAAAGCAAGCAGATTCACATACCTTTTTTATTTTTTATTTTGAAAGAGAACAGCATGATGGTTAAAATGATATATAGGGTTATTTACATTTCCCCATTTTAGGAGTGCTGGGAGGCCTGAGCGTATGGGTCATAATACATGTAAGTCTATGGGACGGGTATTATGTGTGGTGAGACGTTAAGGCCATAGTTCCAGAAAACACATTTTCGCGCCTGTGGGATGTTTTATTGCTACTAGACCATTAATTTTGCTCATTTATTATCACCAGGCAGCCAATTCGGCAAAAAAATATAATATAGACATGTTTTCTAGCAAATTTAACGAAACTAATTTGATAATGTTCAATTATGGCCCATATACCAAGCATTCGTCCATATAGCACTGAAACAGTTGTAAGTTCAACTTGGCTCTTCCGCTTCCCCGCATTGATTTTCTTGTCCTTTGGTATTTATACCTCTTTTGTTTGTGTGTATAATGTCCGTACATCACCATTCTGAAGAAATAAAATCATTCATTGCCCAATTTCGAGACGAGTCTCTGAAAAAATAGACAATTCCATACAGATGCTTCATAAAAATGGAAAATTATGTTGTAATATCGAAAAACGGGCCATTTCTCGAGATCTAGTAATAAACAGGGGAATTTCATTTTGCGTTTGTGTGCCTTCTGCTCATCGGAATTGGACAAGGTTTTCTTTTTCGATTTCAGAATAGAATGTATTTTCTAGCTCACTTGAAAAAAAATATTCCATAAACATGTTTATTTCCCTTAAGGTCTCACCACACAAATTCATTCGCGCATATCATTATAAAGTTTGAGAATAAGAAAGTTAGTCTCTTTTTAAAAATTGTGGCTCTTTGCAGCAGCTCCTGTGGTGATTATTACGGAAATATCATTTTGATACCAATTTAAATCGATTCTGTGTTGTTTTGTTGTAGCAAAAGCATCGAAATGATAAAAGATAGATCTAACAGGAAGTCCTTGCGCAGGCTGTAACAAGGCTCTTCTAAAAAACGAGGTCAATTTTTTTCTAGGTCGCCCGGGGGAGAGTGGGGCAAGAGCTTATTCTAGGCTAAAATAGCAGGAAAGCAAGCAGATTCACATACCTTTTTTATTTTTTATTTTGAAAGAGAACAGCATGATGGTTAAAATGATATATAGGGTTATTTACATTTCCCCATTTTAGGAGTGCTGGGAGGCCTGAGCGTATGGGTCATAATACATGTAAGTCTATGGGACGGGTATTATGTGTGGTGAGACGTTAAGGCCATAGTTCCAGAAAACACATTTTCGCGCCTGTGGGATGTTTTATTGCTACTAGACCATTAATTTTGCTCATTTATTATCACCAGGCAGCCAATTCGGCAAAAAAATATAATATAGACATGTTTTCTAGCAAATTTAACGAAACTAATTTGATAATGTTCAATTATGGCCCATATACCAAGCATTCGTCCATATAGCACTGAAACAGTTGTAAGTTCAACTTGGCTCTTACGCTTCCCCGCATTGATTTTCTTGTCCTTTGGTATTTATACCTCTTTTGTTTGTGTGTATAATGTCCGTACATCACCATTCTGAAGAAATAAAATCATTCATTGCCCAATTTCGAGACGAGTCTCTGAAAAAATAGACAATTCCATACAGATGCTTCATAAAAATGGAAAATTATGTTGTAATATCGAAAAACGGGCCATTTCTCGAGATCTAGTAATAAACAGGGGAATTTCATTTTGCGTTTGTGTGCCTTCTGCTCATCGGAATTGGACAAGGTTTTCTTTTTCGATTTCAGAATAGAATGTATTTTCTAGCTCACTTGAAAAAAAATATTCCATAAACATGTTTATTTCCCTTAAGGTCTCACCACACAAATTCATTCGCGCATATCATTATAAAGTTTGAGAATAAGAAAGTTAGTCTCTTTTTAAAAATTGTGGCTCTTTGCAGCAGCTCCTGTGGTGATTATTACGGAAATATCATTTTGATACCAATTTAAATCGATTCTGTGTTGTTTTGTTGTAGCAAAAGCATCGAAATGATAAAAGATAGATCTAACAGGAAGTCCTTGCGCAGGCTGTAACAAGGCTCTTCTAAAAAACGAGGTCAATTTTTTTCTAGGTCGCCCGGGGGAGAGTGGGGCAAGAGCTTATTCTAGGCTAAAATAGCAGGAAAGCAAGCAGATTCACATACCTTTTTTATTTTTTATTTTGAAAGAGAACAGCATGATGGTTAAAATGATATATAGGGTTATTTACATTTCCCCATTTTAGGAGTGCTGGGAGGCCTGAGCGTATGGGTCATAATACATGTAAGTCTATGGGACGGGTATTATGTGTGGTGAGACGTTAAGGCCATAGTTCCAGAAAACACATTTTCGCGCCTGTGGGATGTTTTATTGCTACTAGACCATTAATTTTGCTCATTTATTATCACCAGGCAGCCAATTCGGCAAAAAAATATAATATAGACATGTTTTCTAGCAAATTTAACGAAACTAATTTGATAATGTTCAATTATGGCCCATATACCAAGCATTCGTCCATATAGCACTGAAACAGTTGTAAGTTCAACTTGGCTCTTCCGCTTCCCCGCATTGATTTTCTTGTCCTTTGGTATTTATACCTCTTTTGTTTGTGTGTATAATGTCCGTACATCACCATTCTGAAGAAATAAAATCATTCATTGCCCAATTTCGAGACGAGTCTCTGAAAAAATAGACAATTCCATACAGATGCTTCATAAAAATGGAAAATTATGTTGTAATATCGAAAAACGGGCCATTTCTCGAGATCTAGTAATAAACAGGGGAATTTCATTTTGCGTTTGTGTGCCTTCTGCTCATCGGAATTGGACAAGGTTTTCTTTTTCGATTTCAGAATAGAATGTATTTTCTAGCTCACTTGAAAAAAAATATTCCATAAACATGTTTATTTCCCTTAAGGTCTCACCACACAAATTCATTCGCGCATATCATTATAAAGTTTGAGAATAAGAAAGTTAGTCTCTTTTTAAAAATTGTGGCTCTTTGCAGCAGCTCCTGTGGTGATTATTACGGAAATATCATTTTGATACCAATTTAAATCGATTCTGTGTTGTTTTGTTGTAGCAAAAGCATCGAAATGATAAAAGATAGATCTAACAGGAAGTCCTTGCGCAGGCTGTAACAAGGCTCTTCTAAAAAACGAGGTCAATTTTTTTCTAGGTCGCCCGGGGGAGAGTGGGGCAAGAGCTTATTCTAGGCTAAAATAGCAGGAAAGCAAGCAGATTCACATACCTTTTTTATTTTTTATTTTGAAAGAGAACAGCATGATGGTTAAAATGATATATAGGGTTATTTACATTTCCCCATTTTAGGAGTGCTGGGAGGCCTGAGCGTATGGGTCATAATACATGTAAGTCTATGGGACGGGTATTATGTGTGGTGAGACGAGAAGAAGAGAGAAAAAGAGCTCCAATATTTGAAGAAATGCTACTGTAGTTGAACAAGCACTCGCCAGGGCCCAGGCTGTGGGAGCCCTGTACCCAGATTTATCTGGTGCTATGCGGACTCTCAGGTTAACTGGGGGTACAACTCATGATCAGAGAAGAAACAAAGAAGAGGGAGAGGGACTGACCCAAGGGTGTGGACCCCATTAAAGCAAAATAGGCGGGGGAGTAAAGTAGATATAAAAATTAGAAGGTGGGAGGGGGTACGGGAGTGGGGAAATAGGTGGATGCTCGCTTCTCCAGGCCCATGGAGGCTTGGAGTCGCTGTAGCCCTGCGGAGCAGGTCACCACAGACAGCTAGGAAATTAGCTCGCAGCGGGTCGATAAGATTCTATTCTATTCTATTCTAGAAGAACGTTAGTCTAGATTAGGCCTAGCCCTAGACTTAGATTCAATAATTTTTTTAATTGTCCATTAATTGTTAAAATAATGCTGAGCCTTTTTTCGTAACTGCCGACGTGCTAAGAGAAATATTTGTCCACATTCCACAGTTTTCACTGAGCAAGGAAATTGAAAATTAAAGATTTCTTGAAAATTCCTGGCTAACTCACAGTAACTGGGCCATAATAAAAGTCCCATAACTTAAAAAGTAATAATCGCACTTTTGTAATATTAACATTGTAGTCTTGTGAAATGATTCTTTATCAAGCATATTTCATCAGGTGCAGTGCTTCAAAACGTGTGTAAAATCAGCAAAATGTAGTATGGGAACCGAACATAATAATATAAATGCCAATGATCGATATAAAGGATATACATCTTTTCATGATAGGCAGTGGCTAATCGTACGTGATTCTTTATAATGTAACTCTAAGGACAGCCTCGTTTACGAAATGACGGGCTCCCATTGACTCCCATTATAACTTTGCCTTACGATTAGCCACTCCGTTAATGATAATGCATCGTAGAGTATTGATATACATTCTCTGACACATTTATAGCTGATTTTTTGCAATGCTGTTGACAAACGTCAAGGCTCCTGGGCCTCTTGTTTCATTCTGTATTGAACACTGTCTGAGGCATAGGTGAAATGCAATTGGCAAGATTACATGAAACATCTACTAATGATGAAAGAGGATCTAAAATGCAATTAACTACAACAGTAGCCATACAGATGTCATGCCTTGAAGATAAAAGGGCTCATTACAGAGCCACCAATTTATAACAAAAGATTCACAATACTGTTATCAATATTTCACATCCATACTCACCTATTTTTCGCTTCTGTTACAATGAATATCATTAACAATGATTATTCTAACATAATTAAAAAATTATTAATTATTTTATTCATTTCCTTTAGAAAAGTATTTAATGATAGGAAAATAAAATATTTGAAATCTGTCCATCACACTTGTTACACTTGTCGTCCAGTTTTTTTGCCAATAAATTATTTGGAAGCTATGCATATGTACATGTTAAACAGTTGTAACTGCTTCCTGTATGAATGCAGTTCATGTACCGTGTTCCGGCCGCCGCCACGGCATACCGACGTTCTAGATATATACCGCTATACACTTGAACGCCGGTATGCCGGCGCACTAGTCTATTATCTAGCATGCCGGCGTGCGAGTCACTTTGATTATAAAAACGTCCAAAAGATGGCACCTCAATGTTGCAAATGGTTATGGGGGTAACAGAATCCAAAATATCACCCAGACACTTGAACTTTTTGAAGCAGCTGGAGAAATCTACTGAGATGATTTCGCTGTTGAGTTTTAGTTTTTAGACAAATCAGGGCACCCAATAAGTGCCCCGCAATAAAGTTAACAGTAGCAAATATACCACATATGCACATAACAATCAGAAATTTGGGCATAGCCTCCGGCCTCCATTTTTTTTTTTTTTTAAGTCCATGAGGGGGTCATGGAAGAAATTTTTTTTTGAGGATTCCCATCCCTATAGCCATGAAACTTCTATTTTTACCCTCGGTGCGCCACATAAGGAAGTGCAGAGTAGGCAAACAAAACTTCACCCAGGTTTTACCATGGGCAAACTAGTGCAGCCTTCCCCAGGTATCTCAATTCTTCGAGATTCCTCCATTGTTCTGTCCAAACAGGCTTAATGATGTCCTCCAGATGTTCCCCATAGGGCAGTGGACATAGTCTATTTTCATTTTTTGCATTTTTTTACAAAAATTAAAAAAATCTCACCTGCATAAAAAAAAATTCAGAAGGGGCCACAGCATGCCTATTCCCAGAACAGGTGATAAAAGTGCCATTCAAAGCAAACAACTCTTTTAATTCTGCAATAAACAGATAAAGCCTCATTTCTACTTGTAATAGTGAGCAAACAAAACAAAGAAAAATATGTCTTTTATTGCAGTGTATCACAAATTCTTGAAAATCTTGAAAAAAACATGGAAAAACACAAAAAGACTTCTTCGGACGTACCAGTCTAAGTAGACGTGCCTGGTGACAACAATCGGCCAATAGGCCAAGGCCTAAAAATGGTCACTCGGACCACAGTGAATAACTCAAGACGTTGTGATTTTTCCCTTATCTGAAACAATCACAAGATCCAGAGCTGACTCTGTGACCGGAGTGACCCTAGTGGGCTCATTAAGTCTCCACCCACTATGTGGTGGTGGAGACTTATTGTTTTTGCTGAGTCCGCCCGCCGCCGCCGCCACTTGTTTCTGCTCCACTCAAAAACCCCAGCTCGGATTATTTCAAAATTTTTGCAGTATGCATACTGGCCCTGGGGAATTTGCCTGGTAATTTTTTTTTTTGCGTTTTTCAGTTCCCTCAATAAAATCCAAGATGGCCGCCAAAATCCTATGGCGCACGCTAGAGCTTGAACCGCTTCATCGATTTCTTCCATGTTTGGTTTAAAAGAAAGACCTTACCCTGGCCGTGAGCTGAAAAGCTTTTGGTGTGATTCTGATAATAAAAACTTTTAGTATTTTATCGTATATTTCTGTTTTGCTCATTTTGGCCATCATCAAAATTTGGTAATATAGCCATACACCCCTACTCGGATTATTTCTAAATATTTGCAGTACGCATATTGGCCCTGGGAAATTTGCCCTGTAAATTTTTTTCAGCGTTTTCCAGTTTCTCCAACAAAATCCAAGATGGCTGCCAAAATCCTATGTCGTTCTGATTGATTGATTTATTCAGTATTGTAAGGCCATCCGCCCATAATACAAACATGATAAAACAAATACAGATAATTTTATACACATACCTACATAGTCATAAGGTAAACATGATAAACAAACAATATGGTCAAGTATCAGACAGCATCGCATCACGGTGCTTGAAAGAATGATATAGATATGACGCTAATGGTTTGATTACATTTGGATCAGTAGAAGACATAATATTAACAAAACTTACAAAATCTTTTTCCAGGATAAATGATGTGTATTGTTCTCTGATATCTGAGTTCGATGGGCAGCAGAATACAAAATGGAATTCATCTTTAATAATTAATAGACCGTCCCTGACACAGAATGGATGAACTCATTCAGCTATTTCTAAAAGTTTACCAGTGTGTCTTCCTGTCTCTATTACAAGCAAATGATTAGAACATCTTAATCTGCAAAATATTTCTCTGTGCTTCTTTATTTTTAAAATATCAAGATACGGTTCTAGAAGAAAGTCTGTTTTAAACATACTATATGTAGATAACTTTCTTGAGTTTAATACTTCATTTCGCCATAATGTTACAAAATGTTGTTTAACTCTGTCCTCAAAGACACACAAGAACGCATTTTCATCTTGTACGCCCTGTGCGTTCCAAACATATTCAAAACCAAATTTACATAATAACATTTTTATATTTGATGCCTATGTAACTTGATTACAATTATCCAATCCCTTTAACATTCCATAACAAGGATGTGGTAATCAATCACCAGACATTTTTATTATTTTTAACCAGTATTTTACACATCTCTTATAATAGGGTTCCCCACAGAAAAAAAAATCATCCGGTCGTTCTCACAAAAATCTTAACTTAGCGCGCGAGCAGCGTAATAATATGTTTACTGTTGCGCGCGCGCTAAAAAAAGCAAAGATTTTTTTATTAAGACACAACAAAGTATAGTAGTTAGTAGGCCTATCACTCACTCACCAACGCGGTGACACTCTGGTGAGTGACAACGTGTCGTGGTGACTGGCAACGCTAAGGAGTGTTGGCCCGTCAACGCTGTTATCACACTCTCTAGTATTGCCAGCTCCGCCAGCGTCGTGCCAATGCCGGCTCAGCGCTGTTAGCGTGACATACACTGTGACCTAACACTCACTTGCTGTCAGCTCTGCTTCCCAGCAAACACGAGACATCTACCCAATGTTGGTCCAATGCTGGGCCAGCGTCGTAGACATTGGGTCGATTTCTCGTGTCTGCTGGGACATCTATGTTAATTAGCATACAGCCCATGACGGGTGGCCAAGAGAGAGGGGGGTTATGGGGGGGGGGGGGGTTCACTGTACACCGGCAATATACGCGCACACCAGTCTTACACGGACACGCTGATCGCTAAACCAACACAGTATGACACCAGAGGTATGACACTGGCGACAGGAATATTAGCTAATCTACCAGCTGGATAACAGCCGAATGTGACCTATTACATGCTGGTCGGCATAAAATTCATCCGGTCGGGTTGCCGGCATTTCTGGCATTGTGGGGAACCCTGATATATCACTGCGAGGGGGTATATACCAAGCTCGCCTGTAACAGCAGTATGCGAAGTGTGTGAGCCAAGACCTAATATTCGCTTGTAGAAGTAAAATCGTACGTTTTCAATTTGATCACAGTATTCCCATCCCCACACCTCACAACCATAAAGCAGTATTGGAGTAATCATTTTATCAAAAAGAATTTTAGCAACTTCGACTGGCAAATAACCACATTGATAATGATATCTAAAAATTAAACCAATAGCTTTGCGCGCCTGAGCTGCTAAAGTTTTCTTAGCTAATGTCCACTTTAGTTTAGTGCTAAATATTATTTCTAAATATAAGAACTGACAACATCCATTTTCTTACCATTAAAATACCATTTTTCACTACGTTTAGGTTTACCTCCTCTTCGAAAACCAACTATTATTGTTTTACATAAATTTACAATTAGTGACCACATACGACAATATTCTATAAGTACATTAATCATAAATTGTAATCTACCTACCGTATCAGAACCTTCAGCAATATCATCTGCATACAAAATATTCAATAAATTAGGTACTTCTTTGTTTATATAAACGCCTTTACAACCCTTATCTCTCATCATGTCAACCAGCTCACCAATATAGAAGGCAAAGAGAAAGAGACTTAAAATACAACCTTGTCGTGTGCCAATTGTGCATTTAAAACAATCAGTTAACCCGTATTCAGTGCGCACACAAGATTTTAATTGACTATACATGTTTCTTAATAATACCAAAATCTTTCCATGTATGCCACATCTTTGCATTTTATACCATAAAAGAGCATGTGTGATAGTATCGAATGCCTTCGAAAAGTCAATAAACAAAACATAATATCTACCTTTTTTCCGGCTTAAATATTTTTGTATAATTGATTGTAATACGAAAATGTTGTCAATTGTGGAATAATTTTTTGTATTCTGCTTGTTCTTCATGTTGAGCATTATGAGCATTAGCCCATTTAATAAGACGTTTATTTAAAATTTTTGTAAATAATTTCCCAACTACTGGCAAAAGGGAAATACCTCGAAAGGTATTCGGATCTGTTGCTGAGCCTTCCTTATGGAGAGGAAAAAGTACCGCATCGGACCATCGTTCTGGATGTTGACCACTGTCCAAAATTTTATTAAATAGTAGAACCAAATACGGAACAATCACTTCACGCGCTGATTTCAACATTTCATTTAATATACCATCTTCACCGGGTGATTTACTATTTGACAATTCTGAAATCACGTTTATCACCTTTTACACTGTTATCTTTTCATCTAAACCAGAGTTTGATACAACATCTCCCATACAAGTGTTACATTCTGAATCATGTTGTCTTATATAATTTTTTACAGTTTTTTCAAATTCTTTATCAAGTAAACTTGGTTGATTTAACAGTTTATTGAAGTGATCTACCCATTGTGGTGCTGATATGCTAGACTTGATAGGTGTTTTAGTTCCCATCTTCTTCACCTTAGACCAAAATTTCATTGGATTATCTACAGAATTTTGTAACTCGCTTTGACATTTAAGTTTGACTTGACCCTGTTTAATTCTGCATAGTTTTTTAAATTCATTCTTTTCATCTAAATACTTGCGCAAATCGTCACAACAATTTGTAACTCTATATTCATACTTTTTACATTTCTTAATATCACAGTCTCTGTCCCACCAATCAGGTTGTCTCATTTGAATAACTGTGCCAACCTTTCTATTTACACGTGACACTCTTCATACTGTCTCCAGCATGGTATAACATGGTATTTAAAATTTCAATGGTATTATTTATATCCAAGTTAATTTCGTTTTCAAATTGTCAAAATGTACGTGACTGATCGTCACAAAGTAACCTTACAAAGTCATTTGCACTGTTGACGTCCCAAACGAATCTCAAGTGAGGTCGTAATTTACATGTCACTGGCATTTTTAACCGCCTACTACAAGTACATATTTTGAGTATTGTGATAGTTGGAAAATGGTTACTGATGTCCGTTGTTAAAATGGAAAAATCTAATATATATTTAAACAACGAAGGTGAAGCCAATACATAGTCAATTAGGCTTTTACCCAGACTTGAAATAAATGTGTAATTACCACAATCGTACCCACATCGCCTGTTTACAATATGCACATCCAGTTCTTTACAAAGATTTAATAATTTTCTACCAAATATATTAACATGATTATCTTTTGATTTCCTTCTGCGTGAAAAATCACTTGCAGTGTACCATTCCAAACCTGAAATCCATTCTACATTGTCATCTATTATATAATCTAATTCTTGGTCCGTACGAGCGTTTAAATCACCAAATATCAGCAAGCTAAAATTTTCATTTCCAGACAGCATCTCTTCAAGTTTACATTTTAAAATCTCAATTCAATTTTGTTCTGTACATGCAGCGTATCTGGTCGAGTATTGGGGTGGTATATAACAAAAACAACATATTATATCAGTTTGAATTTGTGAGCAGTTACTTTCAAATTTTAAGAAAATGCCAAAAGGAAACTTTTCTTCTACCCTCGTCACTTTAAAGGTAATATCGGTCCTAATGAATACTGCAATACCACCTGATGCTCTCCCGAATTTGCTGAATTTTACTGCATTAATTGTTTCTCATGCATGTAAATCACACTTGGTACTTACAGTTTGGATACGCTATCCATTTACATCCCAAGTTTCATAGATTACGGTGATGTCATTTTGATTAATCATATTCACAATAGCTGCCTTATTTTCAATAAACAAATGTCCATCAATATTCCAAGAGCATATACTACGGACACGGCCATTATGTGTCTGAGTCCTGAGAGCTAGCAGTCTCTTCATTGGATCCATCATTTGAACCATTCGTAGGGTCAGCCTTGTTCTCATCCAACAGTCCATCCTTAAACGACGTTCGCAGAGCTTTCACACTATCACTACTGTCATCATACACATACACGATAGATAGGATTTTAGCTCCAACTGTCTGGCCTTGTCCAACAAATCCTTTAACTTCGCGCGTGCTGTTTTAACAGAGTCGCTGAAATCTTCTAGAAAAAACATGTGCTCCGGCTTGAGTCGTCTGGCACATGACAATATAGTGTACTTGTCCTTCCAGAAAGACAGCTTCACAAGAACATTCCTGGCAGTACCGGCAGGGCGTCCCGCTGACTTATGTAATCTGTGGGCATGTTCAATAGGCATTTTATCTGCACGTTCTCAAGCCATCCCAGCTTGGTAACTAAGCTTTCTCTCAATGCCTGTTCACAATCCTCCCAGCTCTCACGGCCGTCAGTCTTCTCGGGAATACCACGAACAATAATATTGTTTCTACGTGACTGTCCTTCCATACCATCAAGTTTCTTGCGCAATAATCGATTTTCATCATATAGAGCATTACCTTTCCTTTCAACTCATTGTGGTCAGTTTTAATTTGACGGATGTTCTTTTGAACACCTTCCACTTTCTTATATATTGTATCCAACCTTTTAGTAATGTTTGATCTCATTGATTTCATCTCCTTCATAATATCAGCCAGTTTTGGTTCAACAGCCTGTGGTGTCAATGTCGTCTGCCTTGTGTGTCGTTCATTAGGTCCGGGATTCAGTTCAATGTCTCCAGCGCAGACACGAAGCATGCCACTATGTATACTTTGTTGCCATTTAATGTTGAGATTTGTCATCGTGGTTTCACATGTTAGGTCAAATTGACAATGTCTGTGCAGCATTATTCCATCGTATACTTGCGACGTTTGACAAGTGTACACTTCCGATCCTACTGTACCCTCGTGGGGTGCGTTGACCACACAGGTCATGTACAGAAGCACACCTCTCAGCAGTAAACTGTACGCCCAGAGAATGGCTATCATAGGGGCTGTCCATTTCCATTTAGGTACTCGTTGCAAAAAACATCCAATTCTCATCCGCCACTGTTCTGTTGATACTCCTATTTTACCTGTGTGTTTACCATATACTTATACAGTATACACGAGAGCGATTTGAGGTTCAATAACTGTAGAAATATTAAGTAAAATATCGTTTTTGACGAGCCGACAATAACTGTCTTTGTGACTTGGTTGCACGTGTACACATGACATGTGCTAATTAGTTTTTTGGTGTGATTCTGATAATAAAAACTCTGATTTTTTAACGTTTCAGAATTTTAGCGGATATTTCAGTTTTGTTCATCTTGGCTATCATCATAATTTGTTAATTCAGCTATACACCCCTGCTCGGATTATTTCTAAATATTTTCAGTATGCATATTTGCCCTGAGGAATTTGCCCGGTAATTTTGTTGGGCGTTTTTCAGCTCCTTTAGCAAAATCTAAGATGGCTGCCAAAATCCTATGTCGCTCTCTAGAGCTTGAACCCTTTCCTGGATTTGTTTTATGTTTGGTTTAAAGGAAAGACCTTACCCTGCACATGTGCTGATTATTTTTTGATGTGATTCCGATAATAAAAACTCTGCTTTTTTTTTTCAGACTTTTAGCGGATATTTCAGTTTTGTTCATTTTGGCTCTCATTAAAATTTGGTAATATGGCTATACACCCCTGCTCGGATTATTTCAAAATATTTGTAGTATGCATATTGGCCCTAGGGAATTTGCCCAATAATTTTTTTTGGCGTTTTTCAGCTTCTTCAACAAAATCCAAGATGGCCGCCAAAATCTATGTCACACTCTAGAGCTTGAACGAACATGGATTTTTCTCATGTTTGGTTTAAAGGAATAGCCCTGTGATTATGATAATAAAAACTTCTATTTTTTTGACCCTGGCCATATGTTGATTAGATTTTGGTGTGATTCTGACATCACATTTTCACCTGGTTTACATAAAAATTTGGTGACAGTACTGTATTTCTCTATAATTAATGTACTATGTGGGGCGGGTAGAGACGTAAGCTTTGCCCCCCCGGCAAATGTAGTTTATGTTATGTATCTAGCATATAATAAGACCCCTCCATCTCGGATGTTGATCTAGCATGGCATCTTTCTAGACCAGTGAAAACTATAAAATGGTGTCAAAAAATCATTTGACTTTCACTATGTCTAGAATTGTGAAAAATGGGCAGCATAAATGTATTTATGCCTTTAAGAAAAATGGTGACTTCTCAATTTTCCACAGTCTGTGCCCAATAGCTAGACCATTGTCATGGCTGGCGTATCTTGTACGGCTATTAGGATTTGTTATCCTAGTGAGCTAACTAGATCTACAGCATTCTTATAATAATTCTGCGCGAGTGATTGTATTTTGGATTATCTTTAGTGTTTCATTATATTTATGCAGACTATGAGAATTTTGGATGGCCTCGTGCGAGATGGCTTGTATCATTTATTCAGTGCCAGGTCATAGTTATCCCAAAGTACCCTAATTATCCCCCACCCTTCTCTAACTTCTGAGTCACTCACCAGTCAGTTTTTGTTTGACTATTGTTTTCTTCACTTAAGGTGATTTTTGTAGATTGTTTGTCCCCATGACTGTTACGTGTAGACCAAGCATAGCCAAAAGTAGGGACAACTCACATGTGTGAAAACTATGGGTCAATGGTATTCGAATTATTGTGCAAAGTCAATTGAGAAAAGATGTATTGTGTTCATTAGATCACCATGGGATCAACTGTCTGGCTGCCACTAGTCGCTGCAAAGCTGTATCATTATCTTCAACCTTTAGCTGGGCCAATGTAGACCTAGTCAAACCGGCCGATATAGCATCACCGAATTCACCCAATCCGCATAGATCACACCCTAATGCTTACGTCCAAAGGAGGTTATGTTTTCTGTCGTGTTGCTTTGGTTTTATGACTCTCTGCAAGCTTACGTACAAATTAGTAATAAATAGATTTGCATGAAACTTTTACCAGCGGTGTGTCTCAGGCCAAGTAACAATTCGATCAATTTGGGGGATGATCCGTATTTTGATATGGATCCAGTATCCGGATTGACTGACAGATTGACTATGTTTTATTGTAGATTATCATGATTATTTAAGGATATCATATGTCTTAAATATGGCCACTGGTCAAAGTCACAAAGTGAAGAAAGTATCACGGCCATCTGACAGATTAAATCCCAAGACAGTAGATCCAGTAAGTATGCAAATATTGTCTGATAAAAAACAGTATCATTGACCTTTTTTGTTACAGGTAGTTCTTTATATAAAAACATCCAATTGAGATTCATTTTTGTCATATACCTGTAGTAACTTGATCTTTTAAATGTGCATTTCTTTATAAGGTGGGTCTCGCACCTAGCGACCACAGGCTCTTAGTGAGAGCTACATGTACTGTCTGTCTGTAAATGAACACAGACAATTAAAGAAGTTTAACCCATTTGTGACGAGCCCCGGAAATCCCCGATTTAGGAAAATCATTCAGATACGAGCCCTGGAGATCTCCGGGTCTGATTGCATTAGATAAATATGAAGTCATAACATAATATCGTTTCAGAAACAGCGCAGTAGTATAATAATCTCTTAGTCAACAGGTTAAAATAATAAAAACAAACAGAAGTATTCCAATTGATAAATCAAAATCATCAATATTTCATCTAATTTATGAATACTTATGTACACTGATAATTACACTTCAATTACTGTAGATTTTATTGTCTTTCATGATATACATGTATTTTTATTGCAGTTTGCTTCTGAAAAGACCAGCTCTTCTGCATTTGCATCTGTCTATAACAGTGGAAGAATACCATGCAGGTATGGACCTCTAATTTAAACATAATATCCTTATCAATATAATCAATCAAACAATTGTTGTCGATAAATTATTTCTGTGCTTAATGCATTTTACAAATTTAAACCCATAATTTTCTTTTGTGTAGAATTTTCAAACATTTATCTCTAATAACAAGAGCACAAATCTATGTTCCACATGCCCAATGGCCAGAATTCGGGTCAAAATAAATGATACCTGAGAAATACTACATCTACTACAGTATATCACAATGAACGAAAATTACAACACTGATATAATACTTGAATAAAATATCTGAACATGTTGATTTTATTCACTCTGTTGTCATCACACATTATATTTTGTGTTTATTATAAAGATATTTATTTGTATGTATGCTCTTTTCTTCACCCCAATTTTTTGTTTGATCTCTCTAGTCTTACCTTATTCTAGATTTTTTGCCTTCTAATACCTTACTCATAGTGAAATGATAAAGCTATTTGTATATTTGTTACAGTTGCATAATCATATCCATGATATCACAGGATAGCAATAGAGAATAGTTAAATTTGTCAAATTTCTTTGTAATTTTCATAAGAGAGCATGTCATGAGCAACACATATTTTTTCAAAGAAATATATGCTCACAGACCTTATCTGGTTAGTAACATAGAATAACAATCAAATTAACAAATCGCATGGCCACTGTATCACAATTTTGACTCTCTGTTTTAGGTTTATAGTTTAGAGCATCATAATGTTGTTGATTTTTTTTTTTTTTATTCACAATATACAAAGTCATACATTCATACATTCAAATTACATTCTCTCTTTATAAAATCAAAATTAACATCAATTCCATCATAAATTTTGCATATGTAAAACAATTGGTGATTCGCTCACTCCTTTAAAACAAGATTAATACATCATAATGTACATATAAAATTTAAAATCTGCTCAAGTGTATTACAATGTGAGTATTTTTCTGTACGACGAAGAATTTGACAGCGAAAATAAATATCATTTTTTACTAGAGATAATATTGAAGAATAAGTTCTGTCTTTTATATTCATATGATTTAGAATCCAATGCTTGTATATACAAAAAGAAACCAATGATACAGCATAGTTAAGATCACTTGTTAACTTTGTACCAAACACAATATCCTCGAGCTGAATATTTACTGAAAGAGAACGGTTTATTATATGCCAAATTTGCTTTGCCAGCTTACATTCATATAATAAATGGCTTATGCTATCAATTTCATTACATTGGAAACATATTGATCTCACAGAAGTATCCCACTTTGAAACCAACTCTCCGCATGCTAAAATTCTACTCAGCACTTTATAGTTAAATTCTGCAAGTTTGTTATCGAACATTTTTATTTTAAGAAAAAATGTATTTTGCCTTTCTTCTAAATTTAAATTAACAGACATGAGATTTTCCCATTTTTCTATATTCATCGGAGTGGAAATTTTATTTATTAACTTTTTGTAAAAATATTTCGTTTTATTTATTTCGTTTATATCTGGGGTTTCCTGGTCCATAGCTTCACTATCTGCTATATTCTGATATAAAGCTATAGTTGTAGCATCTATCACCTTTCTAACTTGCGTAATTTCAATTAAAATATTCCTTTTTTTCTTCACTTTATTAAAAATGTAATCCCCATCTAATTTGCCATTTAAAAATTAATGTTGTTGATATGTTTTGTGTAAACAACAGTTTATTTATTACACATGTGTATACCGTGCTCTGATTTATAAATTCAGTTACATAAAAAGACATAAACCATGGCTGAGAATCAGTGTTTCATCTAGGATTGAGAAGGGGCATGGCACTACCTATCACTAGGGGCACTTTACCATGCACGCTGGGCACCAAATTAGGCGTTTACAACACCCACCCTCCCCAATTAAGGCTATAGACAGAATCAGTCAAGTATGTAAGCATCGCCATGGTATTACCACTATGTACACAGACCGTTATCTGGTATTGCGTCATAGGTGTGAGCGCATGACATCAGTGACTGGGGTGTTTTTCACTGTCACAATGGGCTGGGTGGGTTGAATATGACATAACACTAGTTCAAAGAGGCATTTCACTGTCCTAATATTAGAAGGGCAGCATGGTGCACATGAAGGGCAACATGGTACTCATGAAGGGCAACATGGCGCTCATGAAGGGCAACATGGCGCTCACAAAAGAGGCAACATGGCGCTGCGCCATGTTAGAAAGAGCTAGATGAAACACTGAGATTTGTGTAGCAGTCCTTCATGTATGAACTGTTAATTATAGTAATTTTTTCTAGACTTGTACATGGATCTGTTAAACACAAACTTTCATGGAGTCAACCATTGGAAGAAGTTGAATTTGATCCTGTGCTTATTGCGCTGGCAGAGGTAAGTTTTGAAATAGTTGGTTTATTTTCAAAGACTATGTGTAGTCTTAGCTTTTGTGCATAAAAAATATAGCTGTGCATGTTTAGAATATTTAGAATTTACATATGTCGCACATATGGGGATAAGTTGCCCAGGACAAAAAAGCCCCCCCCCCCCCAAAAGTTGTGACTTATACACAGCACAATACGGTATACTTTTTAATTATTTAAACCATTACGAAAATCAGGGTAGGCCTACGATATAGACATTGAAATTTGACATGCTATCATTTTCCAGAAAAAGCATGTGAAGAAAAATATGAATCGCTGGTGTTACATTTTGACATATGCTATACATTGAGGAGCCATTGGAGAAGGCGCATGCTAGGGGGTCTGAGAGCATGCCTCCCCAGAAATTTTCTGAAAACTGGGTGCTCTCTGGTGCATTCTGGTGCATTCTGAGGGAGCTTTAAGACCGAAATTTGATAAATAAATCATACCGTAAAATTTCTAATTGTAGCCGCGGCTTTAATTAGAATGAAAAATATAATTTTCCAGTGCCCAATGCCAAAAGTCCACTTGCGGCTTCTATTGGAGGTTTTGCGTGAAAAATTGAATCACCGCGCGCGGCTATCAATCTCAACTGCCGGTAGCGATCACCCAACCCTTCATGTCCAATGCTCATATAAATATATATATGCCATATGAATCGATTTGATGCTCACATTAGTCGGGAAGTTTATTTTACATAGCGCTAATTAAACATGTTTTACATTGCAAATCGTTCAGAGAATCTATTAAAAAGATACGCCATGAATAATTATATAAATAATAATGTATATCATGTCTATAGCACACTGAATGTCAGCGTGTGGTATTTGGTATGTTGCGTTTGTATATACAGCGCGGCGCCGTGTAGACAGTGGTAGACACCGTCATAATCTGATAATTGTTTTACAACACAGCCCTGTCAGTTGGCAACAACACCCCTCTCCAGACGTGAGCTGTCAGTCATGGGAGTGGCGAGCGCGTCGTCACTTGACCAATTGCTGACTGTACAGCTTGCACAAGATGTCGATGCAAAGTCAGCTAAATGTTGACAAATGATGTCTACAGTGAACCAGCAGTTGACATTGCTCAAGTAAGCATGCGGCCACGCGCCCACCTCCCTCTCCTAATGTTGATGAACTGCGTGGGAAAATATCAACTTTAGCCATAAACTGTTCGTGTAGACCGACATGGCTGGTCCACACACGGTGAGGCTGGCTTAACGATGAAGACCACAAATAAGCATTGTAGTGTATACCGGTATATGTGATTGCCATTTTTATTTTTTAAAGGACATTTATTACATATATATATATATATATAGGCCTACTTATCTATAAACAGTCGACCGAAAAATATTTCAATCTGTTAGACTGAGTAAGTAGGCTTAACATGGCCTATAGCGCTTGTAGGGTTACATTACCTGCGCTATCGTCACACATTGTACGGTACATGTTGTATGTGAATATAACACCTCATGTCTGTAATGGGTTAGAGGCTATCTGGGCTTATAAAGCGTGTGCTCTATTAGCGCGGTTAGCGTAGCTAGCGGCCGGCGTCTTGATAAACACCTGGTCATTGTCCTTTTTATAAGATATGAAAATTGTTTTGGTTCTTGACAAATTTTAAAAGTCACCATGCGGCTTCAATTGGAGGTTCTCAATGTAGGAAAATTTTGTAAAAAAATTGTAATTTTTTGAAAGTTTGGGGGCGGCTTCTTTTGGAGATGCGGCTACAATTAGAAATTTTACGGTAGGTAGGGCCTACACTAGAAAATTGACACGAGACTGTGGTTTAGCATGTGAAATCAAACTTCGAGTGCAAAGTCAGATCAGGTGCAAATCGCTTTTTGCATGTCGTTAAATCGCACACCCTGAGATTATTTATATTTGACATGAGAATCCAATTACACATAGTCAACTACAATTAATCTCAGCTTTGTTGCAGTAGCATGCTTGCAGTTGCCATACAATCTCATCTTATTCTTGAAAAGCAGCTTTGATAACTCGTGCTTAAAGATAAGAGTCACGTTCTAAACTTGCATGCGTGTAAGTCTTCAGCATACAGTACAGTGTGGTTGATTCAGTAACCTTATTACAAGACTGGATACTACTCCAACGAGACACTCACCCAACGCTGTTTTAATGTTAGGCCAATGTCTGCGACGCTGGCCCACTATTGAACGAACATTGGAGAAATGTACAATGTTTGAGAGAAAATCCTCCTGCCCAGCAAACATAACGTTTTCTACGTTGGTCCAAGATTGTATAAAGTCATACAAATGTTTTGTGTTCACTGGGTGTCGGTACAAGCGTGGGGATCAACCCGTTTCGAGATTCCCGCAGTAATACAGTCAGTTTGTTTGCAGGCCAGCGACCTGCTAAGATCCATGACTAGGGGCTTTCAGATTCGATGGAATTAATAACTCATAGATGTCGCTCAAGTATATATATAAACTTGCTGTGATTTGAGAACTTGCTCTTAATGAGGCTTTGGGTATGAAACACATATTTAGTATTATTATGGAATAGGGCCTTGGCCTACCCACGGGCACTATTGCATTCTGGGGGACACTTGTCCTACAAATTTTGCCAGTTGACAATACCTTTAACACTTTAATTCTCACAATGCCTCAAAGCATCATTTTGCTTGCCTGTAAACTGACCTAATTATCTACACTTATTGTCACAATATCATGGATTTATTTATTTATTGCGCACTTTGAATAATCCTCCATTGCGAAGTGAAAATTGCAACAGCAATTCACGGCTTGTGGTGTGTGAACATTTGAATGGTAAATTGAGGTTTGTAAGAGTTTCCCACCTAACTATATCACTGTTGACACTCTTTTAACATTTTTAACTTTCTCTACATACCAACATTAAGAATATATGGTGGGGACTGATTTGTGTGTAGATTTACTACACAGCCGATTAAAAAAACATTTCCCTCAGACAAATAAAGACAACTTTAATGGTGATATTATTGAATAGCATCTCCAACTGCACTAATCAATGTCTTTTGATGGAAGACATCAGTTTAGTAGTGTTCAACAAACGAATGCTCCAGATAACCTGATAACCTTCTATTCTAATTGAATATTCACCTCCTAATTGTGGAATCTTTAACTCACTTCATTGCGAGTGCACTAATATATCTTTGCATATTTGACCGTTTGAACTGATCATTATTAATAATTAAATCATAAATCTGAATGTTTTGGAAGCTCTTTCATGTGTGCAGGGCTAGACACTGACTGACTGGACCTTGTCAATCAGCCATGGTCACACATGTGCGGCAGTTCAACCAATATGTAATGTTACTGGCACACACAGCAACACACATATGTTTGCCTGTAATACCTTCTGTGACCGTCACATGCACCACGTGTCTGGCAGGTACCTAGACAGTTTTGCTACCTGCCTACAATATTGCTGGCCCACGGACCAGCCTGTGCAAGCAAAGTGCATTTGCGCTGACTATTAAAATAAAAACAACACTTTATTTCTTATATTTGACAAGGTGATTTCCAATGTGACACCCCAATAACGTTCCCCTCACAAATAATTACAAGGAGGGACAGTCCCTCCTTTGAGTGAAAAATTCGCAGAGGGGAGAAGTCCCCCCCAAAATTGAAACCCTAATTTATGCCCTGCATGGGAATCACAATAATTTCATGTAAAGTTTTGTAACAATATTACCTGTGTACACAAATCCAAACTGTGTGTACTTGTACCACTGTGTACTGCCAAAAAACTTCTCTTTGCTTGGAAAATCACACATCTCATGACTTCATGCACAAATACCTCCAACTATTACCTGTGGCTAAATATTGGAGTGCATCAACATTTCCTGTTTTCTGTGTTTGTACATTTTTTGTGGGCTAGGGTGAACAAGAATTTGATGCACTCTGTAGACATCAGATTCTGACTTTTCAAGATGTGTCCCCGGGCTGAAAGGGTTAAAATAGAGTAGAACTCTTATGACACCTACTATAATTATGGCCATCTTGTCTTCTTCATTATGTGCTCATTGTTTCATATTTAACATTTTTTATAGGGCATAAAGGAAACTATTCATCCATACTCTTTTGTTGCACGAGAGGGATTTCAAGAGTTACTCACTGTGCATGATGCTAATGTAAAGACCTTACCTTTACTCCCCAAGCTGACTAACCCAATAAGGGCTGCTCTGGTAAGTTAATAGTAGTACACAGTAGTTTGTGTTTGTTGTTTTGCATGATGTATGCGATAAGCATGATAGGTGTACCCAATTACTAAACTATTATTTAACAAGACTTGCTTTGACATTGAACCACCATTAGTGGCACTAACCAAACATTAATGCAATACTAGGTCTAATTAAAGTTTGGAGGAGTAGGCATTGGTTTCGGCTCATGTAGGCCTACATACCGAAATTTGTATTGCATGATGCTAATAACCACTCTGACAAGTTCAATAATGGCTGAAAAAAAATCAAAATGGCAGATTTATCAGGATTTATCACATTTTACATCGGACAGGTGCAATAATGGAGGCGAGCTATTGTTGAGTTCGCGCTTGTTTCCATATGATGCTGTGGGATTGATGTGCATGTCATTGTTCAAGTTTTTATTTCAATGTTTGCTATTTTTCCACTGCATTTTCGCTTATGATCACTTACTGGTACATGTTGCAGCAGTCACAGGAACATTGGGCTGGCCAATTGTCACTATGTGACACATCAGAGTGACGGGCTACGTCCTGATTGTGCGATTAGAATTTATTCTAGAAATCGCACAGATACATGTAGGCAGGATGAATGGTCTGGATGTACAGTGATTAAATGCACAATTAATTATTTCCCAACAAAAGTTTAGACCTAGTTATTTTCGATTAATAATTGTGGTAATTGTTCTACGACTAAAATGTTCGAAGATAAATTTGTATTTAAAGCCAACAACTTGGATTGGCCACTTAACAATTTCTGCAATAGTTATTTTTGGTGCTTTAAAACTGATTTGAAATATCAAATCAGACTTTTTAAAGGAATGATTTACATGGCCTAGGCTAAGAATGACTTTATATACCTTTCCTAGACTTACAGATTCAGAAAGAAATAGGCTGCTATTTTAAATTTCAGTCACTTTATCTGTGAGCTGTTTATTTAGCATATTTAGACCTAACCCCCCTGCCTAGTAAAAAAACACAAAAGTTTTTCCACACATGAGTTGTATTGTACTTAGGATCAACTTATGAGTTGAAATAAACAGCAAAAATATGACATCAATTGACAATGGTTCACAAATGTCAACATGTTTTGTACGAGTGCTACACATACCATGCTCACATAACCTGCTGACAAATAACACTTGGAGTAAAGATGGTGTTGCACCTACTGTCATTAAATTCGTCCACCTCATTTTAAGGGCGGGGGCCCTAGGGTAGTGGTTAGCACGGCTTCCTTTCACGCCAGAGTTCAGGGTTCGGTTCACGGTCTCGGTGGTTTAAAAGAAACAAAAAATGTTTCTTCCCCACCCACGTGTGAAAGTCAGTATTGTGGTGAGCCTCCGTGACCGAAAGGTAGTGTGCTCGGCCTCAGACCGCCAGGGCTCGAATTTCGAATCCTGTGTCTGGAGGACAGTGTCATCTCAATCATCTCACCATCCTCAGGAGGTTCTCCTGGCCCAGTTTAGTCTCTATGTGCACAAAAGTGGCCTAAAGCCCAATTCATTTCATTTTTTACTTCATTTTGAAGTGTCTTGTGGTGAAACTTGCTTAGTATAAATATCAAATTAATTCAGGAATAATTTTTTTGTTTTTTTCGTATTATTTATCTATTCAGAATCCATGAGAACGCCCATATATAACTGTATATGTATCAGAAATAATGTGAATCAGCTAGCATATTTATATCCAATGGCCTAATATAGAACTTGAAAATATAGCCCATTAGAGAAAACAATCACATCATTTTTAGTAGATGTCTTGAAATATACTGAAGAAAAAAAGATGCAATGCAAATATATGAAGGACTATGCACTTTTGGCATGTGCTCTGAAAGTGAAGTGTCATTTAGAAAAAACAGTAGCAGATATATCTGCGCTTAGTGAGGTGGTACAATAACATTGTACTTAAACATCTCTTGATTACTAATTGAACACCTAGCAATAGCAAAACTGTTTCAATTATTTGTTGAAGTAAACAATTTATAATATTAACATTCGGTAAATGCTTCTCAATAAAATACAAATCAAAAATGTTGCCAATTATTGTGTTGATTATGTTGTAGAATAGTGCAGATAACCCTACATTTCACGCTGGTCTCAAAGCTCTGCTTCAGCTCAGTGAAGTTGTGGGAACAGGTCTCAATCCACATCTCAAGTCTGTTCTTGTGCCGGTAACATTTACAGTTATCATAATCATAGATGTACTACTTATTTATTGTTTAGAATTCACAGTTGGAGGGAATTAATGTGGTTGTATGCCATTTAAGGTTATCTACATGTATAACTACATTTTTTTTTACTAATAGAAATATCATTTGCAAATATTATGTGAGCAGTAACATTTATCAAAGTGTTAATAAGATGACATTACTTGTTATAGATATCTCGTCGGATGATGAATAAACAATCCAAAGATGAAATAACCGCAGCTCTGCAAAACTTAGCCAGAGCTGGTGGAAAGGTAAATTACATTTGATTTAACTTTACAGCCCTGTTTAATAGTCAGTTATTATTTTAATTCATTTGAAGCTGGAATTGCTAACGCAAATCCCAGCCTCAAATGACAAAAACTATTTCTATTTACCAGTATTGAGAATAGACTCCCAAAAATAGAAAACTCTTTTTGCCAATATTGTGAGCATTTTATTTGGTTTGTAAAAATTTTGGAGCAGTGCATGTATTTATATAGCCCAAGCATCACAAGGGTTCATAATATGATATACATTTACTGCTATCATGTATACGTTTTTGTCAGTATGTACATCTACATAAAGTATGGTATAATATATTGGCCTACTACAACAATACTACAATTGTATAGTTTTTTTGATCTGATGCATTGCCTTATACTTTTTGTTAAATAAAATATTGTCTAAAAATGCTTTGAAAATGTTGGAGATGTTTTTATCTGTCATTCCATTCTTTGTTTTGTTGTAGGAAGCTCTGCTCATTATAAAACAGAAAATTCCTACTTTTACATGTGTTTGACAGTGACATTATACATGTTTTTCATCATAGTCCGTCCTAAATGCTCAAACAATCCAATAATCACTAATAATGAGACTATAAGAAGTATACCTACACGCTATATGATTTCAGTATTATTGGTATGTGCAATAATATAGAAGCTGTCCAATACATGTTATGTAATGGTGTTTTGCCTTTTTTTGGATTTTGATTTTTGGATATGTCCAACATTACTGTGCTAGAGAACTGTGTATAACAGCGACACAAACACACAAGTATTATAATTTGAGTAGAATTACATACCATCTATTTTAACATCAGATTTATATCGGATTTTAGACCAAACACCAAAGTCACTTTGTTGCACTTAATGTTACGCTCCTTATATTTTGCACTCAAGTGCTGTGGCATTATACAGGTAGAAAATGTGTTATTATTTTTAATATTATTTATAATTTATTTTATTTATTTATTCCCAATGTTATTTTATATTTACATCTTTATATTATCAATCTACCCAGTACTCAGGTACTCGAGAAGAATATACCAACATGTGGTAAGATCTCCTGTGCAGTGCAGTGACAGAGTGCTATATATTGTCAACTAGCTGTTGATAAAATGACAGTGCACCTCGTTTTAAAGGGTGTTAAGAACAATGTAGCAGTTAAAGTGTTAACCCTTTACACGTTATATAACTCAAATTATATCTAAATCTATGTGATTTCCAGAATGCTGATAAATGGGGATAAAACGATTGCAGTCGTGATTTGCGCTTACAGGGTTAAATTAACACAACATAAGTATTTGAAGAGACCATCAATTGTTGTAAATCATTGTTTTATTTCGAAAATTAAAAAGTGATGAAAATTATTACAATATCGTGATATAACCACAGCGTTAAATTAACACAACATAACTATTTCAAGAGACCATCAATTATTTTAAATCATTGTGTTATTTCGAAAATTAAAAAGTGATGAATACTATTACAATATCGTGATATGACATCGTGACTTCGGCGTAAGGGGTCTTGTCAAGTTTAAAAAAATCCAAAAATCCTAGAAAAACTCGGATTGGCCAGACAACACCCACCCACCACTCTAGACATTTTTTTTTGGAGAACATGTTCAGCAAAAGAAACACCACAAAAAAACACAAAAAACACTTTTTCAAAAAAAAATCCGAGTTGGAGCTTGACCCACCCACCCACTTCTCGGTTTTTCTCTGATTTTTTTTTAACTTGACAAAACCCCTGACAAACTAGGTATAATAATAACTGTCTATTGTTTTCCTACTTTATATCAAACCTATTTGTTTTTTTATGCTCGTTGATATTGTATACTAGTATTATGTTAACTTATTATCGAATAATATTTAGAACATTATATAACCTAGTACCGAAGTTTTGTTGTGATCCATGGAAGATGTAATTGTGTATACTTATATTATACTCGCACAACAGTATGAAGTACTGTGTATATTTTTAAAACTTATTATGTATAGGCCTGCTTATTGTTGAATTATCCAGGAGGGAGTATTATCAGGGAACCTCATCGAACTGGCTTCTCCCTTCCGCTATGACTTATGTGTACCATGCCTCCACGACTCACCACTTTAATCGAAATTAAATTTTGCAAATATGTATTTTATCAAGAAAACTTGACTATTAAGAATTATGGCAAATTGAGTAAAAAAAGGTAGTTCGCACTCGGTATGATAGCGCAATAATAATATAGTATAATTTCGTGACGTGATGTATTATATATATTTAATATTATTATATATAAGAATAAGTACAGAGTGCCAAGGACAAATGCAGGATTTTAAAGGGAACTGCACTTGAGACAGCAGATGCATGCCCTCCTGTACATCTATGTGATCAGTATACTCAGGCGCAAAGTAGGCTAAACATACCAACTTATTAGTATGTTTCCACGAAATGCAGATGTGAATATCTATCTGTTTTAATAGTTATTGAGTGTTATTTTTCAATTAATTTGCACATTTGATAAATGTGTGCTTTGAAAATGTATTCAAAGCATCAGCACATTTATTTGTGTATATATGAGTAGCTATATATAACCATAAACTGTGACAACTATGTGTTTATGTGGTAGGCCTATCCTGTCATATACAAGATAATTGAAATAAAGAGTCAACATCTACGCCTGATAACGTTTACTAGATCACTCACGATATTAAATCATCTGAGTTTGGGATAACTTTTAGATATGACTGTTTTGGGCCCGTGTTCTGAGAAGATCTTAAAAGTTGATAGTCAAGCTGCGTCATCTTAACTAGTAGACTCATGCACTGAATAAACATATATGCACATAACTTAACTTTTTGGATTCTTCCAGAACACGACTTTTAGTGTCAATTAACTGTTTTTTTTAAATTTATGTATTAGAGATGCATAGTCCAATAATGTTGCAGGTCTATCATGTATTTCGCGTTCAGTGAATTTTATTACAATTTTCTGTATGTGACTATTATACTAAATATAAAAATGCACTTGTTTAGCATGCTAAATATGAGCTTTAATATTAGAATGATCTATATATGATGTATATGATCTATAATTATGATAATTACACTCTATATGCTGAAGTTATAAAGACTTAGAAATGGCAGTTGTCGTATTTTAAATTGTAATTAAAAACATGTGATGACATATGGGATTGCAACGTCATAACCCGTGATAACTGTAATAAATGTATGCAAGGATCTAACAGATTCTACACTGTCCTCGTGACAATGCTGTAGTTATTGTTCTCGAGCAAATATTGCATTCTTGGCGCCCCACAAAGTCGGTTCCTCCTCCAGAGTCAGAAGATACTCAGATGAACGACTATACTTAATGCCACTGTGCTTTTTTCTGCTGAAGATGAGCGCGCAGTAACAAAAAAATAATCATGTTCTTTCTGCTCAGTGCACACTTTAGATGGTTGCTAATTTCCGAAAAAAACATAGGCCTGTTGACTTGGATAAGGGGACACCGATGTTAGTGCGGATAGTCAGAATCCAATCCCAAACCTGTTCTAAGTCCGGTACCTGCCAGTTTGGCGGTCGAAGGTAAAATAAAATATGATTACTATATGAAGTTCACTCGTTCACTTTATTGCAGACTATATCAACATTGCTATGCCTAGCTCGCAGCAGGGGTGAGACCTGGCCATATTAGCCAACTCGGCACTTCTCAGAGCGTGAAATGGTGGTGTGGGTAGGAATTGGCGCGAGTGAAACTCGTCAGTCTAAAATCTCGCCAAGCCCGCCTGCCCAGCCCAGATTGAAGTTAGTCGGAATCGCTACTCTATCCTGTTGCCGGCGCCACAGGCCTACCAATTTAAAAAAAACTCACTTCATTTCAAGAGATAATAGGCTACTGCTCCACCTATGTTTTTGTTTTGCTTGTTTCTTTGTCGCCCCTCATTAATTTTTTCAAAAAATTGGTCCCATTTTTCATCGTCGCCTTCAGTAACTTTTTTAGATTTTTTTCTTGCGCTCCCTCATTAGGCATATACCTAGACTCGCATTAGCCAGTATGAATGATGCAGCAGATTTATCAGTCAATTTTCATGAAATTTTACCCACTTTATTTTCAGTCATGCGGCGACTATGTAGGCCTACCCTGAAAGTTTTTATAGTTGTTTCAGAAGTTGCACCATTTGACACGTAATGACATTCTCAGACGAAGCTAATGGGTTTATAAAGGGTGACATTTGGCCACATTTATTATGGAATGTTGAACATCCTCCATACATAGATGTCTCTCAGGTAAACACCTGCTAGTCTATGAGGTCAGAATAAACAGACTAACTTTTAAACTATACAATATATTTTCAGGGTCGCAACACTCGAAAGTAGTGCTCGCAAAATTTCAAGACAATTGGCTCAGAATTAGCTGAGAAATCAGCAAAAATAATTCAACACGGTCAACGTGAATCCTACTATAGATTTCGTATTTTTTTCTTATCTAAAACAGTGGTAAAATAATCATTTCAGCTTACCTCTTTAATGAATGGCTATAACTACTGGGTATGTGTAATTGGCAGGATTGTATTGATCTGTATTTTTGGCCTGGTAGTTGTGAATTAACACTTTGAAATATTTTATGGTATAAATAATTTTGCCTTTAAGTGCATAGAGTTTCATATTTGCAAGATTCTGCGGTGTTTTGTCAGCTACACTTGGGGACACAGCATCTATTTTCTTGTTTTTCTTCGCGGAGCACTATGAACCACCACATGAAAATGTCCTCAAAAGGTGTTCCGGACAATTTTTGAAAGGGTTTTATGTTTCGAAAATGGATGTTGGTCTATCAAAAAATGCTAAAATACCATAAAACACATGTTCTTCTATGGTGCTAATCGATCAAAATTGACAGAATGAGACCCAGGACTGTCATTTACATTTAATTGTTGAAGCTTTGTAGATAGAGATAATGGCAGTTTTCAGCCCTCATCCAATTTGGATGAAGGCTATTGTCGTCCTCGTGACATCCGTCTGTTTGTGTGTCTGTCCATCTGTCTGTCCGTTCGCCTTCTCTTGTGAGCGCGATTGACTCGCATCTCTGAGAGCATATTGTGCTACCTTACTCGCTATTAAACATGTCAATTACTAGGATCAATTATGTCTATTTTAAATATGTTCTAATGAAGTTAAACTCATAGACTATGCGTAGACATATTTGTTTCAGAATCGGCAGACATGATGCTTAGCGCCGTATTTCTCTCCCACCCATCCTTGTTAATACCATCATGCTCATGCCACCAAATCAAGTAAAAGGGAGATCCTCAAACTAGCTCTTGTACGGCTCTGGTGTGCTTGGCTATCGAGTCATCTATGACATTGTTGCTATCAGTAACTAGGTGACAGTACCCACAATAAACCAAGGGAAAATAGAACAAAAACCCTACGGTTCTGCAAGTTAATGCATTGAAGTTGTTTTGAATAGTATATTAAATTTTGTCATGAATCTATCATTCAAAGAACGTTGCCAACACCCCAGCAAACACATATACTTCGTTATTTTGTCAAAATCGGTAGGCTACTTCTTTTAGCATTTTTAGTGAGAGACTAGAGTATATTCTGTGACTCAACTTGCTTATTCGGCTAAAAATAAAATGATTGAAGTCGTTTCAGGGTCCATATTCTGTGAAACTCAATAGCCTTGACCTCCATTCTTGTCACCGAGCTAGTTAATACAATGAAGTATGGGGGAGGGGGTATTATATAACTTTGTTTTCACTGAGTTCCCATTCAAAGCGGTTTCCGGTGACGTCGCTGCGTTTCACAGAATTAGACTGGACTATAATTATTATGAATGAAAATTAAATCGAAATTTAGATTGTTTAGCACTAGACAGAATAATGCATTCGACTTGTATTTTAAATTGATTGGATTTAAAGTCACCAAACATTGCAACGTGTTGTTTACTTGGATGCCCAGTGTGGCTCACTGCAGACTTCCCATACATCATTTCACGAAACGTGCTCATCCCCACGCGTAAAACAAAATGAATGAGTGATCGGAGACCTCAAGGAGAGGATTATCATATTTTTTCTGTAACAGATGACACTGGTTACAAATGTTTATTTGTAATTCACACCACATTATATGGAAGGCGATAATGACTCTACATAGAAATGTATAAAGTGATAAAAATGTCGGCTCTTTCAAAAATTATTCTGATTTTTTTCTGTTTGAGTGGAATTATTGAGGAGCTGGAAAGTATAAGATGACAATTTTCTCCTCAAGACAATGGTTTTACGGCTAGATCGACCATTTTATTTAGCTGTATTTGCCACTTGATTGATAAAATTTCCTCGACAGTCGGACAATATTATAGTATTTAAAATTTGAATTGAGTGTTTTTTTTACTTATATAAATGTTTGAAGATAATGATGAATACTTGATAAGGGTTTTTTTCGTCTACAAATATTCATCTCTCCTTTATTTACTCTATCTAGGTACATCGAAACATTTTCCGTGAAGAATGAAGCACAATTTTGTTTCACAAAAAATAGAACATGTAGGCTACATCACCTCGGGTGGCAAATATCCATCAATTTGATGAAAATGACGGCCCTCTTGAATTTTGTGGAATTACCTTGGTCTCCAGATATATTGGATGGACAAGAAATCATTTTTATAAATTGTTCAAGTTTTAAAGTGTTCGCAATCCCCCCAGGTATATCTCTCGGGATTTTTTCCCCGTGATACTACATGACTGTATCGAAGAACATAAAATCGAAGCGTTTGATAAGATGTAAATATTTTCTGCAGAATAATGTTTTTACAACTATATCTTTCCAAGTTGGTGACCAGCTAGGCTAGTCGATCACCAAGTTGGACAGCTCTGTTGAACCGAGTTAACAATTGTCGCAGTGACTGGGTTGTGAGAGGGTAATGCCTCTGAATTAAAGGGAGGATAAGGTGTGATGGTGCACAATCGTTCTTGTGTTCTTCGCTAGCAGTCACTGGGTCCCAGCAAACACAAAACGCTGATCCAATTCTGATTTAATGTTGGTTTACCGTCTGCGACGCTGGCATTAATTAATCATTGGGTGAACGTATCGTGCTTGCTGGGGTGGCAGTATCTTATCTAGGTGGTTTACGTTGTGGCCTCCCGAACCTGACAAGCACAATTGTCAAAACATCTGTATAAAATTTATACAATGTTGGGCCAACATCGAAGACGTTGGGCGGACGTTGTATAAATGTTATACTAATGTTTTGTTTTTTCTGGGAGGATAAATCCACTATTGCTCAGATTCCTTTAGGCAGATCAGTTCCGTTGCACTCCCCTCGCCTTCACAATGACAACGTTTTAATGTATACCATATTAAAGTGTACTGGTATCTTCAAAGCTAACCGAACTACCAGAATCACGGCATCAAATGACTGTCAAAATTATCTGCAATCTTTGTTCAATGTCATTGTTATCATTGTCAACCGATTTCAGGTGGATAATTTAAACACTGTCAAATCACAATAGCTGAATATTATTTTTATTTGTAATAACAATAACGCATTTCATGACAGATGCAAGCATAACCAATATAAATCTTTCACAATGCCAACTGTGGTGCACTCATTAACTTCTGCAGGAACAATACATGAAAGCGTAACAATAATAAATCTAAAAATTGAATATATTTTTATAACACTATTAATATAAATGTAACTGTTACACAAAAATATAACATTTTTTATTTAAACCTATTACAAAACGTGAAGTCATAGGCCATACACGTATATATAGAGTAAACATATTCAGTGAGGTGAGTACATGTACAAGTGGAAAAGGCAGTTTGATAAGAATAATTACCAGCATGTTAAATAGTACTGTATTTCACAAATGCATAAAATGTGCTGAACATAATTTGGTCCTAACATCCAATGGCAGAAATACGAGTAATAGTTAATACGAGTCCATGCGATGTTGTGGCTCCTTTATCATATAGCATTACAATGTGTTGAAGTGGGCCTACATGAGATGTACATTACTACATATCATAATCTGATATGTAAGCCCTACATAGAAAATACTTTTACATGATAGAAAGAAGGAATTAAATTAGTTCCAGCCACAAACAATATTCTAAGGGATAGTGCATACACATAGTTTCACCAACATCTAATCGACGGTATGTAGGCCTATGCGTATGTATGTGTCAAATTACACTCATACTTGACATGGTCATATCCCCTATAAAACATACTTCCTAAAAATATGTCAAAATGTTCTAATTCCATATATCCTGTTTCAAAAATTATTACAATAATATAATCTTTATGTCTACATATTGGCAAACACTGCCCTCTGAATATTCATATTATCGATATGTGTATCTTAGTAGGTTAGATAGTACCTAATATTGTTTAATAATATCATACTACTAAAGTGGAGCAATAGCAAGCAGATGACTAGTTCTATACAATTCATGGAATTCATTCTCAGACTCTATACGTGATTTTGGCATGGTGGTTATTAATTGTACATACAATAATAGCATTTAATTGTTGTTCGCGAAAGGGTTAAATCTGTGATTCAGGATATCTTTCAACAAAATGTCATTTTTAACTGGTGATGGAAGAGGTAGTGCATCAACTTGTGAGTATATATTATGACCCAGATATTTTCTTATGGTAATGCAGCATGCGTGTCTTAGAGAAGATGGGGTTGAAGAGAAACAATCAAGCCATTTCATTAAAACTTTATCAGAAGTTATGCCATGTGATATTTTATTAGCTGCTCTCCATCTATGATATACTGATGTGTTACACCCAGCGAGGGCTAGGATAGGTATAAGATTATTGTATCCATTACGCAAAACTAAGGCGAACAATGATTCTTTTGTATTTGCAATTGTATATGTTCTATGTACACTGCAATTCATGCGAAGCAGCAGAAATGCGATATTGATGTTATTCTGACGTATTGCAAGAACTAATGGCGTATTACCGCACCCATCTTGTAAGTCAGGTTCTACTCCTTTATGTAAAAGCTGTTGGACGATATTTTCAAAACCATGAGCAGCCGCAAAGTGCAAGGCTGTTTTGGAATACTTATCACAACGATTTATATCGCATCCTGCCTCTATTAATAAGGTCATTATGGAATGTTGTTGATACCTGCCTGCAAGGAGAAAAGGCGTAGCACTATCTCCGTCTCCTATATTCAGATCTGCTCCAGCTTCCAACAGCAGGTTCACAATGTTTTTATGCCCATTTTGTGCAGCAGTATGAAGTGCTGTACGTGATCCTTTGTTGATACTGCTTACGTCACATTTACTTTTTACAAGAAATGCCACCACATTAGTGTGGCCATGTAAAGTGGCATACATCAAAGGCGTGTTGTACCATCGATCTTTGGCATTAATATTCGCCCCAACGAAAGCCAACAGGGCTACATGACCAGTTCGTCCACTCTTAGCAGCTACATGTAAGGCAGCATGGCCATATCGATTACTACTATCTACACCACAGCCACCCTTTTCTAGTAAAACTTGAAGCACTTCACTGCTAACTTTTTCTGCTGCAAAATGCAGTGCATTGTTCCCATCCTTGTCTGATCCACTGGTTGTTGCACCTGCATCCAGAATTCTTTTCATAATAGGCAAATTACCCAATTTTGTAGCATACATGAGTGCCGTTCGCTTCCTGTTGTTTATCCAATGAACACAACTCCCATACCTTAACAATAAATCGACCATCGCATTATTCTCACACTTGGTTGCAATAATAAGAGGAGAATTCCCGTCAAAATCATTAATATTTGGATTTGTTTTCTCCTTCAGTAAACGAACAACTTCGTCAATGTCATTGTATATGCAGGCTTCCAACAGCTGTGTTTCATTCTTATTCTGAAAAGAATAACAAAGATATCAGCCACATTATTTAAAAATAGCAAGGGCCTATTTAAATGTGTTATCCCCACACAACTTCTGGACCATGTATTCCTACAGCGGGCCTATTGTTGACCAAAACAGTCATAATTAGCACGTACTTTCCTATTATCACATTAGCCGATAATTTAACCACTATTACCTGATTACATTGTATACAGGTGGATTTACTAGGCCTACTTCATATGACCTAAATTAATTGATAGTGTATCGCAATGTGAACTCCGGTATATTTACACAGTTTTGGTGCATTTATAAAGCCTTTCAAAAATCTGAATGATTGTTTTGTACACTTTAAGTTATTTTTGTCGACATAAACAAAATAGTTAAAGTGGTAGCGACAATCCAGTACAATTCCTTTGGTATTTTATAATATATAGCTTCCTGATTAATAATCCGTACCGCAAAATTTCATAGAAAGCACAATAAAGGTATTACGAACAACAAAAGGTCAAATTTGGCCAACATCGTAAGATCCGGCGGTATTGCAAGATTCGACGTGATGACGTCAGTGCGAGGTGGAAGAATTGTAAACAAACCCAGTGGTCAATGATGTTTGTATAGACATGGTGACAGATGGTCATAGCACACAAGTTTGTATGTCCAAATTTACGCGGTTTTATTATCTTTCATGATTTCATCAAACTAAATATTTATTCCAAAGACTATGTAGACATTATGTTATGGATTAAAATGAACTATACATTAATTAAAAAAACATAATATGCAGATTACAGCCGCTCTGCACTGGGCCGGAGCATGTCGCCATGTGCTCAGCCACTGTCCTGTGACACACGCAGTCCCCTCGCACGCACAGCCGTCACTCTGAGCAGTGGTCTGTCGATCAGTGCAATGTAAATAATTATTTTTAAAAAGGCCACACATTCTTTCAAATATATTTTTTTGACGTGATATGTTGACTGGTAATTTAAATTATTATTTAAAGCTAGACTACAATAGGCCTACCATTTATCGCCCTCTGAAGTTGAGCCTTGAGGCTGGCCTCGACGATCCCTAGCGCTGATCGGCGGGGCGAGTCGCCTGATCCACGGCTAGACGATCCCCAGCAAGCACGAGACGTTGAGCCATTGTTGTTCAAATGTTGGGCCAACGTCGAAGACGGTGGCTCAACATTAAAACAACATTGGCTCAACGTCTCGTGTTTGCTGGGTCAGCCTCTCAGGCTGCATTTTCGCCGGGGGACCGGTTCCAATCGCTGTCAAATAACAATGAAACTTGCAGGACACTGACACCGACAGTCTGTGGGCCGTCACACACTAGACTCAGGGGGGAAGGAGGGGGCGCAGGGGGTTCGCCTACACATTTTTTTTTTTGACAAATTTAGGCCAATTCAGGGGACTTTTTAAAGAATTTAGCACAAAAAGGGGTGGGCTCTCCCTCTGGATCCGCGCCTGAGACTAAAGGCAAAGCAAAGCATTATAGGCCTAAACCAGTAAACCTAGGGCTAGGCCTACCTATTAATTTTATGATTACTGTAAGCCTCACTGTCAGCAAGTGACATGTCAATACCAGCCCAGGGCCCATGTTAGGCACATCACATTTTTTTTTAGTTGTCCTAAATAATTATTCTGACCTTTTTTTGGTAACTGCCGACATGCTAAAATAAATATTTGACCACATTCCACTGTTTTCACTGAGCAAGAAAAATACTGTGCTAGATCAAAATCTGAGCTAAATTGATGAAACAATTCGAACCATAAAAAATGGTGTCCGAAGTTTGGTGAAGCAGCTGAAGAAGACTACGGAGATGAATAATATTGAGTTTTAGTTTTTAAATACAGCAGGGCACCCAATTAGTGCCCCGCAATATAGTAATAGTAGCAAATATACCACATATGCACATAACACAGGCGCGGATCCAGAGGGGAGGGGGCGCACGCCCACCCGTTTTTGCGTCAAATTCTTTAAAAAGTCCCCTAAATTTGCCTAAATATGCCCAAAAACTCGCCCCCGAGCCACCTGCGCCCCCTCCTCTCCCCACAATACTGACTTTCACACGTGGGTGGGGAAGAAACCTTTTTTGTTTCTTTCAAACCGCCGAGTCCGGGAACCGAACCCCGAACTGGCGTGAAAGGCAGCGGTGCTAACCACTACCCTAGGGCCCCCGCCCGTTTTCACAACTACAAAATATATCAGAATTGGATATGAAAATAAGTTGACCGATTCTGTACCACAAGCCTATTTACTGTGGTTTCAATATCGCAACATTTAAAATATAATTTTACATGACATCTTACATTAAAATCAGCATTGGGGGCAATAAAACATGCAAAAATTTGTAGTTATTGAGTGCCACTGGTTCAGACACTTATGTTCTGCTGTCACCATACAGCATGTGCCTTATCTGCATTAGTAGGGTTGTAGTCCAGTGTCAAAGAAAATGAATGAAAAGAAAAGAGAGGGGATTGAAAAGTAAAATTTTTTGAAAAAAGTGCAATGATAGCCGACACTTCTATGTTTTCTCATTTTTATCCAATTTGCACAAAGACTCTCAGACAAAATTAGAGCCTAAGTTAAAATTTTGTTTTTTCAGTTTTACAAAATCAAAAGCATAACAAGTACATAAATACCATCAGTAATTTGTAAACAGTTAAGATGGTCAGTATATGTGAGCCAAGATTTATTTTATTTGTCCATTGTATATTTACCATGTGGGGGCCTGGGGTATTTGTTATGGACAAATTATTTATTTCAACCCGGCTCGCTAAAAAATTCAAGTTTTACTACATGTTTATAAACTGTTACAATGTAGAACTGAAATATAATATTTATTCCATGCAATCTGCCCCAAATTTTTTATTTTATTTTATTTCCCCCGCCCCTCCCCCCTCGAGATTGAATGGTGGCCCCCTGATTATTGATGATCTATTATAATCGATCATTTTGGCACACCAATTATGATGATCAATAATAATTATCAATAATCAATTAAATTGCTGATAAATAAATCAGGACTGAATCACAGTTCCTTCAAATATATTTGCTTCACATCCTCAGTATAAACCTGCAATATGTGACAAAAAAACATCTCTAAATTATGCCAACAACCTATTTTCAAATTTTATTATAATCTTAAAGAACAAAGCATTAACACAAATAACAAAGTTAATTTTCACATTGAATATTGCAAGTAAGACACACTCAAGTATTGTTCATGGAGTTATATTGTAGAATTGATAGGCCTATGGAACAACAGCTATATTCTGATTTTTTTTTTTTTTTACTGTTATCAAGTTTATGGGCAGTCAATAAGGTAGAAATATATCAAGACTGATCAAAGGCAACTAAAATTACAAAATAACACAAATAAATGATTGATGTTTTTTTCAAGATATATTGAGCCATAAATTAAACAAAAATAATTAATAATTAGGACAATATATGTTGCTGTCAACCAAATTGACACACATGTCAAATTGACACACAAATGAAATGCTACTAGGATAGTGATATGTAATATGAAATATATGAATTCCTTTCAAATGTTCAGGTTGAAGATTAGTCTTTCCCAATTCATTTATAATTACATGAATAAGATATATATAAGAATAATTTAGTGAGGAAAGAAAATTAGTAGGTATGTTGATTACATTGGGAAATGTAGGCTGTGAAAATATAGGTTAGAACAGGATCAAGATCTCATTAATGTTTTTGAAGTGATGCATCAAATTTCACATGGACTTCTACTTGTGTTCACATATTTGAAAGAAGTCCTTTCAGCATGATCAGTGGAAATACTTGGAGTTGACATTACAAGGAATGCTCAGCAAACAGTATCCTACCATCTCCACAGTCCATATTTAGTGCCTGAAAATTAAAGATAAATTAAAGGTAGGAAACAGAAATAATTATAAAATATCAGTTGTACCTACATAATTTTTAATGTGCATTTCCAAAATAATGTTGTTTGCTGTAACCTATATATTTGTCTCTATTTTTAAACAGAGACATAATATTTGATACAATTTAATTATGATAAATGACAAGAAAATAGTATACCAGTTCATCTTATGGTATTAAACATTTGATTCAGTGCAGTGAGTTGTGAAATGTTACTGCAATTCACACCCCTCAGTGAATGAAAAAAAAAAATTATGTTAGAGAAAGGGCAACACCTATTTATCATGTATCATTAATGAAAGAAAAAGATGTTTGGTCAATGTGTCACAAAATACTACATGCAATAGGCCTACTGGCCATTTACTAATCGATTAAATTTGATAAGCAAAATATTCTATATCATATTGTAAGGATTTATTATGACATTTAATATTGTTTGATAATTGAAATAAAATAGTTTAAAAAAATCACAAAGTCTACAGAAGATTACTTGAAAGATTTCAAACTTTTGAAGGCATTCAGGGTAACATTTAGCTGATTGTATGATTGAATAACCAGAAGAACATATGGTGAAAGTAGGTAAACCAATATCTAGAGGCAAAGTCGACACAATATGTAGGCCTACAGAAACTTGAGTAACCAGGTAATTAAATAACCAGACTAGAATGCTGTTCAATATAGAATTGACTGACACAAAAGGGGTGAGTGCAGGCATGATGTAGACCATTGGCATTGTGCCACTAAAGGTGTATGTATCATTATTATTTTGGTATTCCTCATGTCACCAACCTTTCTCTGCTGTTGAAACAACATTAGCCTACGGCAGTGTCTAGTCTCTGCTGGTGAACTAGTTTGATTGAATAAACTACTCGAGACTAAGTCTTTTTCGTCCAATCCTGGAAATACTAGGGTAGCCTTTTTTCAATTTTCTCATTTGCTATTCAAATTTTTGTGTGTAATTTTCGTGGATCATTTTTTCATCTTCTCCCAACATCGCTGAAAATTTTGTGGAATTTTGATATGTATTTGGAAGTTAGACCATTTGGCATACATGTATTAAATTAAATTCTTATTTCAAGGTGATGGAGAAATGACAGCTGTAATCTAATTTATTACATGCCAAATCATAATGGGCTAACTTTGATAATTAATACACAACAAAATCCCACCAAATTTCCACGGATGTTGGGGGGAGATGAAAAAAAAGATCTAAGAAGAAATCGTTTAAAAATTTAAAATAGCGAATTGAAAAAAGACTACTCCCAGAAACTGGTGTCCAGAACAGACTCGACATGCTCTAGAGTCTAGTAGTACTGTTAATTATACCCTGCAAAGCCAAAAAGCAGTATCTGATTACCTTAAAATCAAGCAGATACTGCTGTTTTGACTTTCCATAGCTGACTTTGCCCCGTTCCACAGACGTGCAGTGCGAGACAGCTATCCTATCCAGACTTGACACAGTAGGCCTACTACTAGATCTATAGTCTAGGCCTACTATAAAAGTAGGACTTTTAGGGATGCATCGGGGGATAGAAGGAATGTGAAAAATAATTGTTGCCACAAAAGTCGGAAAAAAAGTTGTGAAACCAACCAAAACTATAGCCACACCCCTCGGATGGTGCGTCCCTTATATAATAAGGGACGCACCATTTGATATCTGGGGGGGGGGGGCCTAGAGAATTTTTCTTAAAAATAGTTTGTCGCCACAAAAGTCAGAAAAAAAAAGTTTGTTGAAAATGTGGGCAGAAAAAAACAGTTTGTTGTCGAAATTGATGAAAAATATGTTGACCAGAAAAAACACCAAATGGTACCCTACATAATAGGGAAAGCATACGACAAAAAATATCTTCGACTAAACATTGTCGGACGTTGATCGCCAAAAAAAAAAGATTGTTTTCTCTTGGAGGTAATAAAAAAGTTTGCAAGCAACAAAAACTCTAGCCCCCCCTCCAGATATCTAATGGTGCGTCCCTAAATAGTACCTATTTTAGGCTATAGTATAGATGTCCTACGCCCAATACTGGCAATAGCAACTACATTTCTGCTGTCTGGCTTTTAGCATTTGGCTCTCCTTTTTAGGGGGAATATCCTAGAAATCTGATGACGCCTAGATGAAGCGATTATCACCAAATTCAGCAACCATTATTATCTAGTCATTTGGCAACAACCCTGAAAATTTTGCGAAATTCCATCGAGTATTTCAAAAGTTAGACCATTTGACATGTAACGCAATTCTGAGAATAAACCGGAATGAAGTTAATGGGTTATAGAGGAGCGTCATAAATAGACATTTACTACATGTCAAATGGTCTAACTTTTGAACTATATAATATTTTTTTATGAAATTTTCAGGATTGATGCCAAATCATTAAAAAATGGGGTTTACAAAATTTCATGAAAATCGGTTGAGAATTGACTGACTGGATACCGAAAAGCTAACTTTCATTTTGGACCATCCTCCACCGTCGGACAGACTGTAGCCGAGGTCTAGGACCACGAGACCTTCAGACTTGGCCCTTACATGATATGAGGTGGGGGAAAACGTCTCGCTAAATAGGCCCAATGGTGCGAACTGACTATGGCACCTGCTCTGAGAGCCCACATTGTTTGATCGCCAAACTGATTGCCGGCGTGGACGGTAGCCTACAATCTACATCATCACATGACGACATGTCATGTGTCAAATGGTCTAACTTTTAAACTATACAATATTTTTTTACAAAATTTTCAGGATAGATACCAAAAAACTGGAGAAAAGCGGTTGAAAAATTTCACGATAATAGCTTGAAACTTGACTGAGCAATCAGCGAAAAAGTGTGTCCCAATCAGACACTTTCAGGGACTGAGTGCTGGAGTGAGATAGTGAGCCTGTCATGCCTGTCAAAAAATGTCATGAGCACGACCATGAATAAAGTAGTCTTACCGTCAAACTTGGCAGATATTCACTGTAAAATCGATGTCATTTGTTTCATTATTATCTTCGTCATCATCAACCCTATCAGGGAAAATCTTAATTGCCGATAAAGATTTGAAATCTTGAACTTATTGAGTTGATGTCTCAATCAGCTGTCAATAACCCAGTGTAACCTGCTGTGTTGTGGTTACGTCATCAAAACCTGTTGACATCGCACTGACGTTTTTCACACATGATGTATCTAACTGTGGAATTTTTACGCATTTTTGAAAACATGTCATTTAATTCAATTGTAACTAGTTCGTAAAAAAAAAAAAAAAAAAAAAAATTATCATCACTATCCTATAATCATTACGGAAATATTAAAATAATAAAAACTGACATTATTTTTGATGTCGCTACCACTTTAAACATAAAAAGTTTAATTTTCAATCGGCATGATTAAATGTGGCAAATGTGTCGAGAACAAGGTTAACACACACGGCTATACGTCCATGCGGGGAACCAACTACGGTTGCTCACATCTCTAATTTATGTAAACTGCCATTGTTCTCAAAACAAACCAGATCAATTTCAAATGAACAAATTATATATCTTCGTTGAGCCAGCCTGTGTCGCTCTGTAATATGGAAAATAAAACGTAATAGTCAATAAGGCACATCATCAAACAAATTTCATAAGAAGCGAAATCAAATGTCAGTGCCGAATTAGTACAGACTTCTCGTCTCGGTGGAAGCTGGTATAATTAAGTAGGTCTAGGTTGACTAACGTTAGGCCTTTTAAAACAGATGCCAGTTGGTTGGTTAAGTAATGTATTCTATTTAAATTGTATTAATTATATTACAAGCGAATTCTCAGATGCTACATGTGCGCAATTCGTCTCAGACATGTCAGAGGCAACTATCTCTTTCCCGATTTTGACAGCTGCCATTTCTCTGATGTCACGTGAACAAACACAGGCCAAGTCACATGATGCTACAAACGTCACTTAAAACTTGGGACACTGGCCACACTCATGACACAAGTTCTCTCAACAAGCTGCCAATGGATATAGGCCCTTATAAGAGTCATTACATGTTTTTCTGACAATTAAGTACCAATACGGAATAATCTTCTCTTTATTCAAGCTAATTTGTTGTACCCTACCACTTAGTATCGCTACTCTGTCCTCGCTATGTTCAATTGTTGGTCATATGTCGAGTCATATATGGACTCATTACAATGAACTTGGAGTAAAAATCATTTCCTCTCATTAGATCGTGAGTGATGACATGACCGTGTTTGTTTAGAGTGATCATACGCATTGGTAAACAAGTCGATCAGCCACGAATTATTCTGTTAAATATGCGTAACTAATAGGCCTACAGCAAATTGTGACAGAAAATTGTTATGTTTTACTTCACTATATGAATTTACATAGCAATTTGTAAGAATTTGGGATCACAAAGGAGTAGCCTACCGGTAATCGCGCTATACAGGTGATAATCCTTCTGTACGCTAGGGCCTGTCATATATGACAAGTTAAGTTGACAAAAGACTAGCGAATTATAATCTTCTCGGATTATGATCATGTTATAAATATGATAATCTGTTTGTTTACATCGCTTTTACGCTACGCCTATCTGTATTAAACACACATAGACCGTACATATCCTGCGTAGTTGAATGATTGTTGCACGCCAAAGCGTGTTTGTTTAACCTTGTGGTTCCTATAGACCATCAGCTTAAAGGTACACACTTCGAAGTGATGAGACTATAAAATTGGCTATAAGGCCTGATTTATCTATTATTGATATTTATTTTGATAAATATCGCCGCCAAAACGACTTTAAAATGCAGTATAGTCATTCAACAATTCTCCAATGTGACCCACAAGTTGCGAGGCATTATCAATCAACAATAGAGCATGCATGTGTCATGTGCCGATCATGTGATCACTGGTGATGTGGCCGTGTCTATTTTTGACAGTTCAGTAAACAAACGAGCAATGGAATGGCTGAGCCGTTTTTCAAGTCAAAAGTGGCCTACACTAGACAGGATTATTACGGTTGGATGATAATTGTGGCTTACTTTAACTGAGATGTTAACATATCTATAGTTTCAGAAGCCGGATGTGGGGTCGGTAGGCTATAGGCCTACCTGAGGCTGTGGGGTTATCTGCAGCTTGGTAGGCCTACTGTCATGTTGGCAGATTCCCGCCTTGCGGCACAGACTGGCGGTAGCGCGCACCGGCGAGGACGACCCTGCCCAGCAACACGAATAATTCACCCGATGCTGTTTTAATGTTGGGCCAGCGTCGAAGACGGTGGACCAACATTGAAACAGAATTGGGTGAATGCCTCGTGTTTGCTAGGTGTGTATATTGGCGCGTATTTTTCATACACATTACCACCATACAGCTGCCACATGATAGCTACACGCGGCGGCATAGGTGTGGGTCTGTGGTGTTGTCTGGTTGTACGTGTATCTGAGCCGACCTGAGCTGGCAAACTATCAAGCGTGTGTTCTCACTGGGCACAGCATCTCAGAATCTGAGATGACGATGAATTTTTGTCAGGCATTTTTAAGTAAACTGTTATAGTAGGCCCTATATTCATTCTGTGAGAAAGGCGATCTCCCCCTACAGGCTCGTGGGTGTGGCGCTGGTGACAGCATGATGTGGTTGATGTGTTTACAACTGAACTTTGTCAGACTCTCTCGGTTTGCGTACGCCACCTTCACGTGACCAAAATTAGCATATGGCGTGTTTATACAAAATTCAAATGGCGACAGTTTGAATATCATTCGGCCATACAATCATTAAAACATCTTATATGAGAGTCCTGAATGATGCAGTATGGCCACATATACACGGCATTTTGTATCATAATTAAACTGAAAGTCATGTTTTGGAAACTCTATACCAGAATATACTTCAATGTAGGAACCTTTAATTATTGCTGTAACACTGACTTACAGTGCTAATATAACTTCCCATAATTTAACAAATTATTAAGGAAATGGGAAGTTGACTTAAATTGTGTTGTTTTATCTTGGCAGTATAAACTTTCACACTAAGCTGTCATTGTAAGTTCGCGCTCTGCATATTATTTTGAGCTGTAGGCTCCCTATTAACAAAGAAAGACGGTTGTAGGAGTTAAAACACTACACACCGTTGAGAATGCAACCAACCGAAGAGGCGCGACTTAAGGAAGGGCCATGACATAATAAGGCGAGTGATGGCAATTTGCACTGATGACAATGTTTAAATGTTGAGTTAACATTGTATGATTTATCTCACAAACGCTAATCCTTTACGTGATCCAGTCCGAACTCAGTGGATGCAGCCAGCGCTGACCACTTTTGTGGATCCAGCCAACTCCGGTCTTCTTAGTGGATCCAGCCAACGCTGGTCCCTTGTTGGATTCAACCAGATCTGGTCCCTTTATTAGGTCCAACCAGGGCTGGCCCACTTAGTGAATTATGCCAGTGCTGGTCCCTTGGTGGATCCTGCAGTGCTGCTCCCACTAGTGGATCCAGCGACAACTTGTCCTATTAGTAGATTCAGTCCAGCGGCGGATCCAGAGGGGGGCTCAGCCGGCGTGCGCCCCCGTTCAGGGACCCAAAAACAACTACCATATTTCGGCCGAAATATGGTCTAAAATAGAGCATACAAGTGCCAGCTCTGGTGTGTATAAATTCTTGCAAACATCGGCGTCCCCCCGTCTGCTAATTCCTGGATCCACCACTTCAGTCACAACTGGTCCTATTAGTAGATAGCCACAGCCTCTACCCTCAGTGGATCCAGCTACAGCTGGTCCCATTAGTGAATCCAGCCGCCGTTGGTCCCTTAATTGATGAATATAAAACTGTAAAAGTGTGAATTTTTTTGTTGATTCTGGGACTGGCCCGTTTTTCGAGTCCTTTTATGATTTGGGACTGAAAAGTGGTGGTCCTTGTCCAGAATCGCGGTCGGTCCTCTTTCCGAATCTGATAATACATTATGTGAATAAGGAAAAAATTAGGACTGAAAAAAGCCTAAGGTGGTCCTATTCCAGGATGATCCGCTTTGTGAGGCGGGCCGATACCGGGTCTCCACTGTATATCACTATTTATCACTTCAAGGCGATCATTCCATAGCCTAAGTCGCACATATATTCCCAGTTTTTTTGGTGGTCATGGCTATCTAGACTCGAATGATTGCGCTCAGTACATGGACTGTCACATATCAGAACAATTTAAATCCACCCCTGGTACCTAGAGGATTAAAATCGCTATGTTAAGTAACATTACAATTAATGCATTTTGTGTACTGTATTGTAGAACTTCCAAAATGGTTGGTGACTAATAGACATATAGCTGCTCGACGTAATTAGGTTGCCCATTGTGACGATAATAATATGCCAGTAGGCCTACCTTAATTTCTCTCCTTTTTAGGAAAATGCTTATCTGCACACTTTTCAATATAAATAACAGTAAAAAGAGTGGATTTATAATATTCCCATTAAATCACTCTTTGAAGTTATCACTGAATTGTTTCTATAGTCCAATAGCCAAGTGGTCTAACCTGGGAATGGTTTGTACTCGTGAGGTTTTATGGTATCTTTGGTTTCCTTAGGGTCCATAGATCTTTGTCAATCCCAGATTGGTATACTCGGGTATTTTCATAATAACTGGCATAAATCTATAATGGCCGACATTACCACTGAAAATAATATTAATTCGGTCGTATTTGGTCACATATAGGTGGTTTTAACCAGTATTCTACTGCTGATTCTCCTAGCAGTTGTCTGGTTGCCATTGGCAGTTATTTGTATTATGAACATATCAGTGCCATTCTCTGTCCGTCAGCTGTCCACAACCGTCATCCACATAGCACTAGTTCTAGAACAGATCTCTTTGATTTCAATAGAGGCTACAGCCCTTGTATTTTTTTGGCATGTTTTAGTCTATACTGCGCTGTTGTTAGAGAAAATGTGATCAAGGGCGCGTCTTCTGAACAAAATGGCTGAGATATACAAATATCAACCAGCCACTAAGCACGTGCAAAAAGAGAAGCGTCCAGAACTAAGATTACCGTTATAGTCCGGGAGAGAATTCCTGTAAGAATTTCAAAAGCTGAAATCAAATGTAACCATGGTTTGACTTGATAGGATGGTATTGGTAATACACGTATGCACCTTCTAGAACTACAGGTAGGCCTAGTATGTAAGACTACAATCAAATTGTGGTAGGTTAGGGGGTGAATTGCTTGGTAGGCCTACTCCCAGAAAAATTGAAGTGGTGTACATTGACAATATATTTGTCACTACTCATAAATTTTAAAGGTTCTGCCACCAAAACGATTTTTTTTAAAGTTTTATATTTATACAGAACAACATTGTAACAATGTCTAAACTATGAAGGTCAACAAACATCACAACCGCCTGCCAGTGATCTTAGGAAGTGTTTAGTTATTACATCATATGTACAGTCATGCTCACAAGTTTGTTCAAATTTGGGAACATTTGAGCCATTTTGGAGTCAAACTACATAACAATCTGCTTTATATTTCATGTTTAAATCATGCTAAAGTTTAGTTGGTGCGATACATTAAAAAAAATATTGAGTTCACAGCCATGTTCTCTCACGATTTTGAAAGTAATTATCAATCAAAGTACAGTAGATATACTCACTACGTTTTGAAAAATAATTATCGTATTCGGATTTAAGCAAAAGTTGACCTTGTGAGCTTGTTGTCATCACTGATTACAAAACCCTATATCATGACAGCCTGCACAAATAAATTTTCAGCTGTGTTATTCAACCCACAAAATCTCGTCAAATGACCGAAATAGATATATAATAGCTACAGACGACATATTCAATACATACATAAACTAGACGGAGCTTCTGAAATAATATCTCTAATTCGAGGCACACTCGGATATAATATTTGTCAGCAAAGCGCAGGCCTAACGTCACCTTTTCATTTTGTCCATACATACATAAAACAAACTTTTACTTGATACTAATTATTAAAGAATCGTATCATCATACTTTATTTCAATAGAAATAAGACATTCATGACTGTACATATGACTTAATGCAATATTTTATTTCAATGCGAATAAAATAATTAAATTACCATGATTATGTTTACACTGCAGATATATTTCTGAGGTGGGTACCAGATATACATTTTTTTTTTTAAATGAACCTCACAGTAGACAAGTTATTTATAAATGTAAATATACATATATAAATAACTTGTCTACTGATATTTATTTTTGATATATAGATATATAATAATATAGATTTCAATAATTAAAATACATTAGTGGAACATAAGATTACCCTAGTGTAACAAACCTCTCAAATGTTTTAGCCGAATAAACAACTAATAAACAGGAAGAGAGACAAATTTGCAGTAAATTTGAACAAATGACTTATGCATAAAGTAGAACAATATGAGAATAGAGATATAACAGTTTCTTGTGTAGGCCTATATTTCAGAAACAAGCAGGACAGTTAAAATTTATTGAATGTCAGGGAAAACTTTAGTTTTTATTGATTAGCAATTTTCTTTTCCAAGTTGCAACTTGTTAGACATTCTTATCATTGATGTATAAATATTTTGCAAATCAATTAAAAATTTGATTAGCAAATGGGAAGAATTGCGTAGCATTTTGCTATGTGATATTGAACAATTTTTCCCTGAATGTCATAGTACTACGGGTACTGAAAGTATATGGGGTATCAACATCATAGTAAGAGTTGGTTACTAGTATGCCTACTGGCTGAGCAGTATATGCCAGTGCATATTCGCCTTTAAATAATTTTCGGTCTTTAATGGACACTAATGAGTTCAGCAATTCCAGCTTTATAATAATGAAAAAATAGAAACAAACAATTCAGCAGCACAAGGCTTATAATTATTATATACAGCACAATTTATCATTATGTTATAGACACAGAAATTATAGATTTCATAAAGGGTTTCAAAGAGGCAATATATATTCAAAACGAGGCATCATAAAAGTACACCGGTGAATGGTGACCACAATAAAAAAGAGGGTTCTAGAAGTGATCCCTACCACATTTAATTTAAAACAATTCTGACATAAACCCCCCCTCTCTTGAACACCCCTGCAATATGATGCATATCATGTAGGCCTACATACACATACCAATGTTGGCAAACATTTAACTCATTACCACTCAGTTATTGGCAAGCTAAATGAGTCACAAATGTGACTAAATATATGTAATATCTCACTTCAAATTATACTGTCCAAATAAAATTGGAAGGTATTGTCTAGATTCTCATTGGAAAGATTCACCAGTCAACACATCAATTCAATACAAAAACAAAGTTTCTTAGTGGCGTTGCTCACTAATATGTTATACGTTGGATAAACTGTGTGATAAATCTCGGGTGGGTACAAACAGACGCTTATCATGTTTTCTGAAGATAGGCCGATACAATGTAACTGTTGGTGTTTTTATTGTATTATATTTTACAACATTCAAAGAGCTTGGTATCAAAAGACACATCAGCCATTGTAGAAATAACGGCATGTATAATGCATCAGTCTTTCATTTATCAGGATTGTGAATGCTCATTAGTCAAAAACTGCTTTTGATGTGGTCTGCACCCTGCAAAAAAATTAAAGGTCTCTTGGCAAATGAATAGGAGCGTATTAAACAGCTCACCTTTTATTTTCACATGAGACGGACAACATATACTACTGTACAAGTGCTACCTAAAAACTGATAGAAAATAAATCAAATATATTATTGCATGGCCTGTAAGTTTGTTTTAGCTTTTTAAAAGTAGTATTACATACCACAACAAAACATTTTCTGGAGATGGTACCAGCTTCATGTTTGTACATGAAGCGTCAACAACCAGGAAAAGTCAACAATTGGATAATATGTCATCATGTGTAACCCATCAGACATGAGACAAAAATATAATACATGATCAGGAGATAAATAAGGGCAAACATTATCATCACATAATATCCCGAACAGCTAAGCTATGAATAACCACTTACTAATTAAATACTAGACGAAAATCGACATGACTGGAATTGAGATTTATGACCTTTCTTCTATCTTTCCCATAATGTCAGTTATCATGAAATTATGATGTAAAGTAGTCCTATCTAACATGACATGTCAAGAAGAGACTCAACACTTGCCGCATGTCTCTGACGTTATTCATCGTTTGGCTGGCTTTCCAGCAAACACAAGAAATAGAATCAATGTTGGTTCAACGATGTTCCAGCGTCGTAGACAGTGGACCGACGTAAAACCAGCGTTGATTCAACGACTTGTGTCAGCTGGGACGTTATAGGTAGGCTGCCTTAATTCAGTATCCTTTCTTCACTCTTTGAGGCAGTAAGGTATCTTGAGCGCTTTTCAAAAGAGCCAACAATCCCAAGCGTTTTGTTTTCTTCTTAAAATAGTTGGTAACTATATCACTATCAGTGTCTTCTGAAACATAATAAACAAGTCATGTAATATTTATTTGAAAAACAATTGCAAAATGTATAGCTTAGCCCTATTTTGTAAAGCTGTGGTTATGTTACAACAATTATTATTATTAATTCAAAGGAGCAGAGTTCTCCCCTTTCAATGGTCAATAATATACGATGTACATAGAGGATTCAGCTCGGGCTTAGAACATGATCACTATCAGCTTATCCCCAACCTTTATTTTGTTGTTATTTAATTTTTAGTGCACTTTCACACATATCAAATTACAAGGTTGTATCTCCTAACACCAGATGTAAAAATTTATGAAGGTGCCGTAGTCCGGGACTAGTGGTTCATGTATACTGTAAAGGTTAGTCAAGTTTCAGAAGATATGTATATCGTAAATAATGGTAAAATTTAGTTAATTTCTGCTTTGCACCCCTAAGACAACTCGAACTTGAGGTGAATGTGTACCTTAAGTTGTTTGTGACATAGATATTAACTTACCGTAACCTAAAAAACAGAGTTAAACAAACTTAATTCCAGACTCTGCAAGTCACAAGTTCATATATTCTATTGAAAAGCTTCTGAAAAGCAGAAAGACTGTCGCGGCCATCTGGGAAAATTTACTACATTTCTAGCTCATGTATTTCAGAAACTGGTGATCAAAAATATGTGTGGACGGATGTCTGGCTAAGCCACTGATAAGGTGAATATATCAAGATATACTGATGTTGTAAAGTGGCTGTTGGGAGTGGCGGCAGATACATCATTCCTAGACTGTCTTCACCATGTCTATTCCTGTCATTGACAATATTTAGACATTGATTATCGTTGAACATCTCAAGTGATTATTATTGGGTATTTTATACATGGCTTTCACAATCCCACAGAAATATCGGGACCATGTGATATTCTTCAGTTTGTCAATCTTGTTGTTCTTAGTCCAATACATATGAAAAAGTGTGTTTACCATGGATACTATTAGGATCTTACCATGCTGTGGTGCTCCTGTTGCAACAGATGTAGGTAAAACATTCTCGTTAGCTGACAATGAAACAAAATAAGAAAACGGAACCAGCCACAAACAGACTGTGAAGAAAGCTAAGACCTGAAACATGAAAGCATTGATTAACACATTAATTTTAATTTTTCCACAAAAGTTTTATCTTTGCCAAATACAATACATGTATCAATGTTTTTTATTAACATTTATTACTATTACATTAATATAACAATAATGTGTGCTTGGAGGACAATGAGTTGATTTGAGACCTGATTTGGGGTAAAAGAGCTAACTTGGTGAATTGATCACCTTGGGATCAACTCACAGTGGTAGGGCTCTAAGTGTACAAGGAGGACCTGAAATTAACATATTAACTGGCCAAGCACACATTATTATTTTTATTATCCTCACATGGCTTTATATTCACAATACACATTTTATTAATTTCATTGGCAGCGTTCAATTGACACTGCCAAGAAGATCCATTTAGACGCTGCTGCTGACAATCGATGCTCTTGTGCCGTGTGTGGACAGTGAAATGTGCCCCATCTGCACGAAATGAGTCGCATGTCGGCTCCCTACAAGTTGAGAAATTGGGCAATATGCATGATATGGGCTAATATTGGCGAATTTTGTTTTTTGTCAAATTTTGATGCTTTAAAACCGAGAATTATCATTTTAAGGCCAGAAATGGGTTCTACGCCCCCATATGAGTCAGAAATGACATATCAAATAATTGTGTTCATCAGATTTTTTGTTAATTTCTCTTTTCAAAATGGCCGCTGGTGGCCATCTTGGATTTTACCCATTTTAAAAAATGCTCAAAGTTACCCAAAGTTAACCCGGCAGATTCTGAAAGTAGACATCCTAGGCTATAAAAATCAATCGTTAAAAGCAAAATATACAAAAATTCCAGGTTTGGCCAAAAAATCCTGTTTGGCCTTAAGGAACTATTTTTTTATACTATGAAGAGCTTACGATCAAATTTTTGCCATGACTTTAAAGCCTTTTTTCTCCATTTTTACTTTTTGAAATATTGTTCTTGGTGTCATATTAAAGCTCCAACTCTGTGCTATCCAATAGTACCATTAACTCCATATTTTTTTTCCCGACATGAGACTCGTTATGTACAGATGGGTCACATATATTGATAGGAATAAATAATAGGGATTGAGAAGTCACCAGATAAAGGGGTGTAATGGTTGTCATTTTTTCTTATTAGTTTTCTTATCTACTATAGATCTGGTGATATTTGTGAGGTTTTAATATTCGCGAATTTCGTGAGGAGGATATATTAGCAAATTCACAAATCTCACAAAAATTCTTATGATAATACTGCTACCTATCATAGATAATGATAAAATTGGCCAATTCTAGACTTCCCGAAAAGTCTCCAGATCACAAATTTGCGTATTTCTTATTTTCTAATTTTTTTTTTTATTACTTTGATTATTTTATCATTTTCTATTCACTTGTTTAAATATGTGGGTATAGAATGATGCACAACTGGCAAATCATGGATATAATTTACTAGATATATAATCTAAATCAAAGTATGGTACCCAGCACAAAGCACTCTGTACCCTTACCAGTGACTATTATTAGTAGCCAGTGACTACATGGTCACTGACTAGGACCTGTACTGTATTACTTTTATGGGGGAGAGGGGGTGTCCAGAGATATCAAGGTCATTCCTGAATCGCACACCTACTGTTTTTTTATCCACAACTGAACGTTCATATCGAAGTTGAACATTGTACTATGGTTAATACCAAAAAGCCACACAAATAAGGCTTAATAACGACCAAGACACAGAATACTTATAACAAAATTAAAATGCGGGTTTTTGTCACATTTTCCTATTATTATTTGTACATGTATATGCAAAACAGGTTTGCAAATTTAATATTTTAACAAATTTAGAAGACATTCTGAAAACTATTTTTATATAGATGATAAAATTTATTGGGCAAACATTTATATTCACCTTTTCAATTTTTCGGTGAAAAATGTTAAAGTTAAAGCTACACAATCAGGCTAAAATCATCCAAAAATAGACGATTTCAGCTTGATTGTGTCGCTTTAATGTATATATAATTTTTTTAATATTCGCACCCTCTATTTGCTATCCGTGATTCTGTGTAGCTACCATTACCAGGTATCTAAAAGGCAGTTTATATATGTAGGCCTAGACAGAAAGTAATGTATGATTTTCCTAACAACCTAATTAACATGACAAGAAGAACAAAGCGATTTGCAGTACTGATGTTCTTACACAACAGACAAGCAAACACGGAGTCATTTAGCCATTACAGTACTGGTTTAACGTTGGCCCACCGTCTGCGGCCCAGCATTAAACTGACATTTCTTGTTTCCCGAGTAGGCCTGTGCATATTTCAAGAAACCAGTACTATATTGTTGTGATATATATGATTATTATTCCAATATGTTATATTATCTATAGACAAGATAGACTACCGTACAAGTAGTATGTATTGAGAGATTGACTACAGGATATCCCAGCAAACACAAGACATTGAACCGATGTTGTTTCAATGTAGGACCACCATCTGCGATGCTGACCCGACATTGAAACAACATTGGTTCAATGTCTTATGTTTGCTGGAATGCTACCTCTGTAAATGGATGCCATACTGATGAAAAATGAGCGAATGCCAGGTAATGGTTAACAACCAGCATCACTGCAACAAAATAAAATGAAAATTATATTAATAGGTACATTATATTTGTTATAACATAGTATATAAGTAACATATATTTACATGTCCAAGTAAATAATTATTTAACCAAATGTATTCGACAGCACAGGTCTTACTGGGCTCAAAAGAAACTTGGTAGTGTAGACCTAGGCTACTATTATTTAGTAGATCTAATATTTGTCGTTTATCGGCAATCAATTTATGATATGCTGACCTTTGAGATTACAATATTCTAGACTGGATTGGTGTCTTACAAAATGCTTGTCAGGCGAGGAGGTCCATGCAAAATATAACTACAAAATGACAGTATTCCTTATTTGCAGTCACTGCCTGCTTTTAACAATAAATTGGCCTTGAATTGATGCACAAGTCTAGGAATCAGAGTAGCTGTAGCCTGGAGATTATAATTTGCTATTAAATCCAACAACAGCACACAGTGATTGATAATACATGTATGCCCGACATGTTTTTCTTTGTTCACAATTTGTTAGGATCAAGGCTTCAAATTAAATTATTGTTTTTTTCTAGATTTCCCAGTGAAAATAATGTACCCGCCATGTGAAAATTCATACTTCTTCTTACTTTTCCAAAGTCATACCTACTGTATTTTATGGAGCATACCAAATAGTACACACCTCTGAATATATAGTATAATACATGTAATACATAGTGCCAAAAATGCATTCTTTTTATACAGGTCTGTCCATCGGCATTTGCAGGGTAATCAGCTTATGGTTATACATATAGTATGGTCTTTAAAACTTACATAGGCAACAATACTGTTCGCCATGCTCAACCAGAGGAGGGCTGAAGTGTTTGAAGTGGACAGATTATTTATTGCACTTACTAATTTATTCACACGAGTTTAGCTATGGAGGGAGGTGAACATATATTTATATAAAAAAAAAATTCTGTCTACATAGTTTGACCCAAAATCAGACAAGGTCTACATGGTCTAGTAAAATATATGACGAGCAAAGTGAGGCTTGAAATTTTTCAAGGGATAATGTAGCTGATAAGCTTAACTAATTATTTATTTTAGACTAATTTGAGGACTGAAATTAAATTTAAAGCATTTCTTTCTGAAAATACAGAAAGGTATTTGACACAAACACATTGCCACAAGTAAAATATAGTTCAACATAATGTTTTTTTCAAACAAAATTAAAATATAGGTTTTTTATAGCTTATAAAGGCTATTTTCAAAAAAATAAAGGTTACATTTTCAAATATAGATTTTCATAGGTTTTACTTAGACACCAGTATGTGATTTATTTAACTGAGTATTGTGGTTTGTGCTGAATATTTGGTTTATACCTCCAGCCAAAATGAAAATAGGTGAAGAGAGTTCAATAAAAGGGAATGTTGTCAATAATCCTATATAGACAATATTGTTGGCCAGTCCAGTCAACACCAATGTAAATGGCAGATCTTCAAACAGCAAAAGACCAACATAGATCCCTGTGACAGTCTGAAATAAACAAAAACCTTATACAAAACGTTCATCACAAATTAAATACACATGTAATATAAGGACAGCTTTTTATCATGACAATATGTTTTCAATGTAATAATGATCTGTCTCATAAATAAATTAACAACAGTATTTTCAACATCTTTTTGCTGAACATGAAATAAAAATACACAACATTTACATTGTGATAAGAATTTTCAGGAAAATTATCTCTTGTAGGCCAAGCAAATGTGTACTCCGACCATCAACTGTCCTGTGAAATGCTAAACAATCCCTTCGTTAAAATGATAGGTAATTGCTAAGAGTGAGAAATTTTCTGTACAACATATCTATCAAATACAGCACACAGACTTTAAATAAATATATTCCTGTGCCATATAGGCTGAATAGTTATTTAAACAGTCTTAACCCTTTAATCCCTCACGATGCATTAAAGCATCATTTTACATACCTGAAAACAGACTTAATTTTCCTACAACTAGTGGTTTTAAAACGAAAATTTCCAGGAAACTGATTTACCAATATGTGGTAATTTTCTGTAATTTTAAAACCCCATCAAATCATCTTCATCCACTATAAGTCGAGGATTGCGATAGCAATTCGCATTCGCGGCTTGTAGTGGATGATGATGACAATGTAAAGTCAGGCTTGACAGTCTTAAAGGTAGATTATATTACATGTACTCACCCATATCAGATATTTTATAACCTTGCCAGCTGCTACTGTGTATTCTTCTACTAACTCAGCTAGATAGTAAAGACCAGCAGCTGAAAACAGTGTAACAAATTGGTGACAAAAAATAATAATTAACTATTATGTATCCATTCAAATATTTTTACTGTTTATTGTAGGTTAAACAGTGGTGAATTATTATTATTTTGAGAGGCAATTGTACCACTTTCTCTGTGGGGGATATACTGGTAGTCAGCCAGCCACCAACGTCAAAGTTGGCTAGAAAATGTTTTGATGGCAAATCTATGTTACAGCTTAACTGCATAGAAGTGACCTATATAACCTGGAGATCAATGTATGGGTAAAACCTGTTAAGATTTTGTCTCTAATATGTTAAAAACTAAATTTTAAAATGGCCACTGTAGACCTATAAATCCAAGGTCGATAACACGAGCTAGAAAGTTTATATATCTTAATTTCTTTGTTACAATGGTTCTAATTATATATAAATGCCGTATAACGAGCAACTGAACATGTAGGTGTATGGTAGCTAAAAATATATAAAATGTATATAAATTTCGACTAAAAGGTGTGGCCATATATATACATGTTTTATCAGCCATTATCATGATTATGCAGTGAGATATGATTCAAAACATTGTACTTGTATGCATGTATGCACTATTTTAATGCCTTCAACCTGTACACAAAATTATGAGGTAAAAAAACGATCACTAATATATATAACAATTTTAACTATACTGACACTATGTGTAGTATTTACGTTAGTTATCCAGCAGTAAATCTTTTTATGTAGACAGTTTATAGCAACTGCTGATAGATTTTTTAGATAGTGGCAAATCACCCTCTTAGTTATTGGCACACATTTATAAGTTAGCTATTCGCAACAGGATTGCAGCAATGCTCTGCGCTACATACACATGTAGGCATGCAGTGGGCACTGCAGACATGGTATTCTTGCCCTCCAACGTAATGTACAAGCAAAAGAAGTACATCAGTGTCTCTGCAGTACACTATGATGTTGAGAAACTCAGCACGAAATGCCTCCAGTCCATGCAGTACTAGGCGGGTGTCCGCTTCCTCGTGGTCATAGCTGAGCACTGTCACTAGTCCTCTGGAGGTTGATGTAGTCCTATCAATAGGGTTGAACCCGCCACCTACATCCAACTCACAGTGATTTGCTACTTCTTGTGCTCTATTCATTTATCCATTTGACAGGAAGTTAGCAATGTCTGCCTTATTCTCATCCATAACAATGAATTGAATCTATATTTGAGGTAGTGGCACATTACCATTAGCGATCACCTTTCAGGTGGTTTTTCGTCTTTTCATCTCTCTTAGCTCTGGTTTGGGCTTTGATGAAACTAGCACCACAATATCGATCAAAAATAACATCCACCCTGCTTGCACCTTGATGAAAGTGGCCTAGGACAGACTTCGCAGATAGATCAGCATAATCAGCAAATATTCATCATCCAGCTGGTTTTTCCAGGCTTTCAATTGACCGTCCATTAGTACACATGTATCTATGGGAAGATTGTTGTTCACCTCTGGCTTTGCGTGGATTGCTACATCACTTGCTAATATTCCCAGCAGATCAGATTTTGTGGTGCAGCTCATACGTCTATCAGTTTTTGCAAGTGAAAGTGGGATACTGGACAGTTCATGCTTCATGACGTCCTCCACATCAAGAATGCTGGGCATTTAGAGGCCTTGCAAAGTTGAAAAAATACCAGACACCCCAAAAAAATTCGGATAGAAATCACAACCTTATACCCACCCACCTCCTTATCCAATTTTTTTTTTAAACCAATCCTCAACACGATTTATGTCGATTTGATTGGTTTTCCAATTTTCTATCCAATTTCTATCCAAAATGGCCCTGGACCCACCGACCCACTTCCAATTTTTTTTTAATGTTTGGATTTTTTTTAACTTTGTAACATCCCTTAGCAACCTCTGCATAAGGCGTCTGTCTGCTTTTGACTGCTTTCACAGCTGAGTTTAAAGAACATCAAATATTTTTAATTTCTGCTTACTGGTAGTTATTGGAGCAAAGAATGGAACAGTGTTGTCTATCAATCTCTCTGTTACGAATTGATTACCATGATTAACCAGATTGTACCCCGCTGTGTTGATGATAACAACTATTCCTTGTTTTCATCCGATGCCACAACACTGGTAGTTTGTGATACAAGCTGCCTGAAACTGGCCTCCTGATCGAAATTTTGTTCTGACACCTGTAGTTGACTTTTTGAAAAAGACTTTGAATCGTGTGAATTGTTCAACAAGATGGATGGCATCTGCCTCATCATTCTACACCCTTGATGGAAGAGCATCCTTGCTAGTTGATACTGCCTCATCTTCATTATCATCTAGTCCAAGGAATTCCTTAGCATTTGATATAAGGGATATATCACTCCACGTTGCAAAGAACCTGCTGTATCATTTTTAGTGATTCTAATTATACCGTTGGTTACCTTGCATAGCTTGTTGATCTATTCAGTTCCTTGATCAATAAGAATTTGGTTGAATTGCCTGCTTGTTTCCCTCACTACAAAGTTTCTTGTCATAAACGCTGCATACACCTCAGGGCCTGCATTTTAACATAGTATACAAGTCCCCATGGCATCGTGCATATTTGACATGATCCTAATGTTCTCCACCATGGTAGCATTCTTTCTAGGGCATGCATGTGCAACTTCTAATCACTATCCCTATGTGCTCTGATAAAATCAAGTATTACCATTTGGCAGGGCGCTACTAGTGGAATATTGCTGTGTACGCGAGCGTAATATTTGACTATTCGCCCGACCACCAGGGCCTCCAGACTATCTGTGTGTACACTCTGTTGCCTAGTCACCTGTACACGAGATGCTATGGATCACACAGCAGATACAAGACGTTGAATCAATGTTTGGTGAACGATGGTCTAGCGTCGTAGGTGGTGGACCAACTTTTACCCAACATTGCTTTAACGTCTTGTGTCTGTTGGTGAAGTACAGGCGACATAGACTGTTCTATATGCTGGTAGTCTAGCAGTAGACCTTACGGGGGAGGGGCGGGGGGAGGGGTGGGTGGTCGCCAGTTGACACCTGAGGTGGTGATCTGTGATATTTAGCAAGGTGGTTATGCGTAGATATGTAGGCATATGCTGTCATTGTAGACAAATAATAAATATGTTTTCAAGATTTGATGGATAAGTTGTAATAATAGTAATAACATGATTTTTCATGATTTTTTTGTCCCTCTGCAGATGCCAGCGTCCCTCGACTTCGTCTCGGGCCGCTGGCATATGCGTTGGGCCAATAACAAGTACCAATCGGCTGAAAAATCATGTTATTGCTATAATATTATTCCAACAAGCTCCATATAGGTCCCCAAATTTTGTAGTTTGGGTCAATGTTAAACGCTTCATCAAATTCTGTCAACAGATCAGCTATCTCTGGGAGTAGCAGGATGTCGGACAATTTCTTCACCTCAGCTTGATTGATTTCATTATTGGCATCTTTTTCCCGGAACAGATTGTGTATTACTAATGCTTGTTCACTCACTTCTGCTGGGTATCTATCAACAACATATCCACGGAATTACTCCCACTTGGACAGCTCTGTAGTAGGCCTTGCCTTCCATGACAACATATGTCAAATTTGACGCAAATATGCCAGCTTCCACACAAATATCGTCAAGACCAGCACACTCAACAATTTACTTCAAGAAGTTAAAGGGGATGTGTAGTCTGCCCATCAGTACCATGACATTATTATATCTCTCTGGATTTTCCCAGTTTGACACAGTTCTTTTGTCCTCATGTAAAGAGGAATAAATATTTCCCAAGAGGACCACATGTTTTTTTTAGATGAGTTGCTACCCTTTGGACTCGATTCAATAACGTAGTCACAGTATTGTTGTGATCTGCCAGAGCCTAGAGTATTTGGCATCATCCCAATTGTTTGGATGGGTTTATCTATGATACTGCATGCCTCGTTAACATCTGAGCAAAATGGTATTCTTAGTTACCACACTATGCACTTGGGATATTAGCCATGCCATATTCTAAGCATGTGTTACATTGTTTACTGTATCTAAATTTCATTGGCCCAGGTCGACAGCACCAGTTATTACTGGTTTTGGTCTCGATCATTGTGCCTGTTGGTGCTCTGTCTAGTTCATGCATTTTTGTATGATGATGATCATGATGCAAGTTCCTGGTTAGGAACCATATCTCTCTTAATTTTGTGTGTGGTGTACTCTCGCGGTGTTGGGGGACCACGCTGCCACATCATTATCTGGGTACTGTGGAATGTGTTCTTACCAATGATTTCCTCTAAGACATCAATGTTATAAAAACCAGAGTGTCAATGACACAGAAGCTCATCCTTAATTAGCGCAATTTGATTACGAATTAAAATTTCTGAAATTCGTGAAACAGTTCTATGCACAGGCACGAGCTCTTTCAAATAAACCAAACAAAATTTAAATGGGATAAGAATTGAGGGAGGAAAAGCATTTATTGTGAATTGTGGACAGAGTGCCCTAATTAGGTCTTAATTAGGTCATAAGTTAATTAATAATTAAAATTTCTGAAATCTGTGAGGAAGTCTAATGCACGGGCCCGAGCTCTTTCAAACAAACCAAACAGAAGATAAGAATTTCTTGTGAATTGTGGACAGAGTGCCCGAATTGAGTTTTAATTAGGTCATAAGTTAATAATTAAAATTTCCGAAATCCGTGAGAAAGTTTAATGCACAGGCCCGAGCTCTTTCAAACAAACCAAACAGAATTGAAATTGTATAAGAATTGAGGGAGGAGAAGCATTTCTTGTGAATTGTGGACAGAGTGCTCTAATTGGGTCTTAATTAGCTCATAAGTTAATTAATAATGAAAATTTCTGAAAGGCCGGATGAGCTAAAAAACAAGGCAAGTTGGCCAAACTGATGGGGAGCAATTCTTTGTGGAATTCATTCATTCGTCATTCATTTAAATTTTTATCGCCCCTATTCAATGACGGAAACCTTTCTTATCGCCCACGCTCTAGGGTCGGGGTGGGGGGCGATACAAAAGAAAATCTTTCCAAAAAGACGCCAGACAATGCCGGGGCTCACCGAATTTCTAATCATGGAAGAAACTAGAAAGTGTAGGTGTTACTGGCCTGGGGAATACTGTAAGTGTAACTTGTAACTATAAGTCTTGTAACTTGTAACACGGTAGTCATAATGATCACATGTAGGTACGTCCGAAGACGTCATTTTGGTGTTTTTTCAGGATTTATGTGAATTTGTGATACACTGCAATAAAAAACATATTTTTCTTTGTTTGTTTGTTCTTTTTGCTCACTACTACTGGTAGAAATGAAGCCATCATTGTAGAATTAAAAGAGTAAATTTGTTTTGAATGGCACTTTTAGCACCTGTTCTGGGGGTTCCCATGGTTAGATTTCTCGCAATTAAGAAAAATACTGTGCAAGCACTCAAATACCCCTCGACTGATGCAGTGACTCTATGTATGCCAGGTTTCAAGGCAAATAATTGAAAATAAGAACGATTTATTATAATTGATAAAACGAAAATGGCTGCCTCAGCCTCGTTTTCAGTCTCACATGAAAACGGACAATACTAATAGACTCGCAGACCCTGAAAACCTTTATATATACCAGGTTTTGAGAGAAGTCTGAAAAAAAAAATTTAGTCCACAGGTGGCGGCCATTTTGATTAACTTCAGAGAAAAAATTGGAGAGATCCAATAATTATTTTTCAAGTTATCGCGTTAACAAGGAATTATTAAATTAAAAAGTCAAAATGGCCGCTATAGCCTCATTTTCAGTCACACACAAAAACAGACAATGCCAATAGACTCGCAGACCCCGAAAAAACCTATATATACCAGGTTTCAAGGGAATTATGAAAAAAAAATTGAGTTGGAAAAAAAAAAAAATAGTCGCCAGGTGGAGGCCATTTTGATTATTGGGGGAAAGCTGAAAATCTAATCAGGTGATCTCCATACTGATGGGTAGCTTCCCATAAAAAATTGGAGAGATCCAATAATTATTTTCCATGTTATCCCGCTAACAAGAATTGCAGACCCCGAAAACCTATATATACCAGGTTTCAAAAGAATTATGAAAAAAAAAAAATTAAGGCCACAAATAAAAATTTAGTCGCCAGGTGGCGGCCATTTTGATTATCGGTGGAAAGCTGAAAATCTAATCAGGTGATCTCCATACTGATGGGTAACTTCCCATAAAATGATGATAATGTGATAATTACGGACCCAGATGAAGTAGCTGACATGCAGCGAAACTTTTATGAAAAACTATATTCTATAGACAGAAACTTACCGGAGCGTGAACATATAAGGGATAAACTTGATAACCTGAACATCCCCTCTTTACCTGATCACATATCAGAAAGTCTTGAGGGTAAGTTATATATGAAAGAATTAACAGTATCTCTAAAAAATACTAAGAACAATAAAAGCCCAGGTATTGACGGATATCCGATTGAGTTTTGCAAATTTTTCTGAAAAGATTTAGGAAATTTTGTTCTGAACGCTGTAAATTTTTCATATGTCACTGGAAATTTATCAATATCCTTAAAATGGGGGGTTATTACATGTATTCCAAAACAAAATAAGTGTCGATTTTACCTAAAAAACTGGAGACCGATTTCACTGCTTAATGCAGTATATAAATTAGCAGCATCATGTATTGCAAACAGAATTAAACCAGTTCTTGGTCAAATTATTAATGAAAATCAAAAAGGGTTTATTAAGGGAAGATATATTGGAGAGAAAATTTGTATGGTATATGACGCATTGTTTTACGCAAAACTACAACATAAACCCGGATTACTCCTTCTCATCGATTTTGAGAAGGCTTTTGATCCGATATCTTGGAATTTTTTACAAGAAGCTTTAAGCCAATTTAACGTTGGACCCTCCATGCAGAAATGGATTTATTTATTTTATAATGATATTCAATCGTGTGTTTTACAAAATGGTTTTCTATCGCCGTTTTTCCCTATTAGCAGAGGCTGTAGACAGGGCGACCCACTTTCACCATACCCTTTTACACTAGCGGTGGAAATATTAGCTATAATGATCAGAAATAATACGAAAATAAAGGGCCTCCGTATAGATGGTTTAGAGATTAGGTTAGTTCAATACGCGGATGTCACCCAAATTTTCTTAGATGGATCAGAAGAAGCATTTGATTTAACATTAAAAGTTTTGGAAGAATTTAGATTACTATCTGGATTAAAAATTAATATGGAGAAGACAAAGGCTGTTTGAATAGGATCAATGATCAATTCTAACCTAAGGTTGTGTTCCAAATATAATCTAGACTGGGTGATATCTGGTAGTTTTAATGTATTAGGAATAAATATGAACGGCGACTTATCTGATATTTAGGAGAATAATTTGACAAAAAAACTTAATGTAATTCATTCTCTATTGGCTAGATGGGGTTGGCGATGATTATCGATAATGGGTAGAGTCACTGTAATAAAAAGTTTATCTCTTTCAAATCTAGTATATTTGTTTTTATGTCTTCCAAACCCACTTTACCCGTACTTAAAGATATTAATCATCTTTTTTATAAATATATTTGGCAGGATAAACCAGATAAAATAAAAAGAGATATGTTACAGCAACCATTTATAGGAAGAGGTCTAGGTATGGTTAACATAGAACAGTTTTTAAAATCACTGAAATTAACTTGGCTGAGAAGAACTATTAACATATTAAGGAAAGTCTTTCTTGGCAATTACCAAATTATTAAAAAAAGTCCCTTTTTATGGGCTTTTGGTAGTAATCACTTAAAAACTCATAAACTAATTCGTAACATTTTACCAACTGATAAAACTTCACCCAGGTTTTACCATGGGCAAACTAGTGCAGCCTTCCCCAGACATCTCAATTCTTCGAGATGCCCACATTGTTCTGTCCAACTGGTCTTAATGATGTCCTCCAGAACTTCCTCATAGGGCAGTGGACATAGTCTATTTTTATTTTCTGCATTTTTTTACAAAAATTCAAAAATGGCACCTGCGTAAAAAAAATTATCAGGAGGGGCCACAGCATGCCTGTTCCACTTACCTCTTCAAGCACTTGTTGCAACAATTATGGGATTAAAGGCAAGAGCTGGCATAATTTTTCATAATTGCGAGAAATCTAATGATGGGAACCCCCGGAAAAGATGATAAAAGTGCCATTCAAAGCAAATTACTTTTTTTTTTACAATGATGGCTTCATTTCAACCAGGAATAGTGAGCAAAAAGAACTAACAAACAGAGAAAAATATGTCTTTTATTGCAGTGTATCACAAATTCACATAAATCCTGAAAAAAACCCACGAAAAAACCCATTATAATGACTTGTTTCAAACAGTGTTTGAATGTGCCTACTGTGGAAAGTGGTCAAATATTTCTTTTAGCATGTCGGCAGTTACGAAAAAAGGCTCAGCATAATATTATTTAACAATTTTAAAATTTATTGAATCTAGATCTACCTACAGTCTGTTTCACCAGGACCTGGGAGTAGCCTTTTTCCAATTTGCTCGGTCACTCTTTATAATTTTTTAGCAAAATTTATCTCAGATTATTTTTTCACCTTCCCCCAACATCCCTGAAAATTCGGTAGATTTTTTTTGTGTATTAGCGAAGTTAGACCATTTGGCATGTAATAATTTTTCAAAATGACAGCTCTCTTTAACACCATTGCCGTGAAACAAGAATCCTATTACATGCCAAATGGTCTAACTTCCAAAATACACAACAAAATTGCACCAAATTTTCAGGGATGTTAGGGGAACATGAAAAAATGATCTGAGAAAAAATTTGTAAACAAATTTTAAAGAACGACCGAGCAAATTAGAAAAAGGCTACTCCCAGGTTCTGGTGAAACAGACTGTAGTCTATCCAGCTATCACATAAAAAAATAAAATGATTTATTTTATTAGTCTAGGCCTAGTCTACTTGAATCTAGACTTGCGAGTTGAGTACTGTAAACAGTAACGTTAAAGACTAAAGTAAATACGTTAACGTTCATGACGTTAACTGTACAGTTAGTCTAGGCAGACTAGGGCCTGGCGGCTGGCCCTAACGAGTAACGGGTTAGTAACGTTAGTTGTAAATGTAAAAGTGTGAGAAAAGTCATACCGATTGACAAAGTTATGAAACATATCTGAATTATTAATGACAACCAGCTCAAGAGATACATAAACCACATTTTCAATTTAAAAATAAATATAGTAGGGTCTAGTCAAGCCGAAAAGCCTCATAAATACGTCAGCACATTGGTCGGAATGGCTGTCAATTGTATATCATTATATTATCGCCCATTCTGCGCCAAGAGCGCCACTTCCGGAAATGAGGGAACCGCTAAAACAATGGCCATTTGGTTACATTTCCCTGCATAGAGTCATTCACTACTAGTTTCCTGGTGGGAATACTTATTTCCACGGCGATCCCTTGATGGTTCCTTCCAATCTCTTGGCAAAATATGCAGGCTTATGTGGTTTTCATTTTTGTGATAGATCTACTTGGCAAAAAACACACCTACCTCCCCATCTTAACTCAACTCTGTTACGGACAATTTTGTGTAATTAGAAGTTACTAAAAATGTGTACCAAATCCAAAGGCCTAACTTTATTTTGAATTGAATTTACAAATAGTAATATTATTAACTGGAAGGGAAATTTAACGCATATACGTCAATTGTTCGCCTCCGCCATCACATGAGGCCCATGTAGGCCAACTCTATTATCTCCTCTCCGCCTGACCTGGATTTTTCTGAGATATCGTGATGACAAACTAAGTTTGATAACAATTAGATGCACCACTTTTATGGAATGAAATGACAAAACCAATATGGCCACCGTAGTCTCGTTTTCGTTCGCTCTTGAAAACGGACAATACCAGTAGATTCGCAGACACCGAAGACCTATATATACCAAATTTCAAAGCACTACTGTGAATTGTGAAAAAAAATAACCAAGTAAAAAAAAAAATTAGTTGCAAACTGGCAGCCATTTTGATTATTGGTGGAAAGCTGAAAATCTAATCAGGTCATTTCCATACTCATGAGTAACTTCACATAAAAAATTGGAGAGATGCAATAATTATTGTCCAAGTTATCACTTTAACAAAACATTTTTTTGAAACTATGACCTTGACCTTGACTTATGACCTTGACCTTAGGTAAAAACCTTTTGCCGGAGGGGTTGAACGTTTGTATAAATTATGAATTTATTCTGTTGGACCATGTTGGCGTAGTAGCCAAAGCTGGCGGCGTACATACGGCGGGTCGACAAAATCAATATGGCTGCCGTAGCCTCGTTTTCGGTCGCATATGAAAACGGACAATACCAATATACTAGCAGACACAGAAGACCTATATATGCCAAGTTTCAAAGCACTACTGTAAATTGTAAAAAAATAAATATTTAAGTTATCGCGTTAACAAGAATTGCAGACCCCGAAAACCTATAGATACCAGGTTTCAAGGGAATTATGGAAAAATTAAATCTGAAAAAAATAATTAGTCGCTAGCTGGAGGTCATCTTGGCTATTGGTGGAAAGCTGAAAAGCTAATCAGGTCATCTCCATACTCATGTGTAACTTCACATAAAAAATTGGAGAGATGCAATAATTATTTTCAAAGTTATCGCGTCAAAAAAACATTTTTTTGAATCTTTGACCTTGACCTTGACCTTTGACCTAATTAGCAAATAAAACCCGACAAACACATGTTCACGATGTGAACATGGGTTTAATGCTGGGCCACTGCCTTTGACACCGTACCCCCAACAAAGGCGGAACCGCTCGTTCTACATAACACTTCTCGACAGCAGTAATTTGATACAGCCTAGTTCACCCAATGTTGGTGCAATTTTGGGACAGTGTCTGAGCCGATGCGTTCACATTGTACCAACATTGGGTGAATGTTTCCCTGGTCAAAGCCAACGTTTCGCACATTAAAAAAATGTTCAGTCATACTGGGCACAATGTTTAATTTCGTGTGTAGCCGCTAGTTAAGCCGATAAAGATTAATTAATTTGACCTTCAATATGTCTGGTGTAGATATCAGTACCGAAATGTTTGATTTTGTTAACTAAATCTATAGGTATCTAACAATTTCTGTGAACAGATCGTAATTATTCATGCCGTCATCTATGTTGAGGACATTAATTTCATAGATTATACTCTAAGCCGTGAATACCTTGTGTTTCGGTTAGCAAGAAGTGTCAAAACATATTCGAGCGTTGAATGTTTTACCATTGTAAAAATAACAGTATGTAAAGCCCTACAATAACAGGAAGACAATAGTCGCACGTCCGGCAACATGAATGTCAGACAATAAACCATCCGCCCGAGTAATGGCACGGTGTTATACACACTGAAATGTGTTAGATTTTATCACAGGCATCTGTCAACACCTGAGTTGAGTGATATTGCTTGGAGTCATTTCGACCACCAAATGAAAAAAATAAATTCGGTTAAATTACCAATTGAAACAGGTTAAAGCAATTAATACTTTGTTCTTTTACTGTGATAAACAAATTAAGTGTATAAAAGACACGTACGATAGGCTTATGGTATATCTAGAAAAGAGACATGTGTCACTGACTTTTTCCAAAAATAAAGTCAGAATGTAAAAATATTATTCAAAAAATCATGTAATTGTATATTTAAAATAATAAAATCATGCAATTATATATTTGAAATAATAAAATTATATTTGTATCATATTTATGTTGTTATTTTCTTCGCACAACCAATACATGTAGGCCTACTAATATAAAAACATTACAGTATGAATTGGATATATCCTCGGTTCCAACACAGCTTGGAGGAGGGTGGAGGAGCAGCTCCGAAACTTTGCTATATCCGAAGTTCTGTCATATTTCTTGGGAACAGATGATGACGGAACATCGAGGTCTCATCTCTGTATGATGTAAACATGTCCATAGACTGGAGCTGCAAACCTTTTTTTAATTTTTGTGCTGCGCATTCACCAGTTAGGCTAGATATGGAGACGAAATTCCTGATTTCCTATTTTGGACAATCATATTAAAAATAAAAAATACGGGAATTTCTAGTTCTAGTCTATGGACATGTTTACATTATATGGTCATATTAGGAAGCCAAAAGAAAATCACCAATTTTTTTTATGATTTTAGCATGGGCCTGACACTTTAACTTCATGGTCTGGCTAAACCTTTGAAATTCAAAACCTTTGAGTGTTGATCTACTGTTCGACGTATCGTGTTTGCTGGGATGAACCTAAAAGTATGCATACTTTAGAAGTGGATATATGTATATTAAAAAAGTCTCGAAGTAATAATATGTAGGCCTACTATTATTATTCTACTTCATAATGTAAAATACAAGAGGAATGCCAGCATTTATATTATTATGCATAAAAGAGAGGGGTATTTTATATAATAAGCTTCTTGTTTTGTCTTGTTATATGAGCGGACACACTCATTAAGAGAAAGCACTTCATACCATGTGAGTCAGGTGCTGGGGTAATATCGATTCAGTGGCTCTAAAGCAGCTGGGCCAATATTGTTAATTTATGCAAATATTGATTGATCTTTTAGCTGCGAAGAAGGGGGTATTGTAAACCTAAGTGCTTTTTTTAGTGACGCAACATCATAGTTGCATTCACGCTTTCACATTCAATGATTGCTCTCTACCAACCTCGATATAACGCCAACCATTTTTTGGCATTATGACGGGGTGGCATTATCGTGAGGGAGGTGATTTAGGCTTTCGATTATATAAGAGCTGATTAACATTAGGCCTAATTCTGATACATATTGTTCTCACGCATTCTGTTTATAATAATAAAAAAATATACAGTAGGTTCAATATAATATTGTTTTATTCAGAGCACTATATACATACAAATAATATTTATTAATGCACAAGAAAAAGCACTAAATAATTATTGGCATTTGGATTGGGGTTAATTAAATTTATAGGTAGGCCCTATGCCAATTCTTGCGATCAGAGGAATATATCAGAGGCGCCAGTGTGTTCACACCACGTGTAGGACAATCAAGTGTCATATGTCAGCAGGTGATGCGAGTATGCATCACACTCACGGAACCCCTATGACATTGTTAACCTTCTCTGTTTCATGTTATGTTTTGACTTCCAACTTATGAGTCGAACTTGAGTTCAAGTCAATGTCAAAATACCACGTTGTTAGGCTAGTTTTTATCAAGTGTCTGCACTTGGCCCAAATCTCTGCGTAAAATAATATTGTTGTCCAACTAGTGTTTGCAAGGTTAGTGGCCGCTTGTACCAGTAAATTATCTATTACCTGATGAGTTAATATTTCATTTTAATTATTGTTTCATCACTCATTTGCACATTTATATAGGCCTACTGACACAATGAGAAACAATTTAATTTGAATCGTTTTGTGTCAACATAAGTGTACTATGCTACAGCTAGACATTGGTTCAATGGTTGAACAAAGTGAATGCCGACGATTAAATAAATGCTGGGCTAACTGTTATTGTTTGCTGGTATAAAAAGTCACCTGCAAGTGTGGGCCTATTAATAAACATGTTCTGTTACATACTTGCTACCTACCCGGTGTTTTATCTCAGTCACACTTTCCCGAAGGTGTGAGCGCCTGCGCCCACTGCCGTGTGTGTGCAATGAACCATGGTACATGTGGCGATTGTTTAGCAACCAAGAGTGTTTTTCAACAGTCATGATGTCTGATAAATTAGGCCTGTGGGCAATACGATCGGGGGAAGACATATGACAAAAGTGACATTGGGACTTCAAAACCATTAGCAGATGGCAAATGGCGAGGTTGGCATTGTGCCGCGGGATTCAACATTGGCTGAAATCCGTTCTAGCCCTTCAATTGGCAGGAGGCTGGGTTGGCATTATAACCGGGGGCAATACAGCGGGGAGCACTGTATTTGGTGGTATCTAGAACATCAGAAGCTCTTCGCAGTACCGTGTACTTTTTTAGCCAGTCACCGACATGTTAAAAATTTTCCTGTGTAAAACTAATACAGTGTGGGCTCGTCCATGGCCATAATAATCATAACTATCATGTAGAAAATAACTACATAATTTTTTTTAGCCGATATGGTATATCATCAATGTATATGATTGTATCGATCATAAAAATCAAGGATTGGAACTGTTTTGCTAATCAGCTTATAGATACCAGCAAAAATACCTAACACATCAAATTGATATTAGGCTAGTAATCAGGTAATGGGTTTGTATATATAACAACAATACCAAAGGGTGGGGGCCCTGGTGCCTGCTAGGAAAGTCAGAAATCACGGATTCGTCTCTTGCTCTGGCATTCAAGTTTAAAAGAAACAAAGTGTTTCCTCTCTGTTCAATCGTAAATATTGAATATTGTGGACAGCCTCAATGACCGAGAGTTAGCGTGCTCAGCCGCAGATCAACAGGGCTCAATTTCGAATCCTGTGTCTGAGGGCAGTGTCACCTCATTTGTCTCACCATCCTCTGGAGGTTCTCCTTATCGAGTTTAGCCAATATGTGTACAAATGTGGTGTAAACCCCTTTTATTTCATTTCATTACATTTGATACAGCCAACTAACACCTGACTCAACGTTGGCCCGATAACATTACAGCAACATTTTAGTAAAGACTCTCTGAGTTGAGAAAGCCTTCATTATCCTTAGGTGATTATGGAAATCACGATACACACAGTAGACCAGGTCTATGCCTACTGAGATTTCTATAATTGGCATTATGTAAGAAGGTGCAGGTAAAGTGCATTACGTCTACATGTGATAATAATGGATTAGGGCTGCTGTAGATTTCACGACTGAGTAAGAAACATTAAAAGTTGATTTTTTACAACTCTGTGACGATTTTTGTTAGGCCTATTTTAGGCAGAAAAATTAAAAATTAAAGACTTCTACCTCTACTTTTGTAATATTGTGGGGATAGCAGCTCATTCACCTTCGTCGCGATCTCGACCACGCTGGCTTCTACCTCCAAATTCCGAGCCGCCTAGCTCTCAACCTGAGCGCCATGAAGGACACTCGCATCGTCTGATCCACGCAGCCACAGCCTCGTGGCCCAGGGTCGTCGCGTCTTGTCTGAATCTGTGCACAGCGTTAGTCGATAAGATGGATCATAATTATTAAAGTGAATCAAGAAAATCATGGAGTCAAGTTATTTGTGTTACCGTCGCCCAGACGGGGATCGAATGAAACAGTGAATCGGTTGCAGGGTGGAGCGATCCGCTAACCAGGCCATCGCCTACCGTAGTCCTGTGAACAGATTCTTTGTCAAGCATTTGTCATTGGATGCAGTGCTTCAGAACGTGTGTAAAATCAGCAAGATGTATTATGGAAAACCAACATATAATATAAATGCCAATGATCGATATAAAGGATGGACATATTTTCATGATAATGCATTTCATTCTGACCTCAGAGATTATATCTTTGATACCACACGCTCAAATCGTCGTATGCACGCATGGCGATTGTCCAGATTTATCAGCCGTTTCCATGTGAGTTTCAAGTTTTGAATGACCATCCGTATAACCATGGTGTCCACTTCGACTCATTATTTATCTTTTTTTACTATTTCATTTGATCTAAGAGTTTGTCGCAGGTTAGAAATATTTATTCTGGTCAGAAATGGATAAATTGAGACAGCACAATTCGCATGTCATTCAGTAATTTTTATTTGTCAGTGTTTTAAACCCGACTGCAAATTCTGTCAGGCGGAAAAAGTAATCCCTTGATTTTTTTCTATTTCTCTGTCAATAAAAACTCATATGTGGCGGAGTAGTGGTATTTTATATTTGCCATATATATTTAGGACACTCAAGCGTGTTTATAAGCCCACAGTTGTTATATCAACAAAACTACTCAAAATGATCAGTTTCTGCCAAAACATGGCGTGTGGTTACAGAGCGAGATTGGGGGTTGACCTGAGTGACATCTATGTGTGGAGAATGAATGCATTTTGGAGTAGGGCCTATGGATTCATTCTTTGACACATTTATAGCTGATTTTTTGCAATTCTGTTGACAAACTTCAAGGCCCCTGGGCCTCTTGTTTGGAACAAAGAATGATATTATTTTAATTTTTAGTTTTTTAGAAAATCACATCCCTAGGACACGCTAACAACTTAATTCTGGAAGTCAGATTGTCAAGTCGCCATCTTGGATTGGGGTGATTTGACCCCCCTACCACACATTTAACAACACACAAAAACATATTTGAGCATTTAACTGGTGAATAAACGAAGCACTTTGTTTTTCATATTGTATAATATTAAAATTAGAGTCTACCGAACGCTCATTTAAAACCTGAAATGATATTTTGTCCCACAAATTTTTTTACATGCCGCATGGTTTTCCCTTTTTTCGCCCACCTGTGACGTGACGCCGTCTTACATCATTATATATAAATTGTTACCCCAGATCTTGCTGTTACCCTTTAGTATTAAAATGTAAAAAAATTTTTGTCTAGCTGATTGATTGATTCATCCATTTCCCGAAACAAACAAGAATGTTGTTTTTTACTCACTGTATCGATATTTTTTGAGTTTAGTAGGCCTATATATCGTATAGGTGGAGTATTGACCAGACATTTTAAAAATTATTGTAAAACTAGTTAGTCTAGCTTCGTAAAACCTTTGTAACTTTATATCGGCAACTGCACTTATTATCGTACCCAGACACATGTCTTTGCTGGCACGCCCATGCGTCAGCAGGTTTATTGTAGTCGGATTCACATTAACCATGTTGACCTTGTGAATGATTTTCGTTTACAAAACAAACAAAACAACCTTGGTGAATGATTTTCGTCAATTCTCAACCTATTGACATGAAATTTTACAAGCACTATTACTATAGTAAAAGTCACTTTAAATCTGTCACTTTCGCGTTGCATATTTTTTGCTCATTGCTCAAGCAATTTTCATCCGATTTTCATGAAATTTGACAAGCGTTAGTTTCGGGTCTTACGGCACCTGCCCTGAAAATTTCAGGAAAAAAATATTATGTAGTTTAAAAGTTAGACCATTTGACATGTAGTTTTTGCAAATTGTGACGCTCCTCTATAAACCCATTGCACGCTATCAGCTTCACTCACGAAATTCTATTACTTGTCAAATGGTCTAACTTCTGAAATACTCACTCAAATTTCACAAAATGTTCAAGGTAGGCGCCGGAATAGTTGAAAAAGTGCTTGCAAAATTTCATGGAAATTGCTTTAGATTTGACTGAGAAATCAGCGAAAAAAACCCAACGCTGGTGGAAGTTGACTGCAACTATAGGCCTATATCCCATCAGTGTTTTTGTGAGTGGGGGAGTCCGGAGCACGCTGAATCCACGCCCGCGATGCGCCCGTTGCTCGTTTTGCCTGTCATCAATCTGTTGAAAAGTGCGCGAGGGGGTTTAGCCCCTTCGCGCCAGAAAAAGATCAAATATGAGACTTTCCAGGGTGAATACTAGGGCTTGTTAATCCAATATTTATATTTATATTGCTGGCACATTGGTACAGTTGACAAAATTGTGGTTCATATTTGTGGGGGGGGGGGGGGGGTGGTCAGACCCTTCCAAGTAATTCGGAGTGGAGGGTCCTGACCCCCCCAGTTCCCTTTAACCTTTAAATGTTTGACTTCGCAGTCCTCCTCAATGGAGTATCAGGCGAAGGGTTGGTGCTGAGCGGCCGACCAGACTAATAGCTCAGTTGGCTCTTGAAAGCTGCTATTGATCTGGATTCAATAGCAGCTGGTGGAAGATGATTACAATCGGGTATGATTTTGTACAAAAAAGAATTTTGTCCCAGCGTGTTGTTAGTCGTAATATGTTTGAATGATTTTTTATGTCCAGCACGAGTTCTTTTGTCTGCTAGGGTTAAAAGGTCACTGACAGGTACAACAATTAATCCATTTAAAATTTTGTACAGGCTTGTCAGCCTGAAGTTCTTTCTCCTAGTTTGTAAGTCAGTCCAGCCAGATCTTGGATAAGAGCTGTTACACTTGATTTACGCTGGTAGTTGTTTGTTAGGAAATGTGCAGGAGCTCTTTGAATTTTGTTTAATTTATCAATGTCACCTTGCCTGTATGGATCCCATACAGGACAAGAGTATTCCTAAAGTGACCGAACCATTGAAAAATATGCAATCTCTTTTAATTTTGAGGGACACCCCATTAAATTCCTCCTCAAGAAACCCAGTGTGGAATTAGCCTTACCCGCAATTTTGAAGATGTGATCCCCCCATTCCAGGTTCTCACTGATGCTGACTCCCAAGTAAGGTGAATTTGTTACTTGTCCAAGTGTGACCCCTTTGAGCTGGTAGTCTGAGGCTATCTCTTTAGCCCGGGGTCTCTTCACTGGGAGGACAGAACATTTGGATGGGTTGAATTTCACCCCCCAAATGTCTGCCCAGCGCTTCAACTTTGTTAAGTCCTCCTAGGTAGCTTTTTTGATCGTCCTTAGATTTTATGGGCCGATAAATGAGGCAGTCGTCAGCAAAGAGTAGAACATCAGATGAGACCGAGGATGGGAGGTCTTTAATATAGCATAGAAATAAGATCGGGCCAAGTACTGTACCCTGTGGTACACCATAACCTACATGAGCAGTGTCTGAAAAGCTACCATCTACTACTACTTTTTGTGTCCCGAGTGGTGAGAAAATTTTGAATCCAAAGTAGTGTAGGTCCCCTAATTCCGTAATGATCAAGTTTGTGTAGTAAACGTTGGTGGGGAACGTCGTACTACATCAAAAGCCTTACTAAAATCTAAAACAATTAAATCAGTTTGAATTTTGTCCTCGTAATTTTGAACCAGATCTTCAGTGGTCAGTAGTAATTGGTTTCACAGGAGTGCTCTGCATGGAAACCGTGTTGCACAGAAGTTAAAATTTCGTTTTTGGTAAAGTGGGTCATGATGTTTTTGCAAATAATGTGTTCGAGCAATTTAGCACAAACACATGTCAAGGAGATCGTCCTGTAGTTAGAAGCAGTATGCCGATCTCCCTTTTTGAAAACAGGGGCTTCATTAGCCTCGACCCATTCATTGGGTAATTTCCCGGTCCGGATAGAGTGTTCGAAAATATCTGTCAAAAAAGGAGATATCTCCTTGGTAGCATTTTTGAGGAGTAAACACTGCCCATTGATTCCTAATAAAAATATCATTAAAAAATATTGTAGGCCCTATAGTTTAAATACATGTATATTCCATTTACCATGTACTGTCTACTGATGTACCAGTAGTGAATAAATAAAAATGTTGCCCTCTATGGGCCTAAACCCATTAGCTTCGTCTCAGAATTTCATTACATGGGAAAGGGTCTAACTTCTGAGATACTAAGCAAAATTATTTTTGATCAATCTCTACAGATGGGCAATTTACCTCATGTAGCAATGAGCAATAAGCTCTTTAAATCAGACAACGAAAGTGGTGGTTCCTGTTGCGGTTAATATCTCCATGATTAAACTATAGGCTACTAGCTAGCCATTAATGAAGCATACCGTTTTGATCAGTAGATCCTCGCATAAATGTTTTTTAATTAACATGTGGTTTTTTTTTGACGTTGTACATTGGATATGAAAGAGCTAATGCATCACAAAACTATTCTAACCACATAGCACACATTTTTAATCTGCACACACATAGAGAATGTTATCTAACAAAGATTTTCTGATAGTTTATATTAAATATCAACCTGAACACACATAGAATGTTATCTGATAAAGATTTTCTGGTAGTTTATATTAAATATCAAATCAAGCTATATAAGATTTTATGAATAAGACCAAAGGATGTAGCTCTCACCAGGTGGCGGCTAAGTTATCTCTGACACTCGAAGATTTTAATACATTGCTAGACTATCTTTAATGTTATACAATATATTTTCCACAAAAGAAAGATATAAAATAGTATATAAGAAGGCAATAACAAAATTTGTTTCAGATCATAATTAGCATGTAGGCTATTACATTAAACAAAGAGATAAAAAACAAGAGATGGGCGATGATATAGGCCTAATGACGTCAGGATATCAAGAAAATTTAGTGTATTGGCAGTGCATCGTACACCCATGGGTCATGTAGTTAAACATACTTTTATTCAATTTTGGCTGTTAGAAGGAATATATTTTAATACCTCGCAATGATAAAAGACGTTTTCATTGCTATTTTTTTGTATTTAAAGGTAATATAGACTGCTTGCACGAGTTTGCGCATGAACAGTTGTCTGATTAAAACAGTTCAGCGTTGCTCACTGTGTGGCGTGTTGTCATTGAAAAGTATGTAACAGTTGTCTGATTAAAACAGTTCAGCGTTGCTCATTGTGTGGCGTGTTGTTATTGAAAAGGGTGTATTTACTTTCATGATTTTTTTATATTCACTGTTGTCACTCCTCTAAAGATTTTTAGCAACAGAGGGTTGCGTACTTCTGGATCAGATTTAGATTTAGAACACATATATAGCACCCATGTTCATTATTCTAATATTTTACGACTCCATAGATGCTAAGGTAGTGAACCAAGCTTATAAAGTTACTGCAGCACAATTAGAAAAAAAAACTGTCTGTCATTGCTCCCAGATGACTAGCTAGAGGCTAATGTTGCCCCAATCTTCAAAAAACAGGGATCCGCACTCTCCAGCAAACTACAGGCCCATATCCCAGGGTAGGCCTACTATTTTGGGACTCATACTCTTTTTGACCTATAGATAGGACCTCACTTTTCAGGTTCGTCTTTTTGCAGATGACTGCCTCCTGTATCGCCCGATAAAATGTCGAGCAGATCAGGAGAAGCTGCAGAGAGACCTGCAGATCGATGGGGGATGTGTTTCAACACTTCGAAATGGTCGGTCCTGAGGGTATTCAGGCCAAAATATAGTAGGCATACACCCTTAAAAGCGAAACACTAGCTATCGTTTCATCAACACTATATCTTGGTTTTTGCCTTTGCCAAATTTTTTGGTAAATTTTCGGTTCGTGGTCACAGACACAACTTATCAGCTGCCTATTGAAAAAACACTGGAAGAACTTGTTCAATTTTTGTTTGCTGGCATCAGACTGATTAGTGATCTACAATCAAGTTGTGATGCTGAAAAAAATGTTTGCATGGCAATTTTAATAGTTTTTAAGGTCACATTAGGAAAATATGAACAATTCAAAAATTGAATCGAGGAGGTATAATCAGAATAGACGACCGGCTTTTTGTTTGAATTTCTCATGCTTCTCAACAACATAGAACAGTGAAGCAACATTTGGTAAGCTACTTCTGTTTGATGGGTGGCTTGTATACACAATGAACACAATATGTTCTTTCAAAGTCGGTTTAAAATTGATCCACCGTCTTTGACACAGGCCCAACATTGGGTTATTGTGTCGTGTTTGCAGGGTATAGATTTATGAGTTTGACAACAAATAACTATTGTAGTGTCTATGTAATTGCTATTTGTTTTACAAAGGTCATTTATTGCATATGGATATGTAAACAGTCTTGACACCAAAAGATTTTTCAATCTTTTATACTCGTCTTCAAACTGTCACGTGATTTGCGGCACTTGAGCCGCGCTCTGCGTGAATACAGACTGGACTAGTGCAAATAGTTATACTAAGTGAGTAGGTAGCAAGACGGCAACTACCATAGCGCTTGTAGGGCTACATTACCAGCCCTATCATCACACGCTGTATGTGAATTTAACGCCTCATGTCTGTAAAGGCTTATAAACCATCTGGGCTTACATTGTGTGTGCTCTGTTAGCGTATTTAGCTTAGCTAGCGACCGTCTTGATAAACACCTGGTCATTGTCCTTTTAAGATACTGATAATAAACATCAGATTGTGACGTCTAATGTCGATCTCCCACTGTAAGGGTAATGACAATTAATGTGCTCTGTTTCAGGATGATATTGAACCTCCCGAAATGACCAAGTGTGACACATGTGGTGAGACAGAATTCGAGTTGGTAGCCGGCTTGTTTTATTGTGTAAATTGTCAAACACAATCTCAGGTGATAAATCGTATATATTCAAATTTTACCATACCTTTTTGCTAGCTTAGGGAACACTCTTTTTTATATTGCTGTTTTAATGGCTGCTAAATTTGGTGACTTTAACGACTGTGAATTCTATCATGATTATTTATTGCTTACACTTATTACAGGTGTGTTGACATTAGTACAGTAAATACTGTGTGAAATGACCTGCTGGGAGACTTTGCTGACTTTTAAATAAATGCTTGAACACATAGTTTGGGCAAGCCTTGAGAATATCCTTGTTTCGGATTTCACAGCAGCTTAGAAAGTCATGCGGGAGGGAGTTTTTTATTTTTTTTCCTGTCAAACCTTGAAAAAAAAATTGTTTTGGATTTTGCAGTGGGTAAAAAAGCCATGAGAGAGGAAATTTTTTTTCGCTCGCCAGTGGGACAAAATTTTAGTTTCTTCCGTTCTCATAGCCAGGTAATGTAGCCTGATCTTCCATTGGTATTGGTCGAAAACACAGAAAAGGTGACCACTAGCATTTCTGCCAGCGCCATTTTCCAAAATTTCATTCAGAATGCTTGGACAATTTGAGTTTTAGACGAAACCCAATCGCTGCGTGTTAACCGACTGATCAAGTATTTTCGGAAAATGGTGAGATGCGTTCGGTAAGACTCCAAAAAAATATTTGTTTGGGAAAAACGTAAAAAAAGTTTTTCACCCGCAGCATTTATACCCACCCGGCCGGGAAATCTGAAACAAGCTTATTTTTAATTTAGGCCTTGTACTAAAATATTACATCTTTGTGATCGGTATGCCATATATGGGTACCTTTTAAATATTTCCCCCTGTATCGTTTGTTTCTATTTGCTTACGTTTGAAACTGGAATAAATGCTTAACACTTATCCTGCTGTTCACAACTAGTGTCGTTTTTAACCTGTTTTATTTGTCAATCAAATCACTAATATTGGGAACGAAATGTGTGCTTAAACATCAAGATTTGCAAATGTTTTGTTTTAAAATTAAACAAATTGAGTAATTTTTACCCTTTTGAGGTTGTGGGTCATGGTAGAGAGACACAACTTCAAGTGAGTGAAAATTTAAATAAAAACTATTTCCAGCTTCAAATGATGAAAAATATTTATATTTATGAGAAATAGTCATCTCCCAAATTGAATTATTTGATAATATAAACATTTACCATTTTATCAACCCAGCAGCATTTGATCTGCTTGAAAACATATATATATATCAGTATATACGGTTATAAGGGTTGAAAGTAAAAAGTGTACGTGGGATCGGCTGTATAGGCCTCTACCCGATTATTTGCTGTTTTTTTAGTTAAAATCGATGGTCTAAAACAATAGTGGGTCAAGTCGACTTGACAGAGAAATTGTGTTTATCTTTTTGCTTAGAACTACAGTCTGCTAAATCCACTTATCAGCATGTAGACTTGGACTTATAATAATGAAACACACAGCGATTGGAATTTGACAGTAGATCAAGTGGAGTTATCAGAGTATTTTTTTACCTTCCAAAACGATTTACAGAAGCAAAATTGGGATCAACAAGACACCAAGTTGACTTAGCTCATTGTTACTCCAGGAACACAGAATATACAGAGATTTTTCCTAGATCAACGATGAACTAAGTCCAGGCATTTCCCCTGTGCTGTCTCCACAATTCTCAGAATAAGAATGCGCTAAGTGCACTTGCTCTGTTTTTGTGCTAGAAACAGAGCCCATAAGTATATATAACACCAGAATAACAATGTGTCAAGTCGAATTGGTCGTGTGTTGGACAGATATTATGCTGATATGAGCTCCTTTTCATGAGAATAACAATGTGCTAAGTCAACTTTAAACTTTTTTACATATTATAGGTGACTTAGCTGGTTATTATTCTAAAGGCCAAAAATGTCACTTAGCACACTATTGTTTTAACCCATCGAAATATGTTAATAGGTTTTACGACAAGAAGAGGTTGAAGATCATGGAGTTTTACAGTTCAACGAACGAAGTCTACTTATTCAACCTTCCAAATCAAAAGAGAAGAAAACAGATGTTGAAAATTTAAGTGAGTACATGTAACTATTGGGTGTTTTATCACTTCTCTGTCACAAAAGTTGGGTGCACTCCACTTTATTTCTGCCTAATTATTTAAAAAATTCTAAATTGGTCTGAATATATTTATTTTCACTCCTGGATACTCCCCCGTGTGGCTACTGTGACAGATCATCTGTAATAGGCCTGTTGTGGGAGTATCACTTTAGCCACAGGATAGCGTTAATTTTGACCACTGTCCACTAGGGTAGGACCTATACATAGGCATACCTGTTATGTCTACATGCTTAGAATTTTTCTGCCACACATTTCTCGTTTAGATTTGGTCTTTGTGTACACACGGGGTTTCTGCCGGACAAGCTCTATGAGCTCTTCCATCTTTGATGGTGTTAAAGATGGGGTTTTGCTTGTCATATTTGCAGATTATCAGGTGATTATAATGTCCAAATTAGTTTTCACCACAAATTGTGCATAACACGTGCCGATACAAGGGAAAGCTCATCAGTGTTACGTCATTTCCTGGAATTCCCCATGCGGATTAACCATGCAGATTAGCCATGCGGTGCGGAAAAATGTAACATGACATTTTTTTGATTTTTCCCCCATGCAGGTGTTTGCAGGTGGATCTTTATGAATGAAAATGATATAGATTTAAAGGAGGATAGATGATATGGCATCCGCGCGGTTGCACCTGTGCAGTTGAAAGCTTACCAATGGAAACATGCCTTTATTCTCCAAATTTTTTGGCATTAGAAAATATGTGTCTAGGCAGTAGGCCTACCTGTAACATAGCATCTGCCTTGATAATGTAGTGCCTAATCATCATGAGCATGGAGGATATGTTTTCTGCCCAAGTACATGAGTAATATAATTATGTGATCTGTGTGACACTTTAACAATGCATACAGAGAGATACTGGTAGTCTTGATCAGTCACAGATGTCTTTCACTACTGCAGTGATACATCTAGTTTTCACACTCTCACATCATAACTTAAGACCAGACATTTTCCATCTTATGTTTTCCTTGCTAACGAACATAGATTTATCCATTTGAAAATACAAATAAATTTTATTTTTTGCTTTTTTTTATTGTCCCTGATACTGATTTTCATGTAAAGTGTCAGATAAAATCATTAATTTTTTTCTGGTGTGGAAACTGCATTATAAAATGTTTTTTTTTTGTAGTTTCAAGTAAAGAATCGGTCAATTATTTATCATTCCCGATCCATACATCATTATTTTGTAGTTGTGAAAATGAAAATCAGGAAATTTATTTTTATTCTGTTTCCCGACATTTTATTCTGATCAAATCAGCCCTGTAAAACAGAGGATACAAAATATCTGTCGTAAGTTAGATAGGCCTAAATAAGATGTCAAAATGCAGTGAATCTGGGAATGGTCAAATCCAAAATTTTGAAGTATTGTACTCAGACCAAGGCAATTTAACAGCAATTCAAATAGCAGGGATATAGAATTGCAAACACAGTTAGTTTAAGAAAGCTAGCTCACAGTTAGCTTTAAAAATAAATAACCCAGTCTTTATTGCACTATATTGTTCACTTTAATATAATATGTTTTTCTTTCAAGAATCCAAGAATATCGATTATGGACGACCCTGGAAAACACATGAAGCATTCACAGCGATTCTTAGTAAACAGGTGGATGCCCTGATTTTAATGGGTGCCAGCTCATTGCTAAAGGTATTTCACACTTACTGGGAGGGTGCTCTTCATGTGAGCAGGACTGTTTTACTTTATATTTTAGTTATGGCAGTATCTGGTATATTTCAATTTCATGAAATACTGAAATTTAAAATCAAATTTCATTGATACATAGAATGCATTTTTATTTTTTGTGATCGATAAAAGTGTCTCTTAGCTGCTTGGATATCAGAATATGATCATTATAAAAATGTCAAGCATCCCAGCAAACACAACATATTTGTATGACATTTATACAATGTTGGACTAATGTCGAAGATGTTGTGCCAACATTGTATAAATGTTATACAAATGTTTTGTGTTTACTGGGATCTTTGTATGCAGATTTTCAAATTTGATGAATGCATAGAACAATTTCATATAAAGAATTAGAAACACATCTCATGCCATTTAATCTGTCTATAATACAGATGTAACATCATATTGCCAGATAGTTTCAGAGGTGCTCAAAGGATGGATTAGTTTAGTAGAAATTAGCATAGTGGTGATTTAGAAAGCGGATAGGGGAGTCAATTCTAGACACTTTCTTTCTTTCTTTCTTTTTTTTTTCTTTCTTTCTTTTTTTTTTCTTTCTTTCTTTCTTTCTTTCTTTCTTTCTTTCTTTCTTTCTTTCTTTCTTTCTTTCTTTCTTTCTTTCTTTCTTTCTTTCTTTCTTTCTTTCTTTCTTTCTTTCTTTCTTTCTTTCTTTCTTTCATTCTTTCTTTCATTCTTTCATTCTTTCGTTCTTTCATTCTTATTTCTTTCTTTATTTCTTTCTTTCTTTTCTTTCTTTCTTTCTTTCTTTCATTCTTTCTTTCATTCTTATTTCTTTCTTTATTTATTTCTTTATTTCTTTATTTCTTTCTTTCTTGGGAAACACTTCAATAATCTCCTTTTGCTACAAAAAAAACACATACCAAACATGCAGGTCAAATTCATCAAAAGTCACTTAATATGTTATATTAATTTAAATTTTACTTACATTAATTTTGTGATCAATGTATTATTACGTAATTAAAAAAAAATGTTATTCCAGGATGTTGTGTTACGGTTGTGGATCAAATGGCTCAATAAATTGGAAGTGGCTTTCTGTGATGAAATAAATACAACCGATAATATGAATGCCTATGAAAGGTCAATCATTTTGTTGTTACCATTTTAGCATTTTTATCCCCCGACTGACGACGTGGGGGCGGGTATTAGCGTCGGATATCCATCCTTCCAGGTTCTTGTGTCTGGATGTCCGCCTTTCGTTTCCGGAGCAGAACCCGAGGATAGATTTCTTTAATTTTGGACACACACATCCCTTAGGTGCTGTAGATGTGCCTTTTGTGGTTTTTCTAATTTCATCTACTTAACCATCGGCCATAATTTACTTTAATGTGCCTGATATTTGGCTAATTGTGCCTGATTGCTAGACCATTACTTTGAAAAAAATTAGCAGTTTCAGGTAGGGATATGCTCTGAGAAATTTCAACTTAATAAAATTCAAAATGGCTGATTATTGGCCCTAATTAACTTTAATATGCCTGATATCTGACAAACTGTGCCAGATGCATGTAGATAGACCATTACTACAAAGCAACATGTGCGGTTTCAGGTAGGAATATGCGCTGAAATTTTTTTAACTTGATCAAATTCAAAATGGCAATTAACTTTAATATGCCTGATGCCGGAAAAACCGTACCAAATAGTTGACCATTACACATACTATTTAAGATGGCAGACTATCAGCCATAATTAGATTTGGACATTGATAGTTGATATGGATTAAACTAGAAGGATCTGTCTCCCCTCCAGCAGCATAACCATAAAGGTTGATAGCTAATAGATGTAGTGTCAATGGCCTTTGTAATCAATGTTATTAGATTGCTCTTGTGGACAGTAGAGACAAGAACTTCATATCAAGTTCTTGGTAGAGACTATGTATTAAGCAGAATTTATTAATCCGTTTTGGTGTGAAACACTTGTCAGCACTCCCAGCAAACACGACGTTGACCCAATGCTGGTCCGATGCTGGCCCACAATCTGCAACGCTGGCCCAACATCAAACCAGCACTGATTCAACGCCTCGTGTTTGCTGGGCTGCGTTCAACCCAGTAAACACAAAAATTATTGTCCTTTGTGGACTGTTTTGGATAGTTTTGAAAATCTAAGAAACTCTTTTCAAATGAACAGAATTCTTCTGCATAAAATATGTTAGATCTTGGGTTGTAGGCCTGCCTAATCATCCCAAATTGTGAAACTACATGACTCTCAGCATTATGATTCTTTTCATGCTATTGTGATTTCTGGAGAGTGGCTGATTGAACAAACATTGACGCTGTGTTGTTTTAATGTTGGACCAACGTCGTCGCCAGTGACCCCGCATGAATTATAACCATGGTGTGACATCTGCCTTCATTATACCCAGCAAACATTAGACGTTGATACAATATTGAGCTAATTCTGAGCCAAGTTGGTTGACAATGGACCAACGTTAGTCAGCACTAAAGCGTGTCGGATACCCACACTCTAATTTGCCAGTATGTCTGGTCTTTTGTTTGTTCTTCGGACTTTTAGGCCTATTGAAATGGGCCTGGCTCGGGCCATACAATAACTACTACTTGAAGCCAAGGCTGGGTTAATGTTGGCCCCCAGTCTGTGACGCTGGCCCACATTCAGCGTGGCGTCAAACACGACTCGGTAATCCAATACTAGGCTAATGCTTGCTCAGCGTTGTAGACGGTGGGCCAACAATAGCTCGACATTGGGTCAACATCTCGTGTTTGACCGCCTGCATGATAGATGGGGAGAACGCACAGACACAAAACTGATGTGACGAACAAATGAGCGGTGAGAAGTAAAGCAATATATCTCCCACCTCTATAGAGGGGAGACATAATCAGGATCTCGGAGATGGCGAAAAATCTTTTTGCTATGGTGGACACCGGTCTGGTGTACTTTGAAAATATAGTGGACCAGACAAAATTTTTGCAGACATAATTTTTAATTATACATTAGATGAGAACAATGTGTGATAGTATGAGATTCTGGATGCTCTAACTTTCAAAATTGGCATAATTTGGAAAATCATGATGATAAAAATTATTTGTACACTTTTTAACTTCACTGATCTAAAAAAATATATTTTTTCAACTTTTTCAAGTACCGGACATTCGGTCTAAATTCGCATAAATCCAAGATGGCAGATAAAAAAGAAAATTGGCCAATTGTTATTAATTCTTGAAACATACACAGGAGAAGCAAAGTGAGCCATTGTCTCAAATGTGTACAATCAGCCCTAACACAGTGTTGATGTAACATTAGATAAGCAGCGTAGACGTTGCACTGGCAGCCAGACAGTGTGTTTTGCTTTCAGGATTGATACAGTCACTTTATTCAATGCGTTGTGAATAATAGCGAGCTGACGCGCGAGCTCGCGGGAGCGAGCTCTTACAGCAACGTGTGTGGTCAGATTTGATTTTTAACCCAGGTTACAGACACAGACACAGTGTTATGACTGATATTTCGTGGTCCAACATGCCTCTGATCATGTTCATGGGCGCTGACATCTTGTTTGTTTATTTTCTGTTCAGATGTCAAAGGTCAGCTTCTGTTGGCGGCATACTAAGACAGATATTTTCATCGTCCTTTTCCCGTTTTATCGCCCATGTGATTGTGGTACCACCTAGCGAGTGGGTAGGACAGTTGATGTGTATCACTAGTCTATAGCCGCATGAACATTTCCCCCTACGACTCATCAAATTGTGGGTAGACCTATTGGCAGAGTAATCTATTTTTCGGCATTCGTATTTTCATCAGATTCATTTTCTTCTTTTTAAACATTGACGATTTAGATAACACTACATTTCTGTAAATAGTAGTGTAAATAACTAATCTAACTGAACTCAGTGTCCCAGGGCCCTATGTTTCTTCTTTGTTTGGTATAGACTTTAGCTAGCTAGCAAGTGGGCGGCTTGGGCCTTCCGACAATATATGAATCGCCCAACACCCTGCGGCAGGGCCCGCCATTTGTAGCCTACACGTTATCTTCACGTTACATTGACTAATACTTATTGTAGGCCTATAGACTATCTCATTACATGAACCCCTACTTTAGTTCAGAATAATTTCCGCTCGCTTTCTAGGCATGCCTACTCATATTATTGTCTTGTGGAAACACTTGTAGCATCAACCTGATGATTAGATTGTACTGTATGCAATGTATGTCAAAGAACATCTTAAAAGGATTTATTGGCATACTGTGATATAGGTTGAGCCCGTATTCACGTACAAGTTACGATATATCGTAGGCTTCTGATTGGTCGGTATGGTCATCTTGACCAATCAGAAGCCTACGATATATCGTACGAGAATACGGCCTTGTATCACTATATGTATGCCGCCGTGTTATACACATGACGATGACATGCTCATTATTTTTCATTTCTATTTCTTCAACAGAGATCTTTTTCCTGGAACTTTAAAGAAACCTGCCCCATTTTATGCAAAGACTAAAATTAGTAAATTAGAAAATCATGGCGATCAAGGTCATCCATCCCTTGTCAAGATTGATCAGTGGATTAAACAGGTTAGTATTTGTTTGTTGTTTTTTGGAGATGTTGTGATTTGTGTGATGCTTTTAAATTCACATCAATTACAAAATGTTTATGTAGCCTAGGTATTGTGGTATTAATACGAATTTGTCCCAGAAATTGTTTCACTGTTACCATGCCCATGCCTGTGGAATTCAGATCATGGTGGTATCTGTTTCGGTTGAACTTTTGTGATGATGACACATTATGTATTCCATATATTACGTGACCTATTTTTTACCATGCGAGCAACTCCACAAGTTCGAAAATAAAGGCTGTTCCGTAATACTGTGAATCGAGTAATATCTGTGAGGTTTTAGTTTTTGAGAATTTTATGTGGAGGACAAATTCTTATTCCAGTAGTGCAACCTATCATAGAATATGACAGCCACTACAGCAGTGTTCTATATAGCAATTTTTAAAATGGCATTGCGCCATGTTGCCCTTTGTGGGCGGCTGGCGCCATGAAAAAATAGTTTTCAAATTGAAACTTTGATAATTCAAGATTTGTGAAAAGTCCCAATAGCACAAATTCGCAAACAAAATTTAGGCACACAAAAATGATCCAATCTACAGTAATTGGAATTACCATGGCCATTTAAAGAAATGATTTATTTGTAAGCAACCGATTGTTTTTTACTGTGCTTGCACTTCCATAATAATTTACATTGTATTTGGGCTTACCAAAGTCTTATTTGAACAAACATAGGAATTTCTTGCAGGCATGATACACTTTCTACCGATTGTTTTTTTGCTATGTATGCAATTCATCCATAGCTGAGATAAGTTCGAAGATAATGACTGTCCCGTAATAATTGGGAGCAATATTTTTGGGAAAAAATTAAAATAGCTTACTCTTTCAAAGACAATTTTTGCACTTAAAATTATTGCAGTAACTGTTCCTGCTTTTAAACATTTTTAAGGGTTTTTTCTTGGAAAGAGGCGCGGAAGGTTTGAGGGGAGGTGGAACAATGTTTTTTAATTGTTCTCTTCTCTCTTCCAATTTTTAAACTGATAGAGATCACTCTAAAGTTAGGTTGTTACCAGTATCCAATGCCTAACAAAGCATGATGGTGCTGCTCTAATACTAATCCCGAAGGTAGATTTGTTGTCATTACATATTACAAAAAAAACCCCTTTTTTTTAAGCGACAAGGCTGAACGATACTATGATGACTAATGGTGTGAAGTTAGTCCTAATTTTTCTGTTTCACATTACCCTATTACCTTTTACCGACAAAACATGCAGTTGCATGTCTACATATTTAAAAACGATAAAATTAAGAAAGAACAATGTATCTTTGTGACATTCAACAAGTTATTAATATTAATCTAGCATCAAAGTGAGGAAAATATTGAGACACAATCAGACGATTTAGATTTCTATGATGGAGATAACCCGCTTGAGGACCTTGAACCAGAAGAACTGAATGAAAGAGAGTATGTACTGAAGGCGTGGAAAGCTTTATCTGAGAAAAAGGACAAACCAGCAAAGGTACAGTTGAAAAAAATCGATATAATGATCATTTTTCCTAAGATTTTTAATTAAATTATTGGAGTAATCCCTCCAAATATACTGTATTTATTCTAATAGACGTCCAGGGCATTAATTAGAATACCCCCTGAGATTGCAGGGAGGACAGGTGCTTATTAGAGTAGTTTTTAGATGATCATATAGTGTACATGATTGTGGATATTATATTCAAATCAAGGAGGTGGGCGTTTATTGGAATATGGGCGTTTATTAGAACAAATACTGTACATTCGTTTTTGTATATTACTGTAATATTCTCTTCTGTCTTAAAAAATGTTTTGCGGGTATATTTTTGTAGTACATGTACAATAATATTCAGTTCAAATTTTGTTATTTTAATCACAGACTGTGGAAATAAAAAATGAAACATACGGATTGTGTGGTATGCAAATGAACCTTACTCTGGTTCTCTGTTTCCTCGGCCTTAAATACACCAACAACTTGGTTACAGCAGCAGATTTCCGAAGGTAAAATGATCTTAAATCTCTTTGTTAGCTATTTGTTTTATGTCTTGATAAATTTCGTTTCGGGTTTTTAGTTGATTAATTATGTCAAGAATCTTTTAACAGTCTGCAAATATTTTGCATAGTATTAAGTCAGTCCAGCAAACACGGGGCATTCACCCAATGCTGTTTCAATGCTGGGCCAGCGTCAAAGACGGTGTGCCAACATTGAAACAGCTTTGGGTGAATGCCCCGTGTTTGCTGGGAGTGTCTTCACTTATTCAAATAAAAACATTTCAGGAATGCCAGAATCTCTGATTTTGGCGTAGCAGAAATGAATGTTGATTTCTAGTGACGCTGCAGTTAAGTTATTCTACATTGTTTAATCGGTATCAGACCAATAGTAGGCCTATATGAGAAGAGTATAGTGTATGAGGAGAGCCCGTCTGATTCAGTGTGATGTTACAAGGCATAATATTGCTTCACACTAAAATAAATTACTTGAATTATCTACAAGGTATATCAACAATGTTTGCAGCCATGCTAAAAGACGGTCCCTGCATTGAATGAATTGAAAAATTATAAAGGCAGTAGACCCATAACATAGGTATTCAAATGTAACTGAAAGAGCCAATGACAACATGATGATTTCAAATTAAAAAAAAAACCTTTGGTCTCTATGATACAAAGATATTTCAGCGTTATAAGGGGTAAGGCTTAGTTTTTATATCTGCAGGTTGGTATCTGCGATCATAGGTGTGGATTCAGTACATGTGTAATTGTTTCAGGATGGTTCACCAGGGTAAGGTGCCATATGGTCAAGTTGATAGTCTCCTACCAAGTGACATGAAGTTCTTTGCAAACGATCATAGGGTTTTCAATCACCCTGTAAGTATTAGCTTTTGCATCCCATCATTTGTTTTTGAATGGTATTACATGTATATATATTATATTACACAACATTTCATTATCATACAGTGATCATACTGATCACAGAATATTAGTATGCTATACAGGGTGCCAAACAATTAAAGCCTTCCCCCCCCCCCCTCTCAGAGTCAACTAAGCATGATTCATGATTAAAAGAAATAAAGGTACTGCATATGATAATATATAATTCAGAATGTTCTGTCCTTAGCATAATTTTAGAATTGGTGATGGCAAACCTTCCGGTCCACATCTGCGATGCCAGGTTAAGTTCTCAGACCACTGTCAGATCTTTTTACGTTTATAGCTATACTCTAAGCGACCCTTCTCTGGGTACAGCCTTTGCCCACTGTTGCTGCACAGTAGACTACTCCTTTGACCTTTGTGCTGCTGGGACCTTATATAGGGTCTCACCTAAGTTCTATTCCAAATGAAATGGCACTGAAATTTATAAAATAGATTTTAATAGATACTCAGTTTATCAAATAAGTCATTTTGGGATATTTTCACTATTATAAAAATATTCCTTTGAAGCTTTAAAATCCATCTATAAAATAATTAAAAACAGAAACAAACTATTCACTAGGACAGGTGTTAATAATAATTTTAAAAAGTTATAGGACGAATAAGTCAATTGTAAAAATAATCAATACAAAACCTATGCTGCACTGTTGATTACCATACTGGAATACCATACTGTATCTAGATTTATACATGTATCTTCAAAATCTATCAAAGGCATAGATAATGATTATTGATATTCTCATTAATTTTTCTCCGGAGCAATTGATGAAATGGATGTATAATTAGTATAACAATGTCATTAGTTGTAAAGAGGTGAAAAAGAACCAGGGGGACAGGTAGCAGGTTTGTCGCATTGCTATGGCATATCACATATGTGATACTGGATCGTGTAATGATGAAAGTGATGAAAGAAAATCCACAATTGCCATATCTCTATTATTTAAATAAACCCTGAATAATAGAGATATGGCGATTGTGGATTTTCTTTCATCACTTTCAATGTCATTAGTTTGTATGTAAAAAATAATAAAATCTGCAGTTTTGCATACAAATTATTGTTGCACTTGAGGGAAGTGGTTCAGTTTTCAAAACATAAATTCTCCTGTGTGAACACTGTTTGTTTCAGTCTGTACCATCGTCATACTTTATTCAAGAGAAGGCGGTGGCATTTCAGAGATATCTTGAAATACCAGCACCTCCCATCGGCCGGATTAACTCATTTGTGTGCAAGATGATTCTGCAGTTGAATCTACCTGGTAAGATGCTCTATTCTTCACTGTTAGCTTTTCTAACATAATACTCTTTTTTAAATGCACTCTTTAGCTATTTTAAAACCTTGTGATTTGCACTTGGGATAAACGATGAAAGGTGACTGTAATTGCCGGACTATACAGCACTACTTTTTTTCAATTTTTAGCTTTGCCAAAAGCCTATGTCATCAGTTCGATCTGTCGACGTGTGATTTCGACATCTCCATCTTCTTGTGTCAAACAAGTAAGCTCAGGCTCTCTACATTAAGTGATTAATGTTCACCTACTCGGTCTGAACATTAATTGTTCATGAGAAGTGCGAGACTCCCATAGTTTGCATAAAAAATGACTTGTGGAAGAGTTCATGTTCCCAGAGTGGTAGGTACAGTACTATGACATTTCACGGGTTGTGTGTATAGAAACGTACACAATAGAGACTGGCTGTAACATTGTTGGAACGCATCCCCGCCCCCATTGCATGACTACGTGCCACAGTAAGGAGGGGTGGCGGGCAATAGATAGGCCCTTTTCTCAGAATGATTCCGCTGTAGCAGATATTATATGGCACATATTGCTGTTTGAGTTTTGTACACTTACAAAATAGTAGACTACAGTATATATTGAACAGACACCAGTCTGGCAAAGCCCAAAAGTTTGTGCTATACTGGTGCAATGTTGGACCAATACATGTCTGTGGTTGGACCAACATCTTCGACTTCGGCCCAGCACTAATCCAACACGTGCTTACTGTAACGTTTTGCTGTTTGCTGGGCAAGAACCAGTGTTGGCCTAATATGGGGCCAGTGTCACAGACATTGTGCCATCATTAGAACAACATCGCGTCGGAACATATCTAATCTCTGGTCACAGTACCCTGCCTTAATAAGCCTTCCACGTCTGTTTGTTTATTCACACATGGAGGAGGTGAACGTCCTATACAATATCAGCGTCCCGGAAAACACGACACATTGAAGCAATGTTGGGCCAGCGTCACAGACGGTGGCACAACATTGGTTCAATGTGCCTTGTTTGCAACATGGACAAATTACAAAACCAGTTATGCAAAGCACAGAACCGCAGGGTTCTTGTTAACTGTTTGTGAGGTATACAGCAGGTGCGCGATATGTATGGCTGAAACACTTCTTAATCCCTCTGATTATTTGATCACTGATCTGATTGAAATTAAATATTACCACAATATATAGATAGCCTTCATCGAGAAAAATATAAATTTTGTTCTTATTAGTTGACTTACATGCAATTTAAACCAGCATTTTTAATTGGATGAATCCCCCAAATTATAGTTATGTCTGTAAACATTCTAGTATTTTTTTCCAATTTTTAATGTTTCAGATGGTTGAAAATTTAAAATCTAATGAAAAAGGCCAGTAAAAAAACTTTGAAGAGAAAACTTTGGTCAAATTTATGTTAATAAGTTAATGAGGGTGAAGAAATGAAAAAAAATGATTTTATTTTTTTAAAGTTAATAAGGGTGATGAAAAACAACAAACTAACAGAACATAAGCTGGATCAATATTTTTTTATATATCCTGGAATTAATGTTTTTTTTCGGAAATTGGCTAACATCCAAAGCGCGCGCTAAGCAGAATAACATGGTTTTTTTTGGTAATGCACAGTCTTAATCTAAGGAGCGCACTCTGACTCGTCTACTCGTCTAAAACAGAGAAAAAAACTATAGTGGCCCTACAGAAAAGTTCTAACACTTGTCATGGCTATCATACATTTTTCGATCTTCATTTGAGTTGTTGCTGCTGTTATTTAAAAAAAAGGTGGGCAACTGTAATTAAAGTTCGGTGTTGTCAGTGTCAGCGTCAGCATTATCATTTCTTGTATGTATTTCCTGAAATTTGTTCTGCATGTTTCTAGTAATTAGTTCTTGGCCAAGTTCAATAATGGCGGAATTTTTTTTATCATGATTTATCATATATATGACAGTTCTCAGACAAGTTGTATAATGGTGACGGGCTATTGTTAACCCTTACAGGGCAGGGACCATCTTTAGACGTCACATCCTGACGTCTAGAGACGGTCCCCGCTGTGGAAAAATTAAAAAAAATTAAAATGGTCCTAGACTCATACCATAGGTTTTCAAATGAAGCGGAAAGAGCTAACTAAGACATTTATGATGATTTTAAATTGAATTGTTAACCCTTAAGACCTATTGAGTTTAAATTTTCATCCACTTGAAGTTGAGTCTCGCGGCCGCGATCCACAACTTCAAGTGAAGTGAAAATTTGTGTTATTTGTGAAATTTAAGTCCCAATATATATCAGTGTTTCAAAATTGAAAGCACTTCTTATTTTTTACAACTGGTTATACAGGTGCCGATAAAAAAACAGAATGTCTACTGTAGTCGACATCAGTGTTCTAAGGGTTAAGTGTGGTCTTGTTTTTCAGTTGAAATGATCGGGATGATAATAGATACAGTGACTGTGTTAATTGAGAAACCTGTTGCCCCCAAAATAAAAGAAGCAAACATTCCATACCATTGTCACGTCGATGCTGCCAGCCGTATTATCTTTTTCATCAAGCTGTTGTTTGGATTGGATGATTGTAAAGAAAGGTTAGAGCACAATTTGACAGCTTGCTATTCAATGGTAATATCTACAATTTTGCAACAGGTTTGTAAAATTTACCAACTGCAGCCGAGCGCATAAATGTACATGCACTAATAAGTGAAAACCTCATGTTCTAGGGGTGTTTTGAAATTATTTGTTTGAATATAAGTGCATGCACGTGTTTTTGAAACTGAGTGCACCCCTATCCTCATTGACCCATTGCAATCAAATAAACTCTGGCTATAACAAAAATCTAAATTTTAATCAAAATTCGTTTTTTTTGTTGATGATGACAAAGAGATATCATTATTTATCATTCAATTTATACGATTGAGAAACAACATCAAAGTACACAAAATGTATATCGACATGCCAATCCTGTGGGGTTTTTTATATTCCCCTTGTAGAAACTATTGGACCAGAATTGTAGACAGTGGACCAATGTTAAACCTACATTAGTGAAATTGTTTTCAATGGCCAGCTAGTTCTTCATAGCATATCTTCGGTTAATAGCTTATGCTGTATTTTAAAAATATTTTATACTAATTATTCTTGTGGTTGACTGGTACTATTTGTCGAACAAAGAAACAGATGCTCTAATAATTTAGTACACATTTTACTATTATGCCTATAACAGTTCAAATATGCATTTTGATTCATAGATAACAAAAAAATTGCTTCTGGCAGGGCAAATAGTTTGTATACTGTAGATCTGGTACTAATTTATTATTATAATAGCGCTATACTCAGAAACTCAATAGCCTTGACCTCCATTACTATCACCAAGCTAGTTAATACAGTGAAGTACATGTATGGGGAGGGGGTCTTATATAACTTTGTTTTCACCGAGTTCCCATTCAAAACGGTTCCCGGTGACGTCAATGCATTTCACAGATTTAAAGAGAAATTAAAATTAGCAAATTCTAAACTTCGTGAAAAGTCCCAAAATCTGAAATTTACGAAAATTTAAATTACAGATATACAGTATTATCCATATAATCACCCCTCCTGTTGTTTTACTTACAGAGGTCTCTCAAAGCTTGCAAGTCAGCTGATTCCAAACGTACCTGAAGGTATTGAAAATGTTATGTTATTGATGTCACATATTTTTCATGATATGCCATTTATATGTACTAATTTGCACATCTTTCAGTTCATACTAGTTTAATTAAAACAGTGTTTTATGGCCTGATACAGATGGGGGGGGGGGGTGATGTTCTGTCTTTATTTTTCATCAAAATCTGTTTATTGTTAGCAGCTCAGCCACAAACTGTCTACAAATTTGTTATCCATTGGCTTATTTGGGACATGATATTTTCTGATGTTATAAAATTTGCTACAGGTTTTATCAATATTTCTATTTTTTGTACTGTACATCGACCAATTTTTCACAGAATTATTTTTTCTTTGAAGGTAATTATTGCATAGTGGGGCTCCAGATGTGGCCTCCATTACTTTAGTCTATTTTTATCACTATATCAGTTTGTGATTGTTTGTACAATACAACAATCGGAGAAAATTTGGTAAATAAATCACCCTGCTATTTTTTTATGATATGCCATTTATATTTACTAATTTGCACAGCACATTCAGTTCATACCAGTTTTATTAACCCTCTCAAGCCTGATTTTACATTATCATCCTCATCCACTACAAGCCGGGAATTGCTGTCGCAATTCTCGACTTGTAGTGGATGAAGATGATTTGATGTGGGTGAAAAAGTAAATAAAATTGCCATGTATTGGTAAACCAGTTTCAGATAAATTTCCATTCCAAATCCCTTGATTGTAGGAAAAGTAAATCTGTTTTCAGGGAAGTAAAATGATGCTTTAATGCATCGTGAGGGCCCAAAGGGGTTTAATAGAGGCTCTTGATAGGTTTTTCAAGGTCATTGTACCATCGGTTACTTTCAGTGCTGCATTTTAACTCAGTTTGGTGACTAGCCCTTGTGCTGCTGAGGCTGTATATATAATTATATATATAGTTCTCAAGCAAGCTTCAGACCAAATAATTGTGATTGTAATTGATCAATTGTTTTGTGGTAGATGCTTAGGTAATTTAAAGATGCCTATTTTTAATCTATGGTACATAAATAAATTTCTTCATTGACAGCCGGTAATTGTGTTAGCAATTCCACCGCTAAATGAATGAAATATAGAAGCAAGCATTTCAGCAGTGCAAGCCTTAGGGTTAACCCTTTAAACGCCAAATTATTCAATCTGAATTTTCACCCACTTGAAGTTGTGTCTCGCTGTCGCGATTCACAGCTTCAAGTGAGTGAAAATTATTCAGATTTGACAAAATGGAGGTCAACTCTTTTCAAATCCTCCTGGTTGATGTCACATTTTCTCTTTAACATATTTAAAATGTGGTACTTAATGTGCTAATGAAAAAGAAAAACTGAATATGTGCGACACCGGCGGTTAAAGGGTTAAAAGAGTTTGACTTACCTTACAAGCCATATCTTAGAAACTACTTTGAGAAATATCTTGAAGACTACTTGATGGATTGTTACCATCAAGGATACCCAGATGCTCTCTATTTGCCATATGGGGTAACATTCATAGCAATTTTCAGCCCCTTTTTTATCTATCAAACATGAGAATTTGAAGTAGAAATGAGCTGAGGTGTGTGTAATTATAGATGCAAGTACAGTTTAGCTATTAACGTCTGCATATGATGTTCTATTGACACTTGGTATCAACATCTAATTCAGAAGTAAGCTGTGTTATTTTTTGTATTCCAGTTGCGTCTTCCCCTTTCAACTATAATGCCTGGGTATCATACATTGATAGCACATATAGAATTGATTATAGTCAGTCACCCCATAACATCAGGTACAGTACTTTATTCATATTTAATGTTTCATTTAGTATTTTTTGTTTCATTTCCAAAGTCACTCCCTAGAATTTTAAATTTTTCTGTCTTTTAGAGAAAATGCATTATATTGTACACATCATTTGGTGTTTTTGTCAATTGTGGTATTTCTTCATTTTACAGACATTTTTTATTCTATTACAAGTTGTGGAACAAGGCACAAATTAAAGTGTTTTGGATTTTCAATTGCGTGCTGCATAATTTTGTTGTAATTTTTTTTCCAGTAAAGGTTTGAACAGAAAATCTGAGGCCAGTTGTCATGCGTCAGAGATGTGCCATGGTGTGCATAATGTAGATTCTTTTCTTCAGCGATGGCAAGACAATATCCAACCAAGGAGAACAGTTAATCCATTAAAAGAAGGTGAGTTCTTAAAGTTTGCCAACAGACTTTTACAAATTATAACTTTCAGCCATGCTCCACAATCCCAACGTTGATGCAAAACTGGACAAATATCTGGGGAATTGATGATCGGCCCAGCCTCTGTTTAACATTGTGCCCGTAGTTTTCTTCTCTATTAATATTTTTAATTCAACCTCATTCGCACTAATAATAATTACTTTATTTTCTCATCCCATGAGTTATATGCATGTAGGATGTCATATATATTTCAATACATGAAATTTACACATTTACTTCATTTACACATTATTGTGCTGATATATTGCCATATATCTAACATAAAAAAAACACATATGCTGCTCATCCTATTATTTTGAAATAATATAACAATGATGTTTTCAGGACAATATTTGTTAATTTGAGGCCAAATTGGATGATATGGCTTGGTGTGACAACATTGTCCTATATATCTATTGAAAATAATAGCATATAAAATATAAAGTGAATTGAATAATTTGTTTTTTTCACATAGTCTGCCAGCACTGCAAATGCATATCAATCTTTTGTTCACTATATACCTAACATTTTCAATACCTGGCATATAATAATTTTATTATTATTATTATATTTTATATAACAGTTTTTCAATAATATTAATTTTAAGCAAATTTGGGGTAGTCAGCTGATTAACTTTCGGAAATAACATTTTCCAAAATGTTCGTTAGGTGAACATTTCAATTGGCCAATGTACCCATGAAATGAGAGCCATGCAAAATAGTTCAAAACAAAAAAAGAAGAAATTTCAGCGAAGGATACCATGCAATGTGACATGATCAATTACTTCAATTACAATGTGTACCGGTAGTGCTACACAAAGATAGTCTGCTTCAAAAAAATAAAATAAAATTATATTGCTAGTGTTTTTTTTCAGAATCTTTTTTTCCATTTACTCTTCGGGAATATACTAATGTGTGGTTTTAATAGATTTTGGAATTTTAGTGTGTTTTCCCAACACAGCATTGGATTTTAATCCCATTTGTGTAATTATGGTAATGGTGTATGTAGAGTGAAGTTGTTTCTCGCTACCGCGACCCACAACCTCAAGTGTCTGGAAATTACTCAGATATGTTTAATTTGAGCACGAATATATTTGCGAACTTTGACGTTTAAACAGTCATTTCATTCAAAATAACAGTGAATTAAAAGTAAAATGGATTAACCCTTACAGCGCGGGGATCGACTTCAGTCATCAGAACTGACGTCTGTAGCCGTCAGATTCTGATGACTGAAGTCGATCCCCGCGCTGTAAAAATAAAAACATTACTAATTGTCGTAGACCCATAACATAGGTATTCAAATAAATCAGAAAGGGCTAACTAAGACATTTATGATGCTTTCGAATTGATTAAAACCCCCTGGTTTTCATGATTTAAACAAAATTAATTCAGCGTTGTAAGGGTTAAAAGCAACAGTCGTGACTAGCAGGCAAAGTGTTAAAGCTGCAAAGGCTACTCTTTTTTTGTTTCAGACACGGAAACGAAGCAGATTTCAAAGAACATTTTGCACCGTTTGTATTCAACACTGGAACGGAACGTGAACCAAAATTCAGAGCAGGATAATGCTGTGGACATGGCTGATCATGGATTGCTTATGTCGACGCTGGACAACACAGCTCATGCTCAAACACCCAGTGCAGAAGTAGGTGATGTCCCTATCAGTACCACATCTGATCAGTCAACGTCTTTTAAATCCACTAGTCTACAGTACATTTTCTCTGATTCTGCCTACACCAAGAACAGGAAAAAAGTCTCAACCCATTTAAATAAAACTGTTGATGATAATACCCATCATAGAATGGACTGTGAATCTGATAGCGAATTGAATGCGCATGTACATCCATCTTCTATGGTAGATAATGTCCAAGAACAGTCACATCAGCAGAATTCTTCACGAGTACACAGTGAGGAAAGTCGTGTTCTCAGTGATGAGATTAGACCCTCTACCTCCTGTAGATCTCTCGGAAAACATCAATATTTGGTTTACTCTAACTGCCTACCTTCTGTTCGAGTGACACTCTGGCACCGCTCATACCATTGGATACTCATCGTTTTTGCTGCTTTGCTGGAATGTCAGCCGATACTCATCGACTCTTATATCAGAAAAATTGAGGAACAATTCTTCGGTGGAGGAGTACACCATCCTCTCCCAAAGAAGAAAATAAAGAGAAAGAAGAAAATACCCAGTAAAGCTGGCAATCCATCCACAACTCGCCGGAAAACCAATGCCAAGAGAAAGCGTGTGTGAATAGTTTAACCCTTTAACCGCCGGTGCCGCATATATTTGGGTTTTAATTTTTCATTAGCATGTTAAGTACCCCCATTTTAAATATGGTAAAGATAAAATGTGACATCAACCAGCAAGTTTTGAGAGGAGTTGACCTCCATTTTGTCAAATCTGAATAATTTTCACTCATTTGAAGTTGTGGATCGCGTCAGCGAGACACAACTTCAAGTGGGTGAAAATTCAAATTATTTGGCGGTTAAAGGGTTAACCTAAATCTTATCCTTTGTGCCGCTGAATTGTTTGTTTCCAGCTTCAAAGGACGAAAAACATATCCAATTATGAAAACCAAACATATCCCGAATGATTATTTGATACTGTGATAAAGTGAGCATCTGCCACAAACTATTTTAATTTCATGTGTTTCATTTTATTTGACTTTAAACTCACTTGAAACAGTATATAAAAATATACTGGGACTCGTTTCACTAAGAAAATCTTATCTTAACTTTGACATAGTTCAGGTCATTTATCATTAAAAAGTTAAGATCATCTTAAGATCATCCTAACTTTTTAGTGATAAATGACTGAAAGTTAAGATGAGATTTTCTTAGTGAATCGAGTCCCGGGTCCAGCAGCACAACGGATAAGGTCTGATATAAGATATGGCTTAAAATATACTTTTGTTTTTCTTGTTTTTTCATCCATTTGAAAATGCAATTTATTATGTGATTTCGAGAGTCAATCGAAAATATTTTAATTAAAACTGTTTTTTTTCTGATAGAAGTCAGTTAAGACCTAGTTAAGACATTTGTGTTTTGTACTGTGATAGCAATCAGTATTATCTGTCAATTTGTCTTTGTTTTGTTTTTGTTAGTTTGTCGACTCTGTCGACAAAATTTTAGGTTGACTTTCCAGGGAAACGTCTGTCGTTAACTTCCGTTACTATCTGTTCTGTCTGTGCAATGTCAGAAGGCATTATCTGCTCCCTGTTATACTAGGCATTTACTTCTTTTTAACTGGCGTCTCGTTTCTTCCTGCCATAGCGCTGCCAAAAGGCTGTATTTGTTCACTTGTAAATCAAGTATATACTTCCTTCCCGCTGATGTCACTGCCTCCTTTTGGCTTGCACTGACCCAATGTTGGTTAAATGTTGTGCCATCATCTACATGTATGACACTTTTCCAACATTGATCCAACATTGTGTCAGGGTATCAAGTTGCCGGTGTTCCCTGCAAAAATAAGACCTTCAGCCAATGCTGTTTTACAGCTTAGCCATGGTCGTAGACGATGAGCTAGCATTAAGCTAGCATTGGGCAAACGTTTATCGTGTTAAGGCCTATATACTGGTATGCCAATGCTGGGCTAATATCGGCCCAGTGTTGTAAACGGTGGGCCACCATCAGGGTAACATTGTGTCAACGACTCGAGTTTGCTGATCAGCTGTGACCGCAACCCAGCAAACACAAGGCATTGACACAATGTTGTTCTAATGCTGGCCCACCGTCTTCGACGTCGGCACAACATTGGGTCAATGCCTCGTGATAGCTGGGTGGGTGTTCATGAACGTCAGCACTCTGTCGCGGGAGGGCTCCCACCCCTCTCTGCCTCACTTGACACAACTGTGTTATGTTAGGCAATATAACAATTAGGTCCTGGCTAAGATATTTATCTCCAAAAATAGCAAATTTTGTATTTTTAAAAATAGTTTTTGGACTCGGCAGTAAAAGGCATTGCACATTGATATAATGTATACACTTCTGGTGTGAAATATGACTGAATATGACTGAATAATGTAATTTATTGCAATGCCCCATCATGTGGTAAGTTAACCCGTTCATTACGACCATCTGACATGAAAAAGGGACAAAGTATGGTGAAATATACATTTTTATTTATTAAGTTTATTTTGCCTGAGTTTGTGTCCCATTTAGGGGAAATAGGGGTGCTGTGTGTGAGAAACGATTGACATTTCTGTACACCAGTCCTTATGAATATTTCCCAATATAACGTTTGGGGTCCCTAGGTTAGGTAGGCCTACTTTCGTCTTTAAAAAGTGTTCAGGTAAAATATATGTTCATGATTAAATATAGTGATTAGACCGTAAAGGGTTTTGATTGGAATAATATTGGCCAAGCGTCGCAAACAGTGGCCCAGCATTACATCAGCATTGGGCCTATATTATCTGGTGTTTCTGGCGCCGGATGTAAAGAATACCCAGTGCCTGACTTATAAAGAGTAGGCCTAATTGTGGGATTCCCACAAAAAATAAAACTGGCCCGACATCATTCTATCGCTGCGCCACATTTTGAACAATATCTTTGTTTTTGACGCAATAAGTTAATTTTAGTGGGCCGTAGGATTTTTCAAGATGAGTTCTAGGCCCTGCCTGCTGAATTAAAGGGACTGGCTCAGGCTAAAATCAGAAAAAAATTAATGATTCTATTTTGGCTTATTAATATGACGATGGTGTAAAAATGTCCATAGAATAGAACTGCAAAAGTTTTTTTTTAATTTTTGTGCTGTGCATTTACCAGTTAGGCTAAAATGATATAGAGACGAAATTCCCGTATTTCTCATTTTTGACATGGTAGTGCCGCCAATAAAAGCCCATTATAATAATAATAATAAAGTCTTTATTTAGCGAGGGTACAGGTATATACAAGAGCGTACAAAATCAATAAAAATTAAAAACATACATACATTTATGTACCAACCCACTGAGCATAGCTCATCCGCCGTGGGGACCTCATACATAAACATTAAAAACATACATCGATATATACATCTATTTAAATAATATAATAATATATACATAACTCGTATGATTCATTTACTTATATAATAGAAAATAGTAATAATAGCATATATTTATATTCGTGTACATGGTAAATCTAACAATCTATTTGGCAGCAGCATATAATTTTACAAACACCTACAGAAGAAGTGATCATTTTGAAGTAAAACAATTTACATGATTGATTTGTATACATGGAAATAATTGATAAAATAAAATATACTTGGACATTTTTTATATTGAGGTATATTTATATAACTCAGTACCTAACCTCATATTACATAACTTATAAAATACTGTATGGTATTGATATAATATATATATACATATACATACATACATATATATACACATATATATATATACAGTATATACATTGTAAACATGACAACTACAAACACACATACATAGATTACATTTGAGAGTACAATTAAAGCACAATTGCAGACAACATATATATTATTTTAAACACAATAATTACAAATCTGATATATGTATATAGTAACTACTTTTTATTTCCGTTTTTGTATTCGCGTACGAATTATTTTAATGCTGTTGCTTTGCGTGCTTCATCGGATAGAGAATTCCAGATTTTTGGACCATTAAACCTAAGGCTTTTGTGATGAGCTGCTGGTACATGGAGTTTATTGCTTGTCTTCGATCTTAATGAATAATTTGTGTTTGTGCATGTTGGTTTAAATAAATTAGATATATAATCAGGGGTAAGGTTGTTTAGAGCTTTGAATACCATTGTGGCCTGTTTTTCCTGAACAATTTTATCAAACGTTCCCCATTCAAGTTGATCGAACAGAGGACTAGATGGGGAATACTTATCTGCATCCAGAATAAGGCGTGTTTTTGCAATTTTATTGTTGAATATATGTCAGTTTTGTTAGATTGTCCCCATATAGTACAGCAATATTGTAGGTGTGGTTTAATATAGTAGTTATAATACAAAATACGTGTCTTTGCAGGTAAATAATGTCTTATTTTTCTGAAAATAGACAGCTTGAAAGCAATTGTTTGTTTAACTTTCTTTACTTGACTATGCCACGTTAAGTTATTATCGATAAGCACACCTAGGAGTTTTTCTTGTTTGGTATTTTTTATTTGTGTGCCGTTAATATTTATGTTGATGCCTATTTCAGTTTCAGCTAAACGTGATTATTTTGCTTTTGATAGGATTAACATTGCTTTGGTTTTTTCAAAACTTAAAGCGATGCCATTTTCATAGCACCAGTTGTTCGTACGTACTGCTTCATTAGATAAATGTTCCTTGACAAAGTGTATCTTACGGCCCACACTGTCAAATTGTGAGCTGTGTATTGCTGTACATGTATTAGTTTCAGTATTTGTATTCAGCGTTGTTAGAACAGAGTCAAGGTTCGACATCCCATGATCCAAAACATAGGCCTATATGCTTACCAATAAAATTTAAATGAAGTATGGCAGGAAACGAGCTACTGAAACCAAAGTGTACTTGAAATGTTGCAGATTCCAACGAAATATTGGACTGTAACCTGACTGTAACCTCGCCACAAGGTAACCTCGCCACAGGTAATCTCGCCACAGATTTGGTAACCTCGCTCTAGAAGGCTGAGTAGCCTCGCCACATCTTTGGTAACCTCGCCACATGGGGCTAAGTAACCTCGCCACAACTTCACCACACCTGTTGTATCCGCATTTATCAATGTATTTTCAAAGGATAATATCTACCTCGAACGTGGTGTAGATGTCTATATTATAGACTTAGACTATATTTGCCATTAAAATCAAAAGCAAATGGACCAATATATAACGAATAATAAGAGGCCTACAAATTTATTTTGTACAGCAAATATTGTAGAAAATTTGTTCATTGTGACTAATAATAGTAATATATTAACCCTTAAACCGCTGAATTAAATAATTTAACTTTTTCACACACTTGGTACCTTGACCCACAACTTTAAGTGAGAGAAAACAACTCGTATTTGTTTATTTTGTAATTTAAGACTAAGCAATTTACAAATCTTGATGTTTAAATGGCTAATAAAACGGACTAAAGCGATTACAGTCGCGCTTAGCGGTTTAAGGTGATTTAGGTGTAGGACTAGGAAGTTGATGACACTGCCCCAAGAAGAGATCCGACAGGACCCGAGGAAGACAATGAGTAGCACTCAAGCTATGTGATCGACTCCAATAACATTCGATATTGTTGACGCAATTGATTGACACAAGTGATATTAACTCATGTGAGTGCGTGGTGACGTGAAGTCGATTGGGCCTACTTGCAGACGCTGAATGTTAAACCATTTCTTCTTCCGGTTTTAATAATAGCACAACCGCCAATATGGTTCATGTCCACATGGTTTATTGAGTGATTTTACTTCTCGTCACAGTGTGCCAATAAATTGAATCTTTGATATTTCTATTAGCATGAACACCTGATGAATGTTTAATATGGAATATGAGGTGATATGAATGAACCTTGAGTGTTTTATTTGTTGTTTGGAAAATGCCCCCCTTTTGAAATAATAATGGGCCACATGCCCCACCGTCTAAGGCCAATGCCTCCCCCCCCTCCGAAAAATATCATGCCCCCCTTGGCCCCCTTTTTCCAATTTATTAATCGAGCACTGAATATGTAATAGTACCAACCTCATACATATAGTTTTAACTATTTATATTGCCGTATATTAACCGTCTACGTCCCTATGTTTGGGCTATAATAAAAAGAGTTATATTCAAATTAAACTGAACGTAGATTTCAAGTCTATTCTAAAAACACAAATAGTAGGCCTAATTTATGTTCTTGTATTATAGACACTATCGATGGAAGCTGATATTCAACATCACATTGTAATATAGGCCTAAATATCACGCTAATAGGGGTCTAATTAGACGTTACTAAAATGTGTGGTACCAAAGCCATATAACTTTTTTTTAATTGAATTTTAAAAATAGTAGGCCTAATATTAATAATAAATGATGTTCCTTTAATGCTGGGTAAACGATGGAGAGGGCGGCACAACAATATACTAAATATCCAGTTATCCCTGGTTTAATGCTAGTCCACCGTCTGCACTGCTGGCCCAACATTAAACTAACATTAAGTCGATGTAGCTTCTGTAGAAAGCATAGCGTATATAGCCAGTGTAATATATTATCATCGGGTTGACTACCCCCAGCAAACACGAGATGTTGACACAATGTTGTTTGAATGTTGGGCCAGTGTCGTAGACATTGGGCCAACATTTAATCAACATTGGGTCGACGTCGCGTGTTTGTTGGGCTACAATAAGACAATACCGCTGGAGTACACACGTGTCTTGCCATAGAGTTAACTCTATGGTCTGGCTAAACTTCTGAAATTCGAAACCTTTGAGTGTTGATTCACTGTTCTCCGTATCTTGTTTGCTGGGATGCACCTAAAAGTATGCATACTTTAGAAGTGGATTTATGTATATTAAAAACATGTCTCGAAGTAATAATATGTAGGCCTACTATTATCATTTTATTTTCTAAAATAAAATACAAAATGTATGCCAGCATGTATATTATTGTGCGTAAAATATAGGGTTATTTTATAAGTTCAAACCCAATAATAAACTTCTTGTTTTGTCTTGTTATATGAGCGGACACACTCATTAATAGAATGCCCTCCATACCGTGTGAGTCAGGTGCTGGAGTAATGTCGATTCAGTGTCTATAAAGCAGCTGGGCCAATAGTGGTTTTTTTAATGACGCAGCATCATAGTTGAATTCACGCTTTCCCATCCATTGATTGTTTTCTACCAATTACTGGCCAAACGTCAATGATGAAGACGATGACCAGCCGTGCATGTGGATTATAAAACTTCAAAATATATATTTTTCATTTTTGTAATAAATGAAAATCAAAGTGGAACAGGGAACACTGTTATGGCAGAACCAGGGTAAAAACATAGCTGTCAATTATCACAGGTAAGGGATAGCAATGACATGACCAATATATCGTCGTTTACGGTGCAATATGGAGTATGTGGTCATTTGGGCCATATACACTTTTCGGTGCTAATGTACCCATTGAGACACGTGCTTTCCGATGGTAAAATTATTTTTCCAATTTTTAAACTATATCTGCACGAAAAATGCATTTGAAATTTGGCGTATGTATATCCATGGGGGATATATGGCGTATGTGTCAGTTTCTGCCACAACAGTTGTCCGAATTTTGGGCATAAATATGTATTTCAGCGCATTGTTGGTTGTCTGTATTATGGCGTATGTGTTACATACGCCTTATTTCTGACAACCCTATTCCAACATGTCCAATGACCGGTCTAGGTGTTTGTACTGTTGTCCGTAATATGGCGTATGTGATACATGCCCCATACAGGGGCGGATCCAGAAAATAATCTGACAGGGTTCCAATTTACTAATATTATATACATATATGTATCATATATGTGCCTATATGTATCATATATGTATCATATATATCACATACATGTATGTATACAACTCTGATGTTTAGCGACGTTTGTATCATTATATAATAATATAGGCCTATATTAATTCAGGTCCCTATTATAAATAATGTGATAAAGGTGAATGGACAAAAAGGAAATAAGCGCTATGAGATGAAACTTCCAATTTAAATATAAAAATCGCCAACTTTATAGTATATAATTATGTAGGTCGTAGAACTAAATGGGTGGTGTGGATGTTATGTAATGGTCAAGGCGCCACCGTCGGCGTGATCCATTGTTTACACATGTATCAATGAGGCGTGACAACTAATTGTACCCGCTAAGGACCTACAGCCGACCCCCCTCCACACCTTCTAGCGCCAACGATTAGGCTCATCAAGTACCTTAAATTACTTATTTCTTTAGTCAATATTAACGAAATATACATGTCATATTCGTTTTAGAACCCGGTCAATTTGTTTGTATAACGCTGACATGGTTCCAAACCTAACAAATAGTTTTTTATGTCTGAAACCCTATAATCTGATCGATTTGAAAATGCTGACAGGGTTCTGCAACCCTGTCAGTCCGGTCTAAATCCGCCCCTGCCATATTAGGGATTTTTAACACAGAAACCCAGCTTATGACAGATGATAATATAGTGTCGTTAGTTCAGGTAGCCTACCAGATACATTCTTTGTACAACCTTTTGAAAAAACACCAGGAAATGTTGCACAAAATAATACTTTTTTAGACCATATCCAGCAATTATCTTCACTTCCCAATCACTAATAGAAGCTATGTCTCCGGTCATTCATTCAGATATGGTATGTCTGATTTGAGTGCATGTGTTGATGGCCTTGCAATCACTAATATGTGATACCTCTACATGCTCTATCCCTTTTGAAACAGAAGTTGAATGCGAACACATGTAAAGAAATGAATGAGGTTTTTAGCCCACCTTTTGCACATATAGGCTAAACTGGGCCAGGAGAACCCCCTGAGGATGATGAGATGAATGAGATGACACTGCCCTCCAGACACAGGATTCGAAATACAAGCCCTGGCGGTCTGAGGACGAGCACGCGGTCACGGAGGTTCTCCATACAATATTGAATCTCAATCATGTGAATGCGAACAAGATGATGCGGTTACAGAAATTAATCGTGATTCAAGCTGTAGTTTTTGCATGTGTTTTGCATGTTTTTTTGTTAACATCAAGAAATACACTCCAAAAAGTTATGAATGAGATATACATTTTTTATATTACCAATGATGAATTAGAGAAAATAACTTTCAAGATTAGCTAAGTGACATGTTTCAGTGTTATATGATATGCATTTAGGATTCCATCCTTAATGTGCATACAATTTTTAATTCATGGTAAAGTGTTCTTTACGAATGTCTCAGCTATTAGGCATTATGTGTGATTTTTTATGCTGTTTTAATAAATGTTTTTTTTGGGTGACCATAATTTAGATGTGTTGATTCTGATGGTGTTTGTGTGATTGACTACTCCCATGACATTTCCATTAACGAACAAGTAGAAATCATTTTCAAGAAGGGGCGGCCTTCAAGAGTCCCGGATTGATTCAAAATACCATACCCATTTTTTTCATTGGTATTTGTTTTGTCACAGTGTACTTTTAAAAAGTACGTAGGGCTACTAATAGTATATGCCCTTATGTATTTTCGTGCAAAATGTTTGTTAAAAGTATTTTTTTTGTTTATTCCCCTTTGGAACATAGTAGTGATGAGAAAAAAAAGGGATTGCATTTTTTTCTAACTCTTTAAATCTATGAAAATTGACTAAATCCAAAATGGCCGCCATGTGTCCAAGATATTATCTATTTCACCATAACTTTTAAAATAATGAACACAAAAAGGAGTATAATACATCGATTTGTATAGTTTTTAAGGCGAGAAAACTGATAACACTATTATATTTCAGAAATAAACAGCTTAAACTCGATTTTTCTCGATTTTAACCAACAAAATTTAAAAACACAGCATAAGATATCTGCCACGCGTCCTAGAGGTTGTGGGCTAGGCCTTGAACAAAATTTAGGATACTGTGTGGATGGCAGTGTCATCTGATACATCTCACCATGCTCAAGAGGTTATTCCCCTATAGGGTGGGGCACTAGGTGAAAATTTGCGTTCAGTGTGCAGACAAGATAGTCAAACTGTTAGTCTTGAATATATCTTTGCGCCCAAAATATACCTTTGAATATACAAAATTTGCCAAAAATAACTAGGCCCCATACAGTTTCGGACAAAAACATACCATTTAATAGGCCTGTACAGATTTTAACAATTACACACCATTTCTCAATAGACACAATGCTCGGGATAGCCCAAAAGTTTTAACTAACAATCTGTACATGTCACTGTCTAAAAACATGAAAACCCTGATTTTTGCACAGCACACTCATCTAGGCGTAATGTTCGAGACACAAAGCAGCCTTAGAATAAACACATAATACAGCTGGATTATTTTATTGACCATTGAATATGAAGTACATGTGATTTTCATACCCTTAGATATATAAGTGTCACCTCTTGAAAATACAGAAATCGGTACAGAACTAATACACCATGTTCACGTGAAGTTATCCTGGTCCAGTTTAGTCATGATTTATAAGTGCAAAAAAGTGTCCAAATACCCCAGTCATTCGTTCACTTATTTACCCATTTATTTTCACCCCCCCCCCCCCTAAGATATATCTTATCAACAAATTTCTGAAATATTATTTAATTAATTACCATTTTTTAAATATTACATAACATTATTTCCATGCAAGGCGAAACCAAAGGCAGTTACTAAAATGACTTTCTGGCACACAGTAAACTTTAGTTTGCAAAATATTTTTTTATTTTTATTAACAATATAAAACGATAGTGTAGAAGTTTAAACAGTCAAACGGCATCATCACATTTTTGAACCTCCACTCGAGTCGTGACCTCAAACATGTCGAGCATGAAGTTATATAATTATATTATTAAGAATGCTGCCACAAAAGACACGTAAAAGTTACAATTTGTTTTTTAATTCTAGCAGCCAAAGAATGTAATATGACAAAATTTATTAAACTGTTATGCTTACCACTCCGAAAACATGTAACTTAGCTTACTTTATGTTACTTGTACCATTTGTATGTGCACAGATTCATGCAATGATTGTATAATAAGTGGTTTATAGTTATTATAATATCATCTGCCTGACTCACCTACTTCATTTATCTGATATAACAATACCAGTCAAAATTTTTAATATATTGCTGATCATATTATCGGAACTATCTGTTCTCTAAATATATATCGAAAAAGAAGATAATAAAAACAAAGTAGTTTCTGAGAGTGGTTCTCAGGCTCAACTCTTAACAAAAGGCTTCGACGTACTTTGGATTCACGTTTCTCACATGTGTTGCCATTACATATGATAACTACATCTCTATATATATCTTGTACTATTTGTTAGTATAATATTGAGGTATTATTGAATTAGTTTTCATAAAGTTATTAACATAACGTATATCACATACCGTATCCGAAATTATATGATACAATATAAATTTAAGGATAATGATTTTACACAATCATGGTCCTAGCTATAACAGCTCTTAAAAACTAACGATTAGATAATAATTTTCGTTCATTTCAGATAAATTTTCTTTTATTTTAGATTAACTCATTCAAATTGTATAATGTACCGTACATGTATCTATTATGAATGATATTCTGCAATAAATTAATAGGATTTATCGTAGTATAGCAATAACTCTAACGCTAAGTAACTCGAGCCCAGACCATACACGGCTCAGGTCATCTTAACTTAAACACACTAAAATGTTGAGTCATTTTAACTTCAAACACACTAAAATGTTGGGTAATTTTTTCAGACATACGTACCACAAGGATACATTAGGCCTGCTCCTTACTTACATTCCAGGAATTTCACAACAGCAATGCAAGATCCAGATGGTACCTCCGCCTTTTGCCATCACAATAGGACCAATGCTAGTTTTAACTCTACCAAATTGGAAATAAATATAGGCCTAGCTACTAGAATGATTTAAATGCGTCAAATAAATAAAATATATTTTGCAGAGGATAGTCTAGACTTGTATGATAACTAAATGCCAGAATTGCGTAATAATTGTTTTATTTGCGAAGAGCTATTATTGGACTTTGCAATGACCCTAGGTTGTCCTTAATATAAAATTTGTTTGTTACCGTACTCTAAAGGCCAACCCTGCAACCTGAACCAATATAAATCTGTATTTTCGTTAGAATTGGTCTGCCCCTTTCAATTAATGTGTAAAACATTACTTTTTTTGCGTCAAATTGTGCAAGTGCTTGAGAACGAGTCTGAAAAAACCCCAATATGGTGACTTTTGCAAATAATCTTTATAATTATGGCACTGAGTTATTAATACCTATACGCACCTGTTGATCTGTGTAAATATCTGAATATGAAAACTAGTTCAGTTATTCTTCCACTATTCTAATCTAGTATATAACATGACATCATTTAACATTTTGGCTTTCGGAAGTGTTAGTTGCGCAGTTGACGTCTTGCAATTCAGAATTATGTACAGAATATACCAGACTGGAATTAATTTATTAAGATTTGATTTGACATTGCAATGACATTATAAAGCCCCCATCGGGAAGGTACACTGTCCCCATTTAAACACTGTCGCGTTACGCTGAAAATCCTGCCCGAGCGGCAGTTTCGTTTAAATGAAACAAGTACTCATTTCATACAGGGGGAGGGTGGTGGAAGGGGTCGGGGAAGGCCACTTGCAGTCGGCATGAATCAGCACACGGCGTAGCAGTGTGTAGGCACACACACTGATACGGAGTGTACGGGAAGGGGACCCTCAGTGTATCTGAACAATTACACTTTCTTGATCGACTGGTTCATATTCAAACCTATCATGCAGTAACATATAGTTATGCTTATGGGTGATGCGTAGTCTTACTACACACGTATAATGAATAGATGTGCCGGTACGTAATTTACTTGGGAATATATATAATGAAGCTTATCGTAGCATTTTAGGCATTATAATGATGTTGAATGATGGTAGGATTTGTTTTATTGGAGTTCCCGATAAAATTTTTTATGGTTTGTTGCTCAAAATATAACTTCAGTGATTTCATGGCAGCCATTTTGAATTTCATGCTTTACAAAAACCCCACAAGGATAAGAGCTCCATATCAGCCCAGATATCACTATAGGGGAACCAGCCAAGCAAAATCAAAACAGAAAAAAACTTTTCAGCCAAAACAATGTCAGTCACAGTTTCACTGCGATATCCGGTTGTTTTTGCTTATATTTGCATGATTATAGACTTTACAATATTTTTTTCCTAAAACGAATGAAAGAATTGGCTTTCTCATATCAGAAAACATAAGAATAAACATATTATTTATGTCTCTAGCGTATGTAGTTGCAAAATTATTCGTAAATATGTTTATTTTCATATACGCTGGCGGCCATCTTGGATTTCGCCAATTTGGACATTTTCTCGACCTTTAAAAAAATGCAATCCCTTTTTTTCTTGATCTTCATGATATTTTGTATCAGAATCAAGTGAAAAATCAATTTTAACAGACAAAATGTACGAAAGTGTTATATGTGACATATGAGCCTACACTATAATATGTGTGTAACGTTTACATAAGACTAAATGAACTATTGGAATTACGAGTAGAATTATCTGTTTTCTCACTCGTAGGCCCCTCAGGTTTCTTCATGGCTTTGCTAGCATTAATAAACACACACAAAGCAAGGTATACATGGTATATGCTATTCTAAAAATGTCACAGATGATGAATCGAGGGGAAATTACTCCCAAGGTTAGTTTAGTTACATGTTTATCTAATATTAAAAAATATTTTGAAGATTTGTACATTAATACCTGGACTATATAGGGAGTTAGTGGCTTTAGGTTGTTCTCTGCACTTTATATCAATCTATCAAGGAGAAAGCCTAAGGTCGAGACTATGTGCTACTCTTCCAGAAAGGCGTCACATGTTCTTTAGTGTACCTTGCTACAGAGCAATATGCAGCAATGCATACTCAATACATTCGATCAGTTTGCAACACTGTATAATTATGTACAATTACAATGACCAAAATCCGACCCAGACAGGACTCCAGCCACTTATCCCAGTCTATGAGTCTACAGGCGAACCGAATGAGCCGCCTCGGAAGGCTTAGTGCACAGGGAGCATGATTGTGTATTGGTACATTGTGTATCCAGGAGTGATGATAATAACTTAATTTTAGCCTAGTTTTCATTAACCTATTTTCTGCGAGATGCACTAAATCGCTAGGGCGGGGGCCCTAGGGTAGTGGTTAGCACCGCTGCCTTTCACGCTAGAGTTCCGGGTTCAGTTCCCGGTCTCGGCGGTTTGAAAGAAACAAAAATGTTTCTTCCGGATCCACGTGTGAAACTCAGTATTGTGGGGAGCCTCCTTGACCGAGAGGTAGCGTGCTCGGCCTCAGACCGCCAGGGCTCGAATTTCGAATACTGTGTCTGGAGGACAGTGTCATTTCATTCATCTCACCATCCTCAGGAGGTTCTCCTTGCCCAGTTTAACCTATATCTGCACAAATGTGGCCTGAAGCCCGATTCATTTCATTTCATTTACTAAATCGCTAAATCACTGCAATGTATACTGGATAGGATTTACTCAACTATCAGCTCAACCCTTTAAGATCAATTGAAAACACGACATCTAGATAAATTGTATTAGACCCACTCTTCTTATTTTTTATGGATACACCTACAACAATTGTATTAACACAATAGAAAAACAATATTTGGAACATTTCTGGATTTTAACAAAAAATGTCAATGTATGGGGGTAATTTGACGTATGTGTAACGTTATAGACAAGTAATAAGGCGTATGTATTGCAAAGGACAGGCAATATGGCGTATGTGCTCGTGTCGGACAAGTAATATGGCACATGTGCTCGTATCAGACAAGTAATATGACGTATGCAAAATAAATGGACAAGTAATATGGCGTATGTGGATAAAAATCAGACAAACTTATTTTTTATATATTATGCAAGATACAAACTAACAAAATTAACCTGATTCTGACGTAGAATTCTATGCTCAAAATCGTAATCAAAATTACACATTTTAGGCTTCACCAGTCAGTTTATTTCCATTTATCTCAAAACTACATCGCACCCACATATGCCATAGTGCAACGACGATATATTATGTACATTTAATATGTAGTGCAGAATAAAATATGAAAAATGTTGGGCAGCGCCCCTGACGGTGAGCAAATATTAAATCCACAGGTAATGTGTTTGTATATATGTAATAACCGAAGGGCGGGGGCCCTGGTGCCTGCTAAGAAAGTCGGAGATCGCAGATTCGTCTCCTGCTCTGGCATTCAAGTTTCAAAGAAACAAAATGTTTTCTCCCTGTTCAATCGTAAATACTGAATATTGTGGCAGCCTCTGTGACCGAGAGTTAGTGTGCTCGGCCGTAGACCAACAGGGCTCAATTTCGAATCCTGTGTCTGGAGGGCAGTGACACCTCATTCATCTCGCCATCCTCAGAAGGTTCCCCTTACCCAGTTTAGCCTATATGTGTACAAATGTGGTGTAGAACCCCATTTATTTCATTTCATTGCATTTGATACAGCCAACTAACACCTGACTTAACGTTGGCCTGACAACATTACAGCAACATTTCAGCAAAGATCGTGTGAGTTGAGAAAGCCTTCATGGGTCTTTATCCTTAGGTCTACTGTGTGTATTGTGATTTCCATAATTGGCATTACGTAAGAGGGTGCAGTGAAAGTGCATTACGTCTACATGTGATAATGATGGATTAGGGCTGCTGTATATTTCACGGCTGAGTAAGAAACATTAAAAGCTGAAATTTTACAACTTTGTTAGGGCTATTTTAGGCAGAAGAATAAAAATTGAAAATTAAAGATTTCGTGAAAATTCCTGGCTAACTGGGGCATAATAAAAATCCCAGAAGAAGTAATAATTGTACTTTTGTCATATTAACATTGTAGTCCTGTGAAATGATTTTTTTGTCAAGCATATTTCATTAGGTGCAGTGCTTCAGAACGTGTGTAAAATCAGCAAAATGTATTATGGGAACCGAACATAATAATATAAATGCCAATGATCGATATAAAGGATATACATCTTTTCATGATAATGCATCTTAGAGAATAGATATACATTCTCTGACACACTTATAGCTGATATTTTGCAATGCTGTTGACAAACGTCAAGGCCCCTGGGCCTCTTGTTACTTTGTGCTTTCAAATCTTGCACGCTACTGCATGCAAATTCAGACAGTCACACCAACATTGCATTAGTCCATTTTAACTACACCCAGAGTGAGACGGGATGCCTGTCTGCTTTTCAAGACAGGGAGCTGGGTGTTGGTAAAATAGTATATAACTTTAGACAAAATGACCATTATTAGTTATTATAACTACCCGATTCGAATTTAAATTGTTTTTATTTTCTTAACGTGACCCTAAAGACGTATTAGAATTGGCCCACAAACGTTTTTCAGCGTCACAAATTGATTGTAGATCACTAATCGGTCCAATGCTGGCGGGCAAACATTGAACAAGTGCTTCTAGTATTTTTTCTATAGGCAGCTGGTCAGCCGTGTCTGTGACCGGCCACAACCCCAGCTGACTTGCAACAGTGCTATTGCAATGGCTCAAACACCGACGCAGGCGACGTAAGTCATGAATGTGATAGCAACAAGAACGACAAACCAATGATATATTTTTTCTGAAATTTAAACCACCAAACTCCCAATGTTTCGAGCTGAGTCTATTGGGTGTTATTTCATCAACAATTAATTTGCAGGTAAATGTTCCCTAAATTCTTTTCGATGTAACTTTGTTTCAAACAGTAAAACCTTTGTTTTATCTGGATTCAACTTGAGTTTACTACTTCTCATTCAATCATCTATGCCTAACAAACAATTATGCAACAGTGACAATGATATTTCAGGTTTTGATTTGGATAATGTGATATAGACCTGTGTGTCATCAGATTAAAGATGGTGATGACACACGTTGTCTTGAAATTATTTTACTGAGAGGCGTTATAGGCCCTATATAGGCCTAGTGTGAAAAGGAGCGACACAAGGACAGAGCCATGGGGAACTCCATACTTAAAAGTTATCTCAGCCATTACCAAAGTGATCACACAATATCTGGGTCAGTCATATTAAACAGCAAAATTCACGACATCCCATCGAGCCCGTTTTAGAACTTGGCTACATAATAAAACTCTTAATAATGTTCAGAACCGCAAGGTAGTTTCCCAATATAGAGCTCCCTCACAAGGAGTGGGACTACATAGATCCAGAGAAGGCAGCAGTGTCATGGATCGGTACGGTATTATCAAAGTAATTGTGCAATTCAGTGTAGACCTAATAATAACAATAATAATAATAATAATAATAAAATATATTTATTCAGGGTAAAATTATTAGCGAAAACAATATTTTACATAACTGCCCTGACTAGGCATCTGTGCACCATGGAAAACAGAGTATACTTGTAAAAGTAAAATTATAATATTGCCAACAGTATGATGAAAATATTAATCTTTTACATAATTATTGCTGACTAGGCCTCTATGTAACATACAAAGCAGTGTATAATTGTAAAAGGAAAAGCATAATATAACAAAACCATATAAAAAACATTATTCTGATCTAGTTAAAAACTGTTTCAATGTGTGTTTTAAAACATTAAACGTATCAATGTTTCTTATAATGTCTGGTAAATTATTCCAGATAATAGCACTAGCATATTGTAAAAAGCATTTGAAAGAGATTTTGTTAGCCTTGGGTAAACACAATTTATTTGTACAGCATGATCTAGTTTTACGTGTTGCAATATCTCGAGATAGAGTAAACATGTCTATAATAACTCGGTTGCAACCCTGCTAGAGATTTATATAAAGTAATAGCGGTAAAGTAATCTCTTCGTTGACAAACATTTAACCAACCAAGATCTTTAACAATAACTATACCTCTTACATTCCAGTCAAAATTGTCACTAATAATCCGTGCCGCTCGATTCTGTAGTCTTTGTAATATTTTACAGTTGGCATCAGAAGAATATCCCCAAACAGATAAACAGTAATCGATTTGTGATTGAACAGTTGCCATATAGTATTTAATTAAACAGTTTTGAGTACAAGATGTTTCAATTTTCTTATAAGTCCAACTTTGGGCGAATTTTTTTTCTTGACATTAAAAACATGTTCACGCCAGTTTTGTTTAGAATCGATAAAAGAACCTAAGTGAAAACCTGTGAAATTTTAACATCATCAATGTATATATTAAGAGAATGTTGATTGGTATGTGAAAAAATGATCATGCAACAACATTTAAGATTATTAATAACTAAACTAGGCCTCGGTATGTGATTGGTCAAAATGGTCATCTACTACTGCTTCTAAGATCTGCATCAACTGCTTCGCAAAATACGCAGATCCAGCAAACGCAGTAGGCCTAACCCAGCCAACACGAGACATTGAACCAATGCTGATTCAATGTTGGTCCACCGTCTGCGACGCTGACCCAACATTAAATCAGTATTGGTTCAATGTCGTGTTTTCTGGAAAGTTGGTGCAATGTTGTTTTATTTTTATTCATATATTATCATTGATGTAACAAGTTGTCCACCTAGTATGCCCCTATTACCAGTTAGAGCATGAGCGGATCCAGGGGAGGGGGGGGGGGGGCGGCAGCGGGCGCACCCCTATTTTCTGCAAATACTTCAAAAAGTTCCCTAAACATGCTAAATTGGTCTAAATTTACCAAACAAATCACCTGTTAATATTAAGAGCTGAGTCGTAGGGCTACACATACTACCACAGATGGTAAAACAAACGTTTGAGAGATGCATGTTTTATTCATTGCTCATTTACAAAAGAAAATAATGTGTGTGTTTTTGTGGAATGTTCACTATTGGATCTCACACTTTCCCGTCGATGTTGTAGCTGTCGCGCGGACATATCCGCCATGGGGATAGGAATAGTCTCGTGAAAGCGTCTGTAGTCGATCTGAACATCCTTATTATCTTTACGGACGGCCTCCAGGTTAGCCAGCCGGTGTCCCCACAGGATCTCTGAGGGCAGGTATGACGTACGTATCTGTGTGGTCATACCAGAAGACTCGTTCACACCTTCCAGCACCACTATTATCTCAAAGTCCCCCACCACCAGCTGATCCGCAGACAGGTGGTACAGGGGACTAGACTCGTCTATACGATGGAGGATCTTTATAGGCCAGGCCATGAAGAAAAAGTCATCTTCAGCCTCAGTGTTCACTGTGAGCTTAGAGCGGAAAAATGGAATATCTTCTCCTTCGTAAAACACCCTTTTCCTGATAAGCATGGCGTTCACGGTTGTCGATATGAACTGTGATCGTCTCATGTCTCCCACTCTAAACATAAGGAACCTATACCCGTCTCTTTGGCAAATGACGGCATTGCGGCTGAAAATCACAGTTTTTGCTCGATTCTTTGGCCGCGCTAGCTTAGCGAAGACGACACCGGTTATGATGCACTGAATTAACACGCCCACGACAGACTGTATCATCATGAATATAATGGCCACACCACACTGCTCAGTCACGGCACGGGTGCCATAACCGATGGTATGCTGCGTCTCAATAGAGAAGAGCAGAGCACTGACAAAGCCATGTACACCAACCACGCATGGTTTGATGGTGTCGTCCATTTTGTAATCGCCGTGTATGACGCATATCACCCACCAGATAAGAGCAAACAATAACCAACTGAGGAAAAATGCCAACGTAAACAATAAGATAACGTATCTCCATTTGATATCGAGAAGGGTTGTGAATATATCTCTGATATATTTTAGAATACGAGAGGCAGATGTGTCCGTGTTAATGTAGCTAAACTGACATTCACCACTTTTGTTTATCAAGCGACTCTTCTTTCGCTTGGCAAACATTCGCCCTCTTTTAGCCACCTCCTGGATTTTAAGATTCTTTGTCCAACTTTTGCATGCCTTGTCAGACTCTTTACCATTGATCTCCTCATAAGGCACCATCTGCGTGGCTTTCCTTACGGATTGGTCCTGGTCCATAGACAATGTTCTCAGAAGGCTCTTCGAGTCAATATTATTATTGTTAGTGTTTTGACTGATTGAGCGGTGGAAGTTGCCGGGTGGGATTTGATGATAGTCAAAAACATCCATATTTTCTGAGTCATGTTCGCTGATACCCGGTGATGCCAGACTAAATGTTGGTGTTATAGGGAGTGTATGATCAAGAAGGGAGAGCTGGGATGCCCCAAAAGCCGTCTCCAATTCTAGGTCTTCCGCGGGAACTCCATAGTTGACCACGGTGAAGGATCGCTTGCTGCTGGAGCACGTAGACACACGGCGTACAGGAGATGACGCCAGCACAGACGTGGAGCTCTGGTGGGGCTCAATGGGCACTGTCAAAACACAATAACACAGCTGCTACAATACAATCTGAAGAATGAATGTATTATGCTTGAAGGTGATATTACTTACAAACTTATAATATTTATATCGTTGTTGGAAAACAACATCCATACATTTATCTTGACCATGTTTACTGGCATAGAATAGTATGTATTGTTAACGTTATTGTGATTCACTTTTAATCTAAGGGTAGAATTTGCCATCTCTTATTGTATTCAACTGTTCAAAAGCAGTAACATCCTCAATAGTATACGTTTGAAATACTAACTTATCGTACTAAAAATCGTGATATGTTACTTGATTTGGCTTAACGGCTTATCAATAAATATACTTGTATCCGTCACAATCATGAAGTGATGTGAATATTGCTTTACGTCGCTTTCTGCACAATCATAATATCGCGACAGAAAGAAGCCTGAAGACGGGACTATGCCCTACTCCCATCAAATGCCTTCAAAGGTTCTTTATAGTGCAGAGTACCATAGACAGTACTACACACTCCAGGCGTTTGCACAGTTTGGAGCACTGTAAATGCACAAACCCGACGACAAATATCCCACCCGGCCGGGATTCTAACCCAGTACCTTGCGTTTCGAGCCACAACCAGACCGAATGAGCCTTTGGGGTCGGTCAAATGATGAAGTATGTCATTTACACAATTATATCATTGTTTTGTATTTATATTCTCATTGATGTTATATCTTGATCGTTAGTCATTAACACAGAACATGTACTGGTAAACTCTATATATCTGCTGGATTTTGCTATTATCTTTATGTATCATAAATATTCCGGGGAGGGTGCATAGTCAAGTGAAAGTTCTTCTTTACACCTCAACAAGGTATGAAAATCAGTTAGGTCTACTGTTTGAAATGTGTGAAGACAACGAAGCTCATATCCTTCTTAATAATCTCTATATCACCTCTACCATCTCATATTCATAACCAGCATTATAATACCGAGAGTGAAGTAGTGTTAATTTTTGTGACGACATCTCTACTGTGAATGTAAGAAAAACTTGTAGTATACGAAGACTGAATGTTTACCATAATTATTGTAAATAAATATTTATCAATGTAACGCAAAATATACAGATGATAGATTTAGAATGATCAATACCACACTCTGGCTGTTCCAGATCCCACTGAGTGTGATATACTGTAGATCTGATAATATTCTGTTAATTTTCGTGAGGAGGGCGAATTTGCGAATTCAAGAAGCTCGCGAAAATTATTATTATAATAGCGCTACTAAAAAATAATAAAATTCGCGAATTCTAAATTTCCTGAAAATTTTTAAAATCAGATATTCGTGAAAAATGTAAACACGCGACTATTACCAGATCTACAGTATTCAATCCACCCATTTGACTCACCTGTCTTGGAGCTGTAGACTTTGAGGCCCAGAGTGGATGGTCTCACAGGGTGGTCCAGTAAAGGGGTGATAGTAGAATTCTGCTCACTGAGCCCATCAGAAGAAATCTCCCCCAAATCTTCCTTCCTGTCTCTAGTCATCTTTCAGTTCATTCAGTTTGATGATTTCTGTAAACAAACAATAATGCAGTGTTCATGATGAATATACATTTTCCCTGGAGTTTCGGATTCCACACTTTACCTCTAGTAATTAACTTATCTGAACTTTCTCCTTATTTTCAAGAGAAAAGTTGAGATTCATCACCACTTTTCTGATATAAATGAGTATCGGATCCTGTTCGGCTTTATCGTGTTTAACAAAGACTACTTAAGCTTAGGCCTACTTGTATTTGTGTGTCACATCCGTGTAATAAAATAATATATTCCGTTCCAAAAGAGGTGAACCAACGGACATCTTACTTGATTTAGATCATTGAACACGTTCACACTACAAAAAGCTCATACCGTTATAGAGTATTAACTTTAGTATTCTGTCCTTTACAGCTAGAACTCCACAAAGTTGCTTATATGGCCCTGTCACACTTGATCGTTCTGAGCAACGGACATCACTGGACTAAGATTTCCAATACGGAAGAATAACGGACACATTCATGATATATAGTGGACAAAACGAATTTCTGACGGACGTATATCCTACGTCTCCATTCTTAGCGGTTCGAACCCGGGACGCCTGCTTGACTGGCGAGGCAGTCAAGCGCTCTACTGATGCGCCACGTCCGCCTCTATGTATTTGTCATATATATAGGCCTACCTACTCAGTAATGGAGGTTCATTGATAATGGCTAGTAACCACGGTACCACATCTATTAGGCCTCCTACATATATTACAATATATTATCGGCTGTTCAATAAATACACATTGATAACTGATATAACTTTACAAGTTATTCATTTTAATGTAACATAGGGCCTATAATTAGGTTATATATATTCTGTAGTGTAAAGGTCACTGTATTACGTAACTTTTTGCAGTTACTGTTTTTTCGACATTGCAAAGCGGTATTGACTCACAACAGACTCCACACATATATAGGCCTACTCGAAAATTACCGGATGCCGAGTTATTATATAATTTCTCTCTACAGACACATAATATTTGTTGTTATATGATTGACACCGAATAATAACTCACTGTATGTTATGGTAGTATAACTTAAGCTTTTAAGCGCGGGTATCGACTTTAGATGTCAGAATTTGACGTCCATAGACGTCAGATTCTGACATCTAAAGATTCTGATCCCCGCTCTGTAATAATTATAATATTTGTAATGGCCGTAGACCCACAACATAGGTATTCAAATGAAGCAGAAATAGCTAACTGAGACATTTATGATGGTTTCAAATTGAAAAAACCCCTTTGGTCTCCATGGTTTATACAACAAATATTTTAGCGCTTCAAGGGTTAAATATCCAGACCATCACCTACTATCAGACCTGGCTGTCACCAAGTCAAATCTTACCAGGCACATAAAAAAATATTGTATTTTTATTGTTAATAAAGCTTAGTATAACAATATTCTCACAATAAACAGCATAATTTGCCAACTGCTAATGCACCAGGCACGTTTATTTTCTTTGAAAACCATGATCGAAACGAAAGTGCCCAGCAAACACAAAACATTTGTATAACATTTGTACAACTTCGGCCCATTTAATGTTGGCCCGCCGTCTCCGACGTCGGTCCAACATTAAATCGGCATTGGTTTACTGCATCGTGTTTGCTGGGATAAAGTAGCGGCATATACATGCATAAACAGCCTACTTTGTGTGCTTATCTGAGTGAAAAAACCGACCTACAACCTCTGTATGCTTCTTGTATCACTATCAGGTTTACTGTGTGACTGTCAACTTAGCATGTATAATAACTGTATTGACCTTTGAACATCCGTGTTTTTATCCGATAAAGTCCCTCGTTTTTGTTTCGGATATGTCCTGTGATAAGAGACAACGGCACAATGCCGAGTCAGCGTTCGAGATGTTATTCCAGCAATGATGAACCGATATCATGGTGTCGGCTGGCATCGTGGGGAAAATAGAGACGTTTCCGCTATTTTGGTTTAATGTTGGGCCACCGTCCGCGAGGTCGACCCGACATTAAAACTACGCCGGTTTAACCCCTCTCGATCACTGGATAAAAAGTTTTCATCATACTTTATCCTTGTCGGAGCTTGACGCCATCACATGGAGTAACGTCAGAGATGAACATCATAACAAAAACTGTATTTTGGTATGCTGGTAGACAGTGTACGCTGAGATCAAGTATCCTAACCTTTTTACAGCCAGGTTAAATGATCGGTTGTGGATGAATAAATGGAGACTTAAGCCACCTTAGTGAACATAATTATAGGGATTATAGGCTGAACTGGATGAGGAGGATGGTGAGATGAATGAGATGACAGGAATGACAGGCGGTCTGAGGCCGAGCACGGCCACGGAGACTCCCCACAATACTGAATCTTTACGAGTGAGTGGGGAAGAAACTTTTGTTGCTTTGAAACCTGAATCCCAGAGGGGGGACTTACATTGTACCCGCGATCTCCCGGACTTTCTAGCCTTTAACTCCTGCGTCCCTCGAATAGACAAAACTCAATCAAAAGAGTTATCGTATGATGGTATATAGTACAGTCAACCTATCGTATTTAAATTTTTAAATGTAATAATTATAATATTTGTAATGGCCGTAGACCCACAACATAGGTATTCAAATGAAGCAGAAATAGCTAACTGAGACATTTATGATGGTTTCAAATTGAAAAAACCCTTTGGTCTCCATGGTTTATACAACAAATATTTTAGCGCTTCAAGGGTTAAATATCCAGACCATCACCTACTATCAGACCTGGCTGTCACCAAGTCAAATCTTACCAGGCACATAAAAAAATATTGTATTTTTATTGTTAATAAGGCTTAGTATAACAATATTCTCACAATAAACAGCATAATTTGCCAACTGCTAATGCACCAGGCACGTTTATTTTCTTTGAAAACCATGATCGAAACGAAAGTGCCCAGCAAACACAAAACATTTGTATAACATTTGTACAACTTCGGCCCATTTAATGTTGGCCCGCCGTCTCCGACGTCGGTCCAACATTAAATCGGCATTGGTTTACTGCATCGTGTTTGCTGGGATAAAGTAGCGGCATATGTGCATAAACAGCCTACTTTGTGTGCTTATCTGAGTGAAAAAACCGACCTACAACCTCTGTATGCTTCTTGTATCACTATCAGGTTTACTGTGTGACTGTCAACTTAGCATGTATAATAACTGTATTGACCTTTGAACATCCGTGTTTTTATCCGATAAAGTCCCTCGTTTTTGTTTCGGATATGTCCTGTGATAAGAGACAACGGCACAATGCCGAGTCAGCGCTCGAGATGTTATTCCAGCAATGATGAACCGATATCATGGTGTCTGCTGGCATCGTGGGGAAAATAGAGACGTTTCCGCTATTTTGGTTTAATGTTGGGCCACCGTCCGCGAGGTCGACCCGACATTAAAACTACGCCGGTTTAACCCCTCTCGATCACTGGATAAAAAGTTTTCATCATACTTTATCCTTGTCGGAGCTTGACGCCATCACATGGAGTAACGTCAGAGATGAACATCATAACAAAAACTGTATTTTGGTATGCTGGTAGACAGTGTACGCTGAGATCAAGTATCCTAACCTTTTTACAGCCAGGTTAAATGATCGGTTGTGGATGAATAAATGGAGACTTAAGCCACCTTAGTGAACATAATTATAGGGATTATAGGCTGAACTGGATGAGGAGGATGGTGAGATGAATGAGATGACAGGAATGACAGGCGGTCTGAGGCCGAGCACGGCCACGGAGACTCCCCACAATACTGAATCTTTACGAGTGAGTGGGGAAAAAACTTTTGTTGCTTTGAAACCTGAATCCCAGAGGGGGGACTTACATTGTACCCGCGATCTCCCGGACTTTCTAGCCTTTAACTCCTGCGTCCCTCGAATAGACAAAACTCAATCAAAAGAGTTATCGTATGATGGTATATAGTACAGTCAACCTATCGTATTTAAATGCCCTTGAAGACTTTGGTGATGAAGGTGTTCCCATTGAAATTCTACAAAATGTGTTTGACCAGTCAAAACAGCTTCTTGTCAACACGTACTCCAACAAATCTGAAAAACTTTGAAGGCTGTAATATCAACACTTCTGAAACGTCTGCCACCCACTGAAAATACTTTCGAGCAGCACGTGAAGCGTGCATCATTGGCAGTATCATTAGACAAATCGGCTCACATTGCTAAGCCTAACATAAAGCCTCAGGACTTTGGATGGGTGGTAGAAAATGACAAACTAGTTCCAATACAATCAACAAACCCACCATGGCCACCACAAATGACACAGAAAATATCATGTGGCTGCAAAAAAGCTGCAACAAAAACTGTTCCTGTGGTAAAAGGAAAATCCCCTGCCACAGCCGTGCACGACATATCAATACCTTAATTGACGATGACCGTGATATTTAAACAACTATCACAACTATGTTATGTTTCATTTTTAGTGATCATACTGAATTATCCTCCAGACTCATTGATATTATAGCTGTGTGCTAATACCTGCAGTGCGGTGTTTTGACAGTATTATTTTAAGTATTATTAAATTTTGTTGTTCATGCAACCATAGGCTGATTACGTTGTGATACCAAATGTTATAAATCTGCAAGGGTTTATCTTATTGAATAAACACATTAATATTATGACATTGATTGTTTTTCCTAGGTTGTTTTCAATAGTGCTTAATTATATCTAGCGGTTAATATTATTTTCAAAACATGGAAGCATAACTTTGTCTACTAGCATGTTAAGTTGACATAGCATCAATTCAGGGTTGGTTTTATATTATTCCCTGACCCTGAAAACATAGGTCTAGACAACTTTAAAAGCAAATTATCTTAAATATTGACCGAGATATTGACAAATTCTCGTTTTTCGCTAATGGCCGCCATTATTGGCTTCCTGTCAATTTTGAGTATTCGAATTGCAAGGTTGTGCACCTAGGTTGTGATCCTACATATATGTAGATATCATTCCAGGTGCCCAACCTTTTACAACACGCCGTGTCAGGAAATCTGGTCTTGCCCCCTGGGTAATTTGCTAGGATATCATGATATCCGATACTGCTGTTGACACTGGCAGGCTAATACATTGACGTATTCGGACTTTTGACCTCTTCAACAGCAGTCACAATAATTGGGTGGGGATGTTTTATAAGTATGTATATAAGTACTGATAAGTGCATATACACCCCTGTTTGGTCGAATAATGGCTATTATGTAATACGTCCCCAATGTAAAAAAGAGATGGATAACAAACAGGCTTGGAAGTGTCACCCCTTTAACTGCCTGGTAATGGCCAGTCTGGTAAACTCATTTTGCTATATACCCAGCAGCTCTGACCGTCACGTCATTACATGGGCCATTTTTTCAAATAAGCAATAACGGTAAAGACATTTTGAGAAAAAATAATTTTGATTTTGTGATTTTAAGTGTTATGTATGCATATAGGATACCATGGCAAGCATCAGTGTGCAATAGACAAACAGCATGCTATATACTAGCATTTTTAAATACCATAATATAAATCTTTTTTTTGTCTTTACCGGTATGGCTTAAATAATAGGCAATTTTATAACGGTAAAGACAGAACATTAAACTGTGAAGACGGTTTTGTAACGGTAAAGATGATGCTGTAACGGTAAAGAAATAATTTTGGTAAATACATAATAAGCCTTATATAGCAGGCCCGATTTTCAGTATAATTGTTTGCAGAATTCCACATCTTATGACTAAAGTGACATTGAATTACCACAGAACTTACGTTTAAAGTAGTATTTGTCTTTACCGTTTTATGTCAGTCTTTACCGTTATAATGGTAAAGACTCATCATTATAACGGTAAAGACACACTCTTTGGCATTATATAAACAGTTTACAAGATATGTGCATATTTTTTACTTCACAACGTTGTTTTTTTCATTTACTAATGACAAGAATAATCTCGAACAGCAATTTATTTTTCAACCAAGGTTATTAGACACATGATAAAAACATCCTATTGTTGTTTACTTTGAGACAAAAAATAGTTGACTAGATCCGAGAATTTATGTGCTAGAGCCATTTGGTCAATACTTGCAGGGCTTAATATTGGATAGCTGGTGATTCAGTCAACTTTTTTATACATATTTTATTTTATTATCAAGAAAAGACATTTTATAAATAGGACCAACCTGTTATGAATTGCAATAACGTAATGACATTATCAAGTTTTCAAAAAATTGCAAACCCATTTCAGACACCTCAGGATGAAGGCAAATCAAGCATATTATAGCGAATAAAAACTTGATTTTCTAAGATAAATGCTTGTAAAAAAAATGTCTTTATCCGATTAAATGATAACAATTATGAAATAATGAAAATTTTTGGAAAAATTGTTGAAGACATATCTTTACAGTTTTTGCTCAACTATTTTGAAAATGGCCCACACAACATTTTGTGTGCAAGCCAGACCAGAGCCATCAACTGGAAAGATCATTCTAGCAACATGTCCTACGCGGATCTTATCGTTTCTTTGTATGGTGGTTATGCCTATCTGTGTCAGAACTTGCCGTATCATCCTACCATTGACATCAATGAGAGGGATAACATGCATGCTTCAATCTTAATGCTAGAGGGTTTTCGTCATGTATATTCAAAGGGATATTTTTGTCTTTACTGAATGAGCGGGGTTTTATGTCACTTTTATACACATACAGGCTAAACTGGACCAGGCGAACCTAATGAAGATGGTGATATGAATTAGATGACACTGCCTTCGAGACACAAACTTAAGCCCCTGTGTAGTGGTCCAAGACGAGCACGGTATACCTCTCAATCACACAGGCTACCTAGACTTTAAAGGGACATGCCCAGGTCTAAAATCATCAAAAAATCGGTGATTTTATTTTAGCTTAATAATATGACCATATGATGTAAACATGTCCATAGACTAGAACTGCAAAAGTTTTTACATTTTTGTGCTGCGCACTTGCCAGTTAGGCTAGATATAGAGACTACGGACATGTTTACATCATATGGTCATAATTATTATAAAGCTAAAATAAAATCACCGATTTTTTGATGATTTTAAACGTGGGCATGTCCCTTTAGGTGTGGACGAAGAAGCATTTTTATTTCTTTCAACCTGAATAGGCCTTCCAGGCGGTGACTGGGTCAGGACGCCACTGCTAACGTATGCCCACTAGTATGCTCACTAGTATGCCCACTAGTATGTCAACTAGTATGCCCACTATTATGCCCACTAGTATGCCCACTAGTATGCCCACTAATATGCCCACTAGTATCCCAAGTCCTCTGCCCACTAGTATGTCAACTAGTGTGCCCACCAAGTATGCCTGCTAGTATGCCTACTAGTATGCCCACTAGTATGCCAACTAGTATGCCCACTAGTATGCCAACTAGTATGCCCACTAGTATGCCCACTACTATGCCCACTATTATGCCAACTAGTATGCCCACTAGTATGCCCACTAATATGCCCACTAGTATGCCAACTACTATGCCCACTATTATGCTCACTAGTATGCCCACTAGTGTGCCCACTAAGTATGCCCACTAGTATGCCCACTAGTATGCCCACTAGTATGCCCACTACTATGCCCACTATTATGCCCACTAGTATGCCCACTAGTATGCCCACTAAGTATGCCCACTAGTATAACAACTAGTATGCCCACTAAGTATGCCTACTAGTATATCCACTAGTAGGCCAACTAGTATGCCTACTAGTATGCCCACTAGTATGCCCACTAGTATGCTCACTAGTATGTCCACTAGTATGCCCACTAATATATCCACTAGTATGCCCACTAGTATGCCCACTAAGTATGCCTACTGGTATGCCCACTACCGGTACTATGCCCACTAGTATGTCAACTAGTATGCCCACTAGTATGCCCACTAGTATGCCCGCTAGTATGCCCACTAGTATGCCCACTAGTATGCCAATTAGTATGCCCACTACTATGCCCACTACTATGCCCACTACCGGTACTATGTCCACTAGTATGTCAGCTAGTATGCCCACTAGTATGCCTACTAGCATGCCCACTAGTATTCCCACTAGTATGCCCGATAGTATGCCGACTAGTATGCCCACTACTATGCCCACAAATATGCCCACTAGTATGCCAACTAGTATGCCCACTACTATGCCCACTAATATGCCCACTACCGGTACTATGCCCACTAGTATGTCAACTAGTATGCCCACTAAAATGCCCACTAATATGCCCATTACCGGTACTATGCCCACTAGTATGCCCACTAAGTATGCCAACTAGTATGCCCACTAGTATGCCCACTAGTATTCCCACTAGTATGCCAACTAGTATGCCCACTACCATGCCCACTAGTATGCCCACGAGTATGTCAACTAGTATGCCCACTAAGTATGCCCACTAGTATGCCCACTTGTATGCCCACTAGTATGTCAACTAGTATGCCCACTAAGTATGCCCACTAGTATGCCCACTAAGTATGCCTGCTGGTATGCCCACTAGTATGCCCACTAGTATGCCAACTAGTATTCCCACTAGTATGCCCACTAGTATGCCCACTAGTATGCTCACTACTATGCCCACTATTATGCCCACTAGTATGCTCTCTAGTATGACCACTGGTATGCCCACGAGTATGTCAACTAGTATGCCCACTAAGTATGCTTGCTAGTATGCCCACTAGTATGCCAACTAGTATGCCCACTAGTATGCCTACTAGTATGCCCACTACTATGCCCACTATTATGCCCACTAGTATGCCCACTAGTATGCCCACTAGTATGCAAACTACTATGCCCACTATTATGCCCACTAGTATGCCCACTAGTTTGACCGCTACTCATATCACTCCAAGGGCGGGGGCCCTAGAGTAGTGGTTAGCACCGCTGCCTTTCACGCCAGAGTACGGGGTTCGGTTCCCGGTCTCGGCGGTTTGAAAGAAACGAAAATGTTTCTTCCCCATCCACGTGTGAAAGTCAGTGTTGAGGGAAGCCACCGTGACCGAGAGGTAGCGTGCTCGCCCTCAGACCGCCAGGGTTCGAATTTCGAATCCTGTGTCTGGAGGACAGTGTCATC